>JAHRBS010000008.1:1800000-2206978 GCA_024305745.1 Polyporus tsugae
TGATTGGAGCATACGTGATGCTCATCCCGGCGGGGCCCGAGCTGTCATGTGCGTCGCATACTGCATCATAGGGTTCACGCTCGCCGTCCAAGCGGAGGCTCTGGCGACTGGGTTTGTGGCAAGTTCGAAGAAGGATTCTGCAGCTAAAACGGGGATTCTGCATGGCACTTACGGTAAGTAGGTGGTAATTTCCTACATGCATGCGACAGGTACTGACCGCAACTTTATATTCGACGTAGGCCTTGGCGCGCTTGCGTCGCCAGTTCGACAAGAGCCCGCGATACTGGTCATGCCACTTCATCATCTCCGCCAGCCTATACATGATCAACATTGCGGTTCCCTGGATTGTGTTGCGGGGCCGCCGACAGAAAGGTGACTCTATTCACTTTGCAGTATCACTTGCATTCTACCGCGAACAGTTGGTAATGCGCCGCTTGAGTGGTTATGGAAGAGGTGGGAGAGACGCATAACGGCGCCGACGACGCTCGGTCTGATAAATTCAGGTCTATGATGCGTTTGAAGGAGGTTCATTTTCTATCCATTGTCGCATTGATTTACGTTGGCGTGGAGGTCACTCTAGGCGGTACGAGGGATTTCCGATATCCGATGCGCACAAATCAGCGGGTGCTTCAAGAGATTGGGGTGGAGTGAGGCGTACATCCTGAAAAGGCGCGGCGGCAGTTCTAACTCTGGATACATATCCTCCGGTTTCTTCGGCGGTGAGTTACTGTTCGTACCTTTATTCAAGAGAAAGTCCTCCCAGAACTCGTTTGTAGGGATCATGCTTGGTAGCGTCCTTCTCTTCAAGCGGCTAAACAAGAAGGTAAGATGACATCTTGCACGCACTGTTGGCCCTAACGCACTTCGAACTGCAGTTCGGAGAGCTCCGAGCTCTTTTCCTCTACACGATGGTGCCTATCGGGTGAGCTAGAGAGTCAATATCTGAACATTCCATCTCAGCAAGCTCTAACGCCGTGCATCTGATCAGGCTGGAAGTGACCATCTGGCTCATCCCCTCGCTGATCGAGAATGCGATAGCGGTCGCTGTTGTCGGCCTCCTTGTCGGCCCTATGTTCCCCATCCTGATGAACTACTCGACGATAATTCTGCCGACATGGCTGATGACAGGTTGTGCGGGAAATATCGCTGGAGCGGGTCAAGCTTGCTCGGCCGTCTTACCATTCCTGACTGGCCTCTTGGCCTCGAAGTTTCGGTATCGCTTCTCTCCAGATTCCCACGGATCGCTGACACGGCCTCTCGGCGTGGTGTTCATGACGTGGGCAGTTATACCCCGCGCTCGTTACGCGCCCGCTTAAGAGCACTTGGGCGAATAGCGTCTCTGCAGAGCAAGAGGCGCCGCCTCAACGGAGACATCATGCTGGCCGGTTGCCAAGCCGGAATAATCCAATACGGAGTGTAGAATACCATGTCTATATACTTTCACGGATAGTCATTTCTTCCGTGCTGATAGTAAATGGAAGAGTCAACGTTACCCATTCAATTACTTGCGAGAAGTCAGCCTGGCCTTCGAGCGCGCGCGCTGTTTTGTCTTTTGCTGCTCCTTCAGCCGCTTCTTCTCCTGCGTGGAGCTGATCGAACCGCCCTCCCGTTCTTCCTGGGCCGCCGCCTTTCCGAACCTGTCAATGCATTCCTCCATCTTCGCCTGGATCATCGCCTCGTCGTATTGGCTGGCCTGCGCAGCGTCGACGTTCCATTCCAAGTCGAATCCCCAGCCGCGACGGTACGTCTCCAGTCCCTGGCCTGCCGAGTAATCGGGAAGTGCCGGTGCCGACGCAGACGCGAGGCCGCCTTCTTCTCGCCACCATTTAATGAACCATACCGCGGCGCGAGCTGAGTCTGGAATAGCGCCCCGCTTCAGCATGCACAATCGCCTCGCGAGCAGGTCCAGGAACTCGTGCACGTCGAGCAGCGGGGGTGTGCCGAGGGGCAGGAGCTTGAGATACGCTGGGGCTGCCAGGGTCGAACAGGAGGCGTCAACAAGCGTCAATCACCTCCGTTCTTCTACGGGAGAACCAGGCGCATGAGGCCGTTTACTCACAGACAGGGTCCAGCACGTTCAGCCGGTACAATAAATACGACGCGAGCGCCTCCGTATCGTATAGACCCTCCTTGATCCCGGCTGTTCACGTCGCGCGAGATGGGGTGGGCAGTACGTCAGCGTTCAGGTTCTTTACAGCGGCAGAAGTAAACTGACCGATGAGGGCCAGCTTCACCCCTCGCTCCGCACCCACCATGCCCTTGCCCAGGAACGGAAGCATCACCCCTGGCGAGTCGTAGGCGTACACGAGTGGGTCAACCGATAACTTCAGCCTCGTCGAGAGCACGCGCGTCATGCCTGGATGCGCAGACGTCCGGAGCGCTTTCGGTGTCGCTACGAACGCGCATGAGTCACCGGGCGGAGCTGCAAAGATGGTGGCCGAACTCACGTCCTGATATACCGATGCTCCGCAGCGCGTTCAACAGCGTCGATTTGCCAACATTGGGCATCCCGACGACCAGCACGTTAAGCTCCGATCTGTACGGATGTTCTTTCCCCACATCTGGAGACCGCACATGAGTCGCGCCTGTCCGACCGCCCGAGCTGCATCGGAGACATACTGACTAGAAGCTCGCTCAACGCCCTGATATCACGTGCGCGATTCCACGAGGCGAAAAAGACCTTCTGGTCCGGAAATTTGCTCGCCATCGCCCGCTGGAAAGGCTGCGCACAGTCCTGCATCAGAACAGCCACCGCAGAGATAGTTGGAAAGCAAACCTTGATGCCCCATTCCGGGACCAAGTCCCGCTTGCTGAAGACGACTACCCGCTCGCTCACAGGTCCGTTGCTGGGGCCAGAACCTGGGGCGTCTGGAAACGAGCCAGTTGACCCTGTGGATCCACCCTGTCTTCGTTCGTGCCTCCACTTTTGTAGTGCGCCTGTCGTAGGCAGATCAGTCAGCTATGAACAGCATATTTGGATTGAAAGGCGGGTAAGAGGAAGCAATAGAAGCCAGTGTGTCACAATGTCGGTGAACTGTCCTCGGACGAGCCACCAAGAAGAGTGTGCGAGACCGCGATGTTATAACGACCGGTTGCCACGACCCTACGGCACCAAAAGAAATTCTGTTGGCCGCCGTGAGACCCCTATGTGCCCACCACATAGACCGCGAGTGTGGCGAGCGTCAGGCATGTGTGGGATTGTTTCAGGCTCCATGACCGCAATGAACTCGGGTGTAGAATACGAGGCGCCGTTGCAGGGGCGCTCCGAACGCTACACACCAGAACACGGCTATGTTGGCCGGCTGCGGTCAGTGTCAAGGCGTTGGATAGCGGTAGCCACTGAATTGAGAGGGCGCGAAGACTCTGAGAAGCGGAACAATTTTTTTTGTTTCTATCGCCCAGAAACCTCTGACAGACTGCCGCATGGAGTGGGCCTGGATCTACCATCCGGCGCGATACGCCTGTGCCTAGCACGATATGCGTTGCAGCAATAGAGGGAGACTCGGCCCGCACGCCAGCATAAAAATATTTGCAAAAAAATAACCCTTCAATGCACGGCTGGAAATATCCTAGGGAACGATCCGTCCTGCACCCGCAGTGCACCAGGCCAATCCACGCGCAGCCTGTTCCACGTCAACAGCGGAAGCTAAAGCCTGTCCAGCATATCTGTCAGCATGCAATGACTCGGACTACGTCCGCGCCGTCAGCATCATGCTGTGCATGTTGGTCAACCTTGACCGGATCCATAGGCTGGCGAGAGACGTGACGGCTGCCACCGCAAGCCACTAGTAACATTGAAGACAATCCTATCACTTCACAAGCTTAGTGACGGAGCTATCACATAGCCATGTCGGTATACGCCTTACTCGCCCTCTCTTTCAGTCAGATACGTCGCGAGCGGTGCGGGAGTCGATACCATGTTTATGCAACCAATCACCTCCAGCAGCACGGTGATGAACAGCGGCAGACACTCGACATCGCGCCGCTCCCATCGCCCGCGCGTACTGGTGGTCGAGCAAAGCTACGACTAATTACGAGCCAGACGGACATGGGGCAATCACCGGCAGATGGTGGATGGCGGCATGACAGCCGCAAATTATTGACATACATGTTTATATGTCACTGTGCTTGCCACGCAGCACATGCGGGGCGAGGGACGAGAGAGGCGGTCCCGGGCGCTTTCAATGTCGGATTCGATTCGCGTCATAATTGCCCTTGCGGTGATTATCCGCATGCGCTTGTCGTGCTCTCCTGCGGCACGGGATGTCAGGTCACAAAATCAACGGGACACAGACGAGGCACGCCACCTGAGGCATTGACGCATATAAGCGCATATACCGCATGCCCGCTGCACAGCAGGACGGGGCATCAAGTGCCTCGCGCCACAGCCCACTACATCCCGTCATATTCCATGTTCCTAATCATCACGTCTCCCCGCGCGCAGCCAACCACACCGCTCCACGGCAGTTTCCCCAAGGACCAGAACAAGATGGAGGGCACTAGAGAACTTACATACCTTCGAAGTTCCTGTTGATGCTCGTGAGCGGGAGACGGGAATCCCGCAGCTCCAGTACAACGTCCGTCTTGTTCAGCAGCGCCGGAAGCATCTTCTGGAACTGCAGCATGTGGCCCGGAAACCATGACGGAGGCACCGGGAGGGCCGGGAACGGTATGTGCGCCAGCATCCTTGGCAGTGAGGCGACCGTCGGTTCCGAGTGACTGTTGTCCTAGAGCTGCGCTGCTGCGTTTTACTTGACAAGAGATCAGAGGTTTGGGGTGGGTAAGAAGACTAGGTAGACAAGCAGGACGATGAAGAGAGTCGTCGGTACCGGAGACGACAGCGGAGGAGGTGGCGGTGAAGACGGAAGGCACGGTGGCGGGACGCCCGCGCCCACCGAACCTTTCCCGATCGGGCATCGGCGCCCTCGTGTGACTCGTTCCATTTCGGTATGTCACACAAGGAACGTCACCGCCCGAGCAGCCGCCGAGGAATCGGGTCTGCTGCGGTCCGATTCCGTGAAGTCCGGCATCGGAAGGTTAGTCCACCATGCACCTGAGAGTCATGGACGGATGTGGATATGACGAGGAACGCATATTCATGTTATTGGTGGAGGTAGAGCTGCCGGAGTAGGATAGTGGATGGGGCAGCGAATGACAGGTGAGTCCGTCGCTAATGAGGACACGCACTGCCTCGTTCTGCCTGTCAAAGCATAATGCGAGCATAGCTCAACATGTACACTTCGGAGACACAGAGTCATCATATATGTAATAACAGAAACAATCGTGCGCCAAGGTGAGCCAAGTTGGCACGGATCAGGAACAAAGGCGAAGCTCAGCCTTCCAGCGGTCAGGCCGCTCCCATGACTCGGATATACGCTATTGTTAACGCACCCAGCCTCCACGCCCCAGTTCTCAACGTTGCGCCGCAGGTGTGGGGAAGTGAGTCTGCGAGGTGGTCTGTGCGTCGCAGCCGTGACGATCATCGCAACGTGACGAGGCACATGTAACATCGGATGACGCGGCGCTGCGCTGCCGCGGAAGATAGACTGCTCCCACCGAATCTCGGCATTCCGCAGCGGGAGTACTAGTCGAAGCTCCCGCGCTGGTGCCGCGAGCGCGATCGCCAGAACGTGCGCGCCTCGCGACGGTATCCTCGTGTTGGCGAACGAGGCGGCGGGACAATGGGATAACATGCCATTCATCCGTTTTGCAAGACAGTTCAGGAGGACGAGTTGTGTATGGCTGCAGGCGCCTGCATCGTTCTGATCGCGGGCTGTGACTACGATCGATCGTGGAGGAGCCGAGGTGCGAGTCCAGGACCCCCGGCAATTCACCCAAATGTATGATCCGATTTCCCAAAATTTGGCCCAATTTGTCCGATGGATCAGGCCTGTTTCGAGGCCGAAACCGTCCGGATTTGACCAGGCCTCAGATTTTTCGCTCAAATTTGTCCGGGCTGTGGATCAGGCCGTTTGGTGCCCCCAAATTGTCCGGATCCCCCGGATTCGGCCTCCAAAGCCCTATTTTTGGTCCAGGGCCGTAGAAATGGCCTTCTTAGAGGGTATGAGGATGAATTTGAACCAGGAGGATCTATCTGACTGTCGTACGAAAGAGGATGAGCGACTTGTGAAAGCTGCTCTCCGGCGCTTCTCCGTTTTTATCGGTGTTTAGGCTCATTTGACGCCCGGAGGCATAGTAAGTACTTATTGCATCGTAAGTACCGCTGTAAGGACATGGATTGGTCACATTACAAACCCCTTATAGTCGGTAACAGCAGCTGGGTAATAACCAGTCCGTCGCCGATCCGGGACCGGTCAGCCCAAAATAGCCGCTTGGGATCAGGCCTGCACCTCGCTGGGTCAGTTTTGTCCGGAGAATGGCATCAGGCCGTCCGCAAAAATCCAGCCAAATTGTCCGGATAAGATCAGGGATGGGGCTTTTGAGAGGCCAAATTTGTCCGGATCCGGCCTCATACATTTGGGCGAATTGCCGGGGGTCCTGCGAGTCCTCACCATGACGCAGGAGTTGTGGCTACTGGCCGTCGGCGCCGCCGTGGATGCGCTTTCCGTTTACGCGCGAAGCAATATCAACGGTTGGCGGGGGAAATGCCAATCTGTTCCGGCTCATAATGAACGAACGCAACCATCTCCAACTTGTTATAGCGGTAACGACATATGTATACAAGATCTTTCATGAGCCTATCGCCCTATGTAGAAGAACCCGAGCAAAAACATGTACAACGAGTGACTGGCCATGATCAAGAATCCAACCCGGGGAAAACAGTCACGGTGGCACGCCACAACTAGCGCAGGCAACGAGGGAATAAACGAGCCGAGTGGAATATACGGGAGCTTTGGTATGGGACGTATATCATGGGGACGACATAGAGAGATGTGAGAGACTAGCAGCGACGAGAGAACGCACGACGGTTTACGATACGCGAGAGACAGCATTGAAAGCAGTTGAAAGCCTAGGACGAATTCAGACGCATTCGGACCGTTAACGACAGCGGGGCACGCACCAGAGTTAGACCCACCCGTCTCGGCCGGCGCCGATGGCGTCGAAGCTCTTCCCACTCCGCGTCTTCCTCTCCGCCAGGACGGTGACCGAGTCCAAGTTGATGAGCTTCTCGGACGGCGGTGGGGAGCCCTCGACCCAGCCCTTCCAGCCCTTGCGCGCGGCCGGTCGCTTCTTGCGAGGCCTCTTGTGCAGGGGGTCGTCGATATCGATGCTCTCTTGTCGACCCATGATATCATCGTCATCATCGTCGTCGTCGTCGTCGTCGTCGTAGGGCGTGAACGGCCGCTTGGACGACACGGCCGAGGTGCGCGACGACACGGATGGGCCGGGGGTGGTGGGAGGCGACGAGGGCATGGGTGGTGGAGAGAAGGACGCAGACCTTTGGACGTTGGGGATGACGATCTGTGGCCTGGCCTGCCAGAAAGAGGATGCTGCGGGGCGGGGAGCGGCGACGGACGCGCTCTTTATCGCAGTGACCGTGGGTGCCGACGTCGCGCCTGACGTCGACGGGACTGGTGCAGTGGGGGTTTCGGGGGCTTTGGGGGCCACCTTGACGCGTTTTTTGTCTGGCTTTTCCTTCCCCTTGTCGCGCTCCCGTCGCTCCTTCTCCTTCTTCTCGCGCTTCCTCTCCCTCCTGGCGTGGAGCTCCTCCTCGGTTGGTTTTGGCATGGATACGCCGTTCAGAAGACTAGTGAGCACGTCACGATGAGGACGGGGATCAAAATCGCCAGCGAGAACAGAGGTAGCAGTTCGGCGCCGTTTGGAGGGATAGGACATGGGGGGGGATGGTGGTGGTTGGGGGGAGAGAAGCGGAGCGTGGAGAAATATAGCAGAAATATGCTGTTGTATTCTGTTGCGCCAATTCGAGCAAATAGGTTACATAATATAATAGAACGTTCTATCTGGTCCGTTCAATCTGATTTCAATCTTCGAACTAGTCCATCCCCGTCCTTTTTCTTCCCTTCGCCCCATTCTCCGCCTCATCCTCGCCGCGTCCCACCGCAGCCCAGCAACCTCGCTCGACGCCCCGCCCCGACCGCCCTCTACCGACGCAGTGATGGCCCGCGGAGGGCCTCTTTTGTCTCCGAGCGGGACCCCGTTTCCCGGCACGTCCTTCCCATATCATTCCATTCACCAACAGACGTAAACCCCCTGTCCGTCCTGATCTACCGCCTGCTCGGTAAGTTGGGTGAGAGCGTTGGGGCCCGCGCCGAACCAAGCCCCGCTGGGCATTCCACGCCACCGCTCTGCAGAAGGCATGCCGTGCCATGGGCCCAAATTAAAGTTCTGCGTGTGCAACCCGTGCCGGCATCTGATGCCGCCCGCGTTTCACCGCCGCACTCCTCCTCGCCGCGTACCCACAGCACGCCCTAAGTGGCTCGGGAGGCACACCAACTAGCCACATGTCTTTCCCAGTTCCACACTTCGACGCCCCAGGCCGCCTTGCCTGGACAGAGACATCTCAATTGCAATTTTGTGTCCCTTCGGGAATCCGCGAGCCGCACCTTTCTTCTTTTGTTGTGGATCATCGTATGATAAATCAGGCTCGAACGGAGCATCGGATGAGGGCCATGCTCCCACGGCGAGTCGCCCCTTTGTTCGCTGGTTTGTCCGGGTACAAAGTCCTTCCAGCCCTTCCAGCTCAGCGAAGCCGCGATCGAACAGGTGTGTGACCTGGGCGTGGTCGCTTGCACGCAACACGCCCCACCACGCGCCTGCGTCGTTACGGACCCAACACGTACAAGAACGAACGGTTTCCTCCATCCTTGATCTCCCGCGGTGCATGTCCAGGGGGTGTTATCGTGACAAACGTCGCCACCCTCGAAGACATACATCCTCTATCCCCGCAAGTGTCCCATGGGCCTCCCTCATCAGCCCGTCCCGAATCGTGGGATGCTCAGGGTCCTAGCAGCACATGACTTATCGCGGCAAATCCACACATTTCCAACGCCCCATATTCATTCATAATTTCCCTCCCCAGACGCGCAATGCCACTGGCCCGCTGGCCGTGCTCGAATCATCGCGAAGGCCTGGTTCCTCATGGTCGCCGCCTGCTTCTCACACCCTTCTCCGTTCCGGGGGAGTCCGCTGGCAGTAACGTTTGGACCCTTGGAGATAGTCAGAGCGGAGAAATTGCCACCGTCGACGCCTGTTCTGGGCCGATGCGAATGCGGCCGTTACCGCAAGGTCCGGGGAAGAGGGCCGAGTCACACGACACAGCCCCGAATTCTACACGACTCCCGCTCAACAACCCCAAACCCGCTCTCTGGCTCTCCACTCCCAGCGTGATCACAAAATGCCTGGCCCGACCTCTCCTGCTGCGCACCGAGACACGCGGCCGCGGACGTCTCGAAGGAGATCTGCAGCCGTGCGTTTCCCACCTGTATCGCGCGATTGAAACTCAGACGGAAGGTGCATTTACCGCAGCCGCGCACAGGAGTCGAGGTCGACACGGCAGGTCGCGAGTGGGCCTGGCGGCTTTGGGTACCGCTGGAACTCTCCTGCTTCAGTTGTCGAGGTGACGTCCTGTTGTGTCAGCATTGCCTGTTCTGCGATTGCACCCTTGTGGCGACGTCGCTTATCGTGGGATTTCAGCTGACGATAGGACGCATGTTGAGCAATGCCCCGCTTAGGCGATCTTTCTAAGTCAACTCACTGCACCCACAACTGCACCGGCTGGCCTACGCCGATCGGTCAGTACGATCCGTGCCCTTTTTGGGATGCGAGTGGTCCGCGCGGCGGCCGCTTTTCGTTGAGCCCGCCAGCAGGGTCATGGAAGGTGCCATGTGAAGTGTATTCCAGTCATGGATGGCCGTTTGTGCTCTCTGGGCCTACCATCGGTCCTTCGCACCCAGCGTAGTTGTGCGGTTGGTTGTAGACAACGCCTGCGACCTATTCGTCCTTTGCATTGCTTCTAGCGTTTGTTCGTCGACATTGTCCTAGAACACGGCGGTTTACTGGCGCCCAGGCGTCTGTGCGTCCACATTGTTCTGCGTTTCTCACCGCTCGTTGCTGCCTTTGTATTTGCGGTTTTTCATTCGCCGAGAGCTGAACGATGCTAGTCGCCGGCGCTCGTTTGGCATCTTCCATTCCATCCAGTGCCAACGGACTAGACCGTCCCAGCTGCCGCTACGGTGAGGACACCAACCATGACCGTTGCCTTGTAGCCGCTCATTGTTCTCCCTCAGGCGCCGCCCGTTTCCACGACAGCGTACCGTTCCTTTAGTGCTTCTTCCTCTTCGCCAGTATTTTTCAGCTTAACCGCAAATAGTCCCGCGACCTTATGGTTTGCTCGCTGGAGGGTACCCTGTCTTTCCGAACTATCTCTAGCCAGTCAACTTCGGTACGGTGCCAATCAATTGCCGGTGCGTAGTCGGATTTAGCGCCATTTGTCCTATCTATTTATTCTCGACTTCAAGGCCGTCTAATTCCTCTGGAGTAGGCCACCACCATCACCGTATTACGCCGCAGCGTTACTGAGACGGTACGATCTAATCCCTTACAACGAAGCACCTCAACACCTGACTCTGTAGTTAACAGTTCAGATATATGCATGCGATGATTACGGCTACCCCACAAACCTGCATCTTCCCCATGGTTGTGTAGAATCTTCTACGTGAGAGGTGAAAGTCCTCTACCCAGATACAGCACGCCTTCTGGTTCCGCGCAGTATCCGATCAACTAGAAAGCAGGGCGGATGCACTCGCGGGATCCCGGTAAGCCTTCCTGCTTGGTATCCCCACTGGAAAGACAAGGGTGCTAACGTGCTACTTGCACAATGTTTGCATGCACATAGACGCCCAAGTTTCTTGGAAACAACAACGTGTGTGGCAAAATAGCTGTCCGACGTCCCCCGGCTACTTCTTTCGGGCTCCTGATCCTCGCGTCTCCTTCTACGCCAGAATAGACTGTACACTCGGCTACGTATCGTCGGGCGACCTTATGGGTGTATTGAGCACAACAGTCAAGCCCGAATCAGAACGCCCGCCGGTGCGCAGCCTGGTCAATGACCAGGTCTTAATTGCCAACGTATCGTTTACCGCATGGAGCCTCGCCTCAAGGCCGGGCGTACTACGGCGCAATCAAGCGTGGTGGGTTTCCCTTCTGGTCTTGAACTTTGCTGCCACCTGAGACTAACGTTGCTGGGGTTGCCCCTAAACTTACTTCCGACTTCTAGGATCATAAAAGTGTGACCGGACGCGCATTACCGCCGACCTTGCAAGTCCCCGAATTTCGCCGTGAGGCGGGGCACATCACCAAGTTGGCGCCGTGCTGACTTACTGTCCAACAATGGAAGCATATCAGCCCACTTGACATCGACCGCGTACATCTTCGCCGTACGGATGAACGTCCGTGGCCATCTTCTGTGAGCATCTGCATTCAATGTCTCAAAATATATCACGCGCTAAAGTTCATTTCCATTCTTCCAGCCAACCGTCCCTCTCTGACAGCGTATTCCGTGTCCAGCGGCTTCTCCGCGAGTGTTGGACGCGTCTGTCGTCATGCCACATACTGAGATGTTGAATGGGCCACCATTGCTCGCGACTGGTACATGCGTATTCTGTTCTCCGAAAACTTCAACTCCAATAACTGTCGAACGGGGCAAGTACAGTCACTGGCGTCGTATTTAGAGGCCCCGCGAGCCGCTACGCACTGGCTCTCAACCGCAGCGCGGCGGGCCAGTGGTCCATTATCACTCGCTGGATCTCGCTGGATATCTCTCTGTATTGCCTCGAGGTCGATACTGCCCAACCCCCCAGCTTCAGAATAAGACACGAAGATCCAACGGTGGGGGTGAGTTCTCTGACTTCCGTGCTGCCCTCTTTCGCAAAGCGTGATGTTGCGTTTGTGCTACATTATTATTTCTCGCGGAGTTATGTCATGTCGTATTTGACAGTCCATGGGCATCGAATCCCTCATGTTGCATCTGAAACCGGCACTGCCTCGGTGAGCGAATGGCATACTGCTTGTTTCTCGTGCTCTCCAACTGCCCTGGAGGGAATACCGCCGAGCCCTTACCCGGCTCAACCGTCCGAATCGCTCAGGGACGAGCCATTCGACCCGTGCGGTCGACGCTCCCACGATTTATCTTATTGCCGTAATAATGGCGCGGAAACAGAACCATTGACGTTTTCCACATTCGACGTGCGTCCGTTCTCTATAGTAGCAGACATCTGTTTGTTCATTGTCGAAATGCTGGGGAACATACGTCACTGAGGTCGAACGCCGGGATACCGAGGAGAACTGCACGGATGAGCGGGACGGCCCCACTCCCAGGTACAGACCCTATCGGCGGACTTTCCTAGAAGTCCGCGAGAAAGAATGCCCGCTTCCCATCCTAGCACCGGCCGGCGCGCCCGTTGATCTTTTCCATCCAGGACCATTGGCGGAAGCGGAACTCGAAGAAGTCCCAGAGAGCGGTACGGGACGCAATAGGCCGCTGGATGACATACTGCAGCCTTTCTTACGTGGCGGGGACCCTGGTGGCACCCGGGCCCCCTCCCTCGGGCCAGCGACCCATTAATATCGCGGGACCTGCTGACCGAGTGCCCGGACGAGCCCCCAGACCAGACCTCAGGGAAGGATCCCCTCCCTGTCAGCTGTCGAACTGCGTTTCAGCGACGGGGTCTTGGACGCAATCGATCAGAAGAGGCTTTGCCGCGTAGGTTCGTTCGAGCCTCGTTCGCCGCGTTCGTGCCGCAAGCGTGAGTAGGGCGCGGTACGGTTTGGGTAATCTGTATTGAGAATGCAAGTGGAGTGGGATTCCGGAGCAATGAACATGCTATTTGGACTCGCGGCGGGTGTTTGTGCTCCCGCTAGCGTCGGAGGCTGTCAGCGTAATTGGCAGAGAATCCGGGGAAGGCCTGTCAAACCACCTGGTTCCGGGAGACTAGAGGCAAAGGCCCTCCTCCATTCAAGCCCAATGTGATCCACAAGTTGTCATTGCTTGCAAAAGCGTGACGGGACGCTACCAGGATGCTACCGCGCCGGCAAAAGTACACGGGGAGGATTCGTGGATTGCGGCGGAGGACCGGAGAACAGGTCCAGGGTGTACAGGGTGGAGACAAAAGAATTCCCATTAGCCGACTCGAACGACTGACCTCGTCATTACTAGTGACGCGCTCTACCAACTGAGCTAAACGGGATCGCTTACCCAAGCCACCCAAATTGCACTTGATGTTGTATCACGGATCATTAGGACCGGTGCCGGAAAACTCGCCGGCGTCCGAATTAGATGCACGCCGCTTGACTTCAACTTGCTTCAACCTCTCATTGCTATTTTCCTGCCTCGAGCCAGGGAGCCCCATGAATCCCTTCTACCCTCAGGATCCCTCTCGAGATACTGGAGACATCTTCCATGGCAGTGCTCAGGGCTCACAACCTCAGCAACAGATGAACTTCCAGCAGCAGCTCGGCAATCTTCAACAGCAGGTCAATATGGAGATGTTCGAAAACCTGCTCACCATGCAGGACCCTCAGGCACAGTCGAACCAACACCAAGGGCACTCGACGTCTGGACCGAACCCCCAGGCCCTATTGGAACACCAGCTCAGGCTGAACCAGTTGCAGCAGCTGCAACAGTTACAGAACCAGATCTTCCAGCAGCAGGTGCGTTCCCAATTTTCGCAGCTTTGGTAGAGGGCCGAGCAGGAGATGGGGAGGGCGTTGTTGAGGGGTTGTGGTCTCAGGTCAGGAAAAGCAGGTCCTGACGACGTTCCACAGCTGGAGCTCCTGGGCGGTAGTCAGACCTCCTTCTCCACCAGTTTGCCGCCAGTCCTGGACCGTCAAAGAGACGGATCCCAGTTTGGCCTCCCAACTCCGCGTGCGTATATAATCTTTTCTTCCACTGTTACGTGCTTGCTTAAAGTTCGGTAGTTCCGTCTGGCGAACTTCGCGCCACTCAAAATACGGACTATGTGTCCCCTATGCTCCTCCACTCGAGTAACAACAATCCCTTAGGCACGATGATGCAGAACCAGACTATGCTGCCTAACTTTATACCCCAGATACCGCACATGCTTCCGTCCGCACCGCACTCTGCACCCGCGCACATCGCGTTCCAGAGCCCTGCGTTCACTCTCCCGTCCCCCGGCGAACTAGATATGAGCGAACTTCCACCTATTTCAAGTCCTATACTCGGGTCCTATCACACCACAACAAATACCCTGCCAGGTCCTTCGTCCTCCCAGCCGACGGGCCGTATACGCGGCTCCACGAGTGCGGGGACTAAGCGTCCCAATGCGTCCTCTAGCGGCGACGAGTCCAGCGCGGCGAGCCGGCCAGCACGTAAGCGACCTTCTCCCGCTGACAGGAATAGCGGTGCGTCTAGCAGTAAGAGGGCCACAGCGCGGGCGACCCGCTCCGCAACCAACACGCCGCTCTTCCCCGCGACCGCGTCATCGTCTGTTCAGCCCGGTCCCGCTCGCCGTGGCGTGCCGGGATTTAACGAGGTCCCAGGCGACACCCCGTCTCCGGTCGATCCACCCATGCCGCCTCCTGCGCACCCACCCCCAGACGCACCATTGTCGGTTATATCGGGTCCATCGACGTCTCCTACATCGCCGATACCTACTACCCCTTCGTCCCCTATCAGCGACCCCCAATATACGCCTATCCAACCGGTCACCCCGGCTCAAATGTTCAAGCTTGGTAGACTAGCGGTCGGAGACACTTTGCCGTCTCAGTCCGGCGCACGGGACGGGAGTGCTGCCCTGAAAACGAAGGAAGGAAAACCTGCGACGCGGTCAAGCACAGGCACCACAGCGTCCAAGGCGAAGGCTGCAGACAAGGCAGCCGGTGCCCCACTAATCAGCCCCGCGCTCAAGCCGATCCGGCCAGGTTCGTTCCATTCACCTTCGTAACTCCGCCTGGAGCTAACCTACCTCTATCCGTCTTTTCTAGCGGGCGGGGGAGTCGTCACGCCCATGACCGCCTCGCCGAGTACGCCATTCATGCCGCCGCAAATGCGCAAGTCCTCGCATAAGGCCGCGGAGCAGAAGCGGCGCGATTCGCTCAAGACCTCCTTCGATGACCTCCGCATCCTCCTCCCGCCCATCCCGCTCCCGTCCGAGGAGGGCTACCCTGACGAGCCGATCCTGCCAGGGGCCATGCCGCCCCGCGGCCCGCCGAAGGGCAACGCGGAGGGCCCGAACCGCGGCGTGAGCAAGTTGCAGCTGCTCAGGTGCGGCAACGAGTACATCAAGGTCCTCAAGGGCCGCATAGACCGGCGGGACGAGGAGATCGTGCGCCTCCGCCAGGAGATCCGCCGGCTGCACATCGTCGCTGGCAATGAGGCCGCCACACCTCCCGACGGCCAGGAGGCGATTGACCTGGACCGCGATGTGGACGCGTGCGAAATCTCGAATGGCGCGTTTGGACGGGATATGAGGGCGTCGTCGGTGGTTGAGGGCGATATAGACGAGGAGGACTAGTAGTGCTGCGTTTTCGTGCGTTGGGCTTGCGCCTCCTTTGGCGACGTGATGGTTTTTTTTTCCCCGGTGACACAGGGCCGCGTAGAGGTAGAGTCATCCTCAACGGTGACATGTTGTATCATATACAGTTGGGCTATTGATTGATCCATACCGCTGAAAAAGCAAATGTTTTCCGTGTGACTGACCGCCTATCTACCGTGTCGAGCGAACATTTTTTGAACCATAGCCGTGGCAGAATAGCATAGCGACTTTCGTTGTCGACAACTTGCAAGAGGCGATGCGCGGTTGCGGGCGACTCGCGATCAATTCAACAACCTGACGATCACCGATCCCATCGGAGATCCAGCGCCATCGGTTTGGCGTGCCACGTGTCGCCTCCTGTCACGTCGGTGCCTGGTTCACAGCCGCCGGAGGGAGCGCCCATTTCAAGACTCTTCCTCCCGCCACCATCTCCGTCGCATTTTTCCCGCCTCTCCTCCTGCTCAAGCTTCGGTCGACATGTCGCAAGGAATTCAAGTCAGGCATCCTATGTGAGTGTATTTCCAAACGTCGAAGTGGAACAAGCGGCATGCTTATCGTCCCGTTCGCAGGTCCGTCATCTTCCTTCTTCATATCGCGCTGGACGTGCCCATGGCAATCCAGGGTCTCTGGTCGCCTTTGGGGCTTCCTTTCCTGCAGCTGAACAACACCACGATCGTGTTCATTAAGGTACGGAGCACCGCTCTCTCGACATTTGAGTTCACATGCGAAGTTTGCCCGGTAGCTCTATGCGGCACTCGTTGCGGGGACCTGCGTGGCGTCCCTCCTCTGCTTCAGCCTCCCCGGTGCGTCCGTATTCTATTATATCTTCCACGCGATCTTTACGCCGCCCTCCCTCCATAGAGTTCCTCCCAGGCAAGCGGGCGTTGGCCATCGCCCTCTGTATCTACCATGTTACTTGCTCCACGATCCTCTTCAACGCACCCCGGTTTATCCCCACCACTCTCGGCGCGTTTGCGGAGTCGTACGTCTCACGGCGCTTCCTACGTCCTTCTGCGTCTGATTAACCGTCCGACAGCTTTAAAGCTACTCCCGAAATAGTGTGGGGCACGCTCCACGGCTTCGTTGGCTTGGGCTTCGCTGTTTGGTGGCAAGCGACCGTCCAGCTCGCCGCAGCCATGGCGCAGTTGCAAAAAGCTCAATAGTTGGTGAGTCTTGCCGTCAACTCCCCGGCTTTCTGTCGCACGCACGTCAAGCTGACGCAGTGTATATCGCGCAGTAGCATCCCGTGTCTGTAAAATTCACCTGTGTGAAGGATCTACGGAATGAATGTATGGGTGACAATTGACCTACGCATGTCCGAGGCACGCCGGTCGTGTTAGACGGCTTGCTGGCTGGCGCATCTATCAAGGCAAAATGACAAGTGCCGCCGGACACCGAGGTCCCCGGTCGATAGATAGGTGGGACAGCTGTCCCACGGACTGCCTACGTGGAGACAGAAGGCGCAAGCCTGCTGAGGGCCCATGAGGTCGCCAACGTCAACGTCGTCAAGATCACGTCACAGACCCTACCGACTGGAAGTTGGATAGGGGTGTCGCTAGAAAGCTTTCACAGAGCCGGCGACGACGCGATACTGCGCTCCGACACGAAGCTCCCATGAAAAACGCCAGGTCGGGTTTAACCCGTTCCAGCAATGTAACTGGCCGATCCGGTTATTATGCAACGCCGCCACCGCCGTGAGACGGTGGGTGTGTGGTTCACGAGGATGGAAAACATCGCGTCTACCAACAGGCCAACGGATAGGGCGTAAGCGTGGTCTTGATCAACCACGGGACGCCCAGGATGGCGCCGGCCCCTATGGTCGCCGCCGATTCAGCGTGCTGAAAAGTTTCACTTGGGCCGTAGTGCCAACTCACCTGCTCATGTCAGTATCAAATGGTGAGCGGCCGCATGTGATTTCAGAGCTAACCCACCCTGGTCGGTGGGGGAGCGCTGGAACATTGTTTGGTCAACTTTCGCGCCCTCCGCCGCGCCCCCGGACTTACCGACGAAACAGCCAGATGAAATGCATCCGGAGTCGGAACTGCCGCCACGGTTTTCTAATACGTACGTCACCGCTCGTCCTGACATTTTCCACATCATCTTCTGAGTGTGCCCCGTGGACCTACGTCAACCTCAGACCATAGCCTCAGCTCTGACATGAATCAGCCCGAAGAACTACAAAGAATTGGCTTCCCTGAAGCCCACGATACGCTCGAACCCATGCCGCGCCGTTAGCTGCACCGTTACCCGTCCCCCGCCGTCCTGCATGATCGGTGCAAAGAACGCTACTAGCTCGATAAGCTTCAGGGCATGCCAATGGAATGCTTACGATCATGCCATCGACCGCGGGACGCGACCCACCACCACGCCGTATTGGCGACGTACAAGTCTGCGGAGATGATGCAACTGCAACGCAAGGTTCGGTGCTTCCAGCCTTGGACGGGTGGAGTCGCCTGCAGTGGGACGATCATTGCAGCCGGACCAGGCTAGAGGATGATCGAGAGAACGTCCGCCCGCCGGCCATTATTCTTCTGGTAAGCAGGCTTCCCTGAATATGGTGTCTAGAAGCTCACTATTTATACCGGGTGGCAGGCACAGCTCCGCCGTCGAACGTCTCTCGAGGATCGCCGCGTTTCAAACCGGTCAGCTGGCGCGGGCTGCACGCGAGCGAAGAGGAGACAGGGCCGGACGCTATGGCCGGACGGGAGCGGTTCCTCAGGGATCGACAAAATATATGCGCATGTTTGGACTTCGAGTCCCGTAAAACATGGATTAACAGGCAAAGCCGCGGATGGGAGTACTTAGAATGGTGCGCTGGATCCCTCACCGGCCTCACCTCCAACAAGCATCGATTGATGATAAGACGCAGAACACAGAGCCTGGCCGGTAACCGCTCCTCCCCGACGTCGGCCTGTCGGGTCACCGCGGTTGATGGTTACTAGGACATCAATATTGTGCTTTTGAAGAGTATAAGGGGCCCAGGATCGGGTACGAACACTTTGGGGTTATGGAGATCCGTCTACGGTCGCATTATCGTCAGAGAGAGCACGAATATAACCTCAAGGCCAAATCAAACCAAGCCAACACAAAGTAGCGTTCGCATGTACCTCCATGGGCAGCGCTCAGAGCCGTAAGAAAGTGCGTCATCATGACATCGTCCTGGTATGAATACTATTCTGCCCTAGGCTTCCCCGACACCCTAGTGTTAGGAAGCCTGGGCCCAGTCTGAGCACTCACCACGCGTTGGCGAGGAGGCAGAGACAAAGCGCCGCGCCGCGGACTGGGCTCTTCCGTCGGCGTGCCGTTTCCTGCGTACCTGGGGAACCCAACTCCGGGTCTCTTGGGCCGGAGGTATCCTATGGATCATCGCCCACCGAGTTTGAGGCGGTATAGGGTCCGTGCACGTGGGCGAGATCGGTGTAAGAGCGGAGGCGCACTCCTTCCGCTGGAACAACGGCTGCTTTGTCGCCCAGGCTGGTGGCGGGGTTCGGCGATGCGTCCTCGATCCATTCTCGAGGCACCGACTTTCCATGGGACTCGAGGCCTCGCCGTAGAATCTTCCGGCACAGTCGCCTCCCTCCAGGAGTCGTCCCTCTGGAAGATGACTCAGTAGAGGCCAATTATCCGCCGTCGAAAATTTAAGGTTCTGGTTGTTGTCAATGACGACGCGACCGTCACCGGATTACATTTTCGAAACGAGGTCTAACGAGGTGCCCAGCTACTGTTTGCTTGAAGGACGTCCCTCACTTTATTCGCCGTCAGCGCGCGGCGACCACGGTCGACACTGCAGAATAGATAATCGGTATCGTGGGGTGGTAAAGCAGTTGATGATGTTCTAAATCTTATTACACCAAGCTATAGTCCAGAAAGGCCCAGACAGCATTCATGCAGTAAAAGGATCTAGTCCACTGCTCATAGATAATAGCTAATTTACATATGCGCCTCTAACCATGTACATGTGGGTCTAGGGGCTCGAATAGATAATCCGCAAGCGACGTCCGACTACTGTTCGTCTAACATGGTCGTAATTTCCTCGGCCCACTTCGCGAGTACCGTCCCTTCAGAAAATTCGTACACATATTCCTTCTCGCCCTGCTGGGACCGTTAGTGAACCCCGTTCGGAAATGGTCCGACTTAACCACCGAAAAACTAACCGTCAGCAGGACAAGCTTGCGTCGTCCACTATCCGCCTTGCAGGCCGCCAGGACCTTTCCGCCCTTTGAAGGAGACTTGCTGACGGATCGCCTTGGGAACGCGAACGAATGTTTGACCTCGAGTTTCTTAGACGCCTTGTCGCCATCGTCTAAGGGAACGCACAGGACGCGTGGGCCGGTGGTCAAGATCAGAGCGCACAGGCGCGGGTGCTTGTACAAGCCACGCCGTATGGACGTCCTGACTGAGGAGACGCAACGGACGGTCTCTCCCGTGACCAGCACCCCAGACCTGAGAACCATGTCAGACGTTGGGAGTAGCATTGTGGGGAGGGGGGGGGGCGCGTGCTTATCACTAACCAGTCCTTTGCCTTCAACACCGGATCATCGACATCCCCGAGATCGCCATGAGCATCTTCACTATTGCTGGCGGCAATGGCAGGAGTAATAGCGGTGTCGCTGACAGCCGGAGCGTCTTCGCTGACAATGTCATTGTTGGCAGAGCCACCTTCGTTGTGAGCTGCGCCGTCTTCTGTTCGAGACCGCCGGACATCCACTATGGCCACAGTCTCTCCGACCTCCGTAAGCACAGCATCAGGAGGCACGTCGACAGGCGGCCCGGTCGGCAGCAGCAGGTCGCTCGGGGAAAATGGTCCCCCATTGCCATTTGCGTTCCCGTTGGCGCCTGGGGAGTTCATGTTCACGAGGCTGAAATCGTGCACAACGTCGTCCCACAAGCTGTCGTCGTCGTCCTCGGGGAGAGCGGCGGATGGGGCAGGCCGGACGATTCCCGTTTCTGGGCGGACTGGCGGGTCAATCCAGAGGGTGTCCCAGCGTATCGGTATCCTACCGGATTCTTCGACGGTCATAGATTCGGCGGGTTCGGTAAATAATGGATGCTCTCGTAGTTGTGAAGGGGAGGACTTGGGCCTAACACCGAGCCGGTCGGAGGGATCGAGTACCTGGCAGGACGTTAGTGATAGGGGCGTGTGGTTAAAGCTGAGGAGACCATACCACAAGCTTCTGCACAAAGTCCTTGGCCACGTCGTAGAAACCTTCCGGGAAGGTGTAGTCAAGGGCTTCGATCTTGCGGAAACTCTGGTAGTCATTGATGGCTGCGAAGGCCGGTGTGCCGGTGATCATGAAATATAATGTGCAGCCGATAGCCCATATATCCGAACTTAATGAAGGAGCGATCAGAAAGGGCGACTCCGTATCTGTATTTATGATATACCTGCTGCTGGTTGTTTTGGATGCACGGTCTAAAAGTTCGGGCGAGACATATGCGGCGCTTCCCACGAACGTGCTGGCCCGGGGTGCTTGAAGAAATGTGAGACTATATTTTGTGAATACGGAAATGCACTCACACAAGTCACCATCTGGCGATATGTGTGCGGAACCGAAATCCGTGAGCTTGACTCTAAGTTCACCATCTAATAGCACGTTCTCCGGCTTCATGTCTCTGTGCACTATGCCCTTGCTGTGCACCCAGAGTATGGCATCCACGATCTGCGCGGTATACCATCGCGCGCATCGCAGAGACAGGGAACCATACCTCTTCACGAGGTCAGCCAGGTCTCCATGTGGGGCGAGATCCAGGACAAAGTCTTCAGGACGCATATATTGAGTGGGGGGGATGGTTGATCGAACAGCGTTTAGGCTTACAAAGTGATGTTTCGTCTTGGAAAGCGGCATGCATCCTTACTATCCCAGGATGCTTCCCCGACAGCTGCACCAGAGCGTCCTTCTCGACCGTCGCGTACTTGACCTTCTTGAGCTTGATTAGCTGTGCTTTGCTGAGTATCTTGATAGCATAGAGTTTGCTTGTCGCAACATGGGTCGCCTCCATGACCTGAGGACCCGTTTAGAATGGGTTTCCCTCGCAAACGATGATGAGACGTACAGTCGACCACGAGCCGCTCCCTAGCTCCTTTCCAAACTGGAAATCGGATGGGTATACCATTCTCGAGGGTTTGGAGGAGGTTTTCGGATTAGGAGATCCATTGGTCATGGCAACTGGAGGGGTGACTGGAGTTGAACGGCCGACTGGGCTGTTGGAATCGTCCCGGATCTCGGCCAAAGCCCACAGTGGAGGGTTGCTCCCGACCCCACCCGCTGGACGTAAGCTAGAGGAGGACCGGGTATCGGTCATGGTTGTAAGACGAGCTCAGGATATCACCACCGCGGGTCGCCAAGAAACCGAGATTCAGGAAGGCGGGTCTGCATCGAATCGCATTCGTGCGTCAGTGTTGCCATCCATCTGCCAGAGTAGGAGTGGGGCCAATCATCACATGTTCACGACGCCTCGGAGGATGGAAAATGGAAAATGGGCTAGAGGTGGTGAAAATGCATGTGCATGCTCGTCGTCGAGGAAGGGACTGACGAGGACTGCGTCGGCGCTGGGCGCCACAACAATTCCTATGAGCGCGCGCTCGCTTGTTTGTGCCACTTGTTCTTCTCTGTCGTCCTCTCTCTCTACAACTGTGCAGCTGCTTTTTTGTCTCCGCCATGGCCCGCTTCAGGGCCTACGTTACCGACAGCGAAGAGGAGGAGGAGGACGTCTCGATGGAGGTATCGCCACAGAAGGCCCCGTCTGTGGCAAGGAACCACAACCAGGACGATTCCATGGACGAGGACGACCTCCACCCTGTGACGCGTCCACAGGCTACTTACGAGGATGGGTCGAGTGACGAAGAAGATGAGGAAGATGAGGATGAAGATGAAGAGGAGGAGGTGGCGGAGGAGGATGAGAGCGAGAGCGAGAGTGAGGACGAGGATGTTCGGCGACGAGGGGGACGACGTGTGCAACCCACTGCAGCCCAACTCTCTCGGCAAGGGGATCCCACCATCATTCCATGGGCCAGAGAAGTTGGGGTGGATCCTCAGAGGATGCATGTCATGCAAACATCGTTGTTCCGGATGCCGGAGGAAGAGCAGGTCCTCAAAGCTTTGAACGGGCCACAGCCGCGTCGGAAGCTCCTCCACCTCAAGTCGTCGTCGTTGAACAGGAAGCACAGTAGGGATTCGGAGGGCGATGGTCTTCGGGCGGATTCGCGTCAGGTGTGTCTTAACCACTCGTATGCGTGGTTGGAGGGCTCAAGTGGCACCTACGTAGCGTGCGTCGTTCGCGCACGACATTGAGCGAGAGCCGTATCGACCGTCTCGCAAGTATGCACGCGTCGAGAGCTCCGCCTCCGCATTTGTCGGTCGCGAAGGCGCGTATGTGGATGCCGGATTGGCGTTGGGTCGTTCTTTCCGTGTAGGATGGGGTCCCGGTGGGTTGTTGCTGCACCTTGGGGAGTTGTGTGGCCCATCCAGTTCACCGTACGTGCTGCTATTTTGCAAACATACATCTTCAACCCGGTCTGAGTTCTGGTGCAGGAAATCCTCCGCAAACGTGTCTACCGTCAAAATCACCACTGTTCCGTTACTCGCTGGCACGGCGGCTGACGCGTCTGCGCAAGCTTCTCGCCTGCTCTCCCACCACCTCAGCAATACAGCGATCGAGGAAGACGAAGACGGCGTTCCTTTCGCCAACCCCTCACCGAACCTGTCTTTCGCGTCCTTTATATCGCAGTTTCCTTCCACCGACCAGTCCTTCGAGCCGACCCTATTCCGCCTCGGCCACGCACTCTTCGACAATATCGACTTCCGCCTCGAGCAGATCCCCGACATCTCCGCTCGGCAACGCATCGCCGATATCCGTCGCAAGACGGAACTGTCCAAGTGGCTCAAAAACGCTGTCTCGTCCGCCATGGAGTCGGATCTCCGCAGAGACCTCGACGCACGCTGGGATAGCGCCCTGGTCACTCTGCTCAGTGGATATCAGGTCGAGCGTGCGTGTGAGAAGGCGGTCGACGGCGGCAACGCGAAGCTCGCCTCCCTCATTGCTCAATGCCCGGGAGACGCGGAGTTCCGCGCGGACCTCCAGAGCCAGCTGGACATATGGCGCGAGCAGCGCATCGATGCGCACATCGGCGAGGGCACACGCAAGGTGTATGCGCTCCTCGCCGGGATTGCGGACACGTTGGAGGGCTCTGGAGGGGGCGGCGTGGAGCACTGTCCAGACGTCGATCTCGCGAAGGGCTTGGATTGGAAGCGCGCGTTCGGCCTGCAGCTCTGGTTCGGCATGCCGATGGATGCGTCGATAGCGGACGTTTTCGAGGAGTACGACCGCCTGTGGCATGAAGGGCTTTCCAGCGTTGCAGCCCCGGTGCCATGGTATGCCGAGCGACCTTCCGCGGACCAGGTTGCCTCTCAGTGGAGAACACCGTCAAATGCGCAGCCACCAGACGCGCTATATGCGCTAATCAAGCTCTTTGCCGACCCCGCATGCAACCTGTCTTCCATTCTGTCACCTTTCTCGTTCAGCGCGTCGCCAGCTGACTACCGCCTTTCATGGCATCTGTACATCGTCCTCTCGCGCTGCCTGCGGATACGGGACCTGGCAGACCGTGACACTACCGTCCGGCGCGAGGATGACGATGCGGAGAGCGATGTGGAAGGACACAGCCCAAGTGCAGACCTTCTCGCCAACAGCTACGCGTCACAATTGGAGCAATTGGGTATGATACAGGAAGCTGTCTTCGTGCTGCTGCACCTCGAAGCCCCCGCTGGGTGAGTGTCTTCCACTTCGCTGCCGCGAGGTTCCATTGGTTAACGAGTACGAAACAGGCGGGTGAAAGCTATCAAGGAGCTGCTCACACGGTCTGGGGCGAAACTCGATGACTGGGTCACACGCGGACTGGTGGGCAGTCTTCGGATACCTATGGTGTGGATCAACGAGGCGAAGGTACAGTATTTCCCTTGCTCGCTGGCTGTGGATGTCACAAACTGATGCATCGGAATGCCAGGCCATCTATGCGCTGGACAGTGGGAACGTGTATGATGCCTACGAGCTCTACCTTCAATCTGGATTGTACGACGCAGCACATGACATTGCCGTCCTCGAACTCGCGCCAGACGCCGTCATCCGACAAGATCTCATCCTACTCAGGGAGTTACTGGAGCCCTTCGAGGGCCGCACTGTGAGCGGTTGGAACGAGCGTGGAAAGGTCGGTAGCCTTTACGTGGAGTCGAGTCATAACTGACCTTCGCTCTTCCTTCCATAGGCATTCATGGACTACACGCACGCGGTCTCCCGTCTCCCGCAGCTTCGCGAGCGTCTCGTCCAAGGAGACGGCGTCCTAAGTGTGGACGAGTCTGCAGAGCTTGACCAACTGGCGCGCAGTGTGCCGAAGCTCATCAGCATCCTCCCGGACGTTCTTCCTGACCGGTCAAACTTTAGGCACAATGCTGCCCTCACGGAGATGACCAACAAGCTCGTCCACCACCTCGACCGGAGCCGACCGTTAGCTGTGGTGCGTCCCCTCTCTCCTCCCTCCTGTACTGTCGTGACGAAGTCTCTGATATGGTACGCAACGTTATGCGTTCAGGCGCAGGGGCAGATTCGGACTCCGTTCTTCACCGACGCTACTCGCGTGCGCAACATCCATTCCACGATGTACGAGAAGTTCCTTCGGACAGTCGAGGTGTCATGATTACCCGCTGTTGTGTGTACCGTAAAACTATCTTCTGCGATATATCTCCAGGAATGTCTTTCTTGTGAAACGCATATTATTTCCTGACGTATCGACACGTGGCTTGGGCAAAGTTTAACTCTGCACTATAGCTTTATGCAGGTAGCTCAAGGGCCGCTCTACGACCCGCAGGTCCGCAGAGAAGCTACGCGTACTTCGGCCCTTCAGCACGTCAAGTCTTGAAGGGTGGCCCCTTTTCGGGGAGCCAAATACACGCACCACAACTTCTACCCTCTGTTATTGTTCCCATTCGCACATACAGGAGAAGTGCCTCTACTGAACATTTTGAACCATGCTGATTTTCAGCCTCCGGGACTTCTTCCCATTCCTTCTGCTAGGTTTCGTGGCGGCAGCAATTTCATGGGGGACGAAACACACCGGGATTGACGGAGGTCATGGTTCGTGTGGCATGGGCGAAACAAACTGGCTTCATGTGGCGCAGCTTGCTGAGAAGGATGACATTGATATGCATTTCGGTGGTCCACTGCGCTGTGCACAAAGTTCGTTGGCGTCGATGCCAGATCACGTCCAAGATCGTCAAATTTCGCGCGCGTATATCGATACTCCTACAACGGAATGAAACGATGATCATACATAGTCGCTCGTTTCTGACAAAGCAAGCGAGCCAAGTGATGGCGTATTTTGCGCCCGTGGGGTCGTCAAAGTTTGGATCGTGCATCCGACCGGAAACTGTGCACGCCGTCGCTCGCGACGCTTTTCTTGTCCGAACCCATGTCCTCGCTGTCGTCCGCCTCGCGCCTGTCCGCGGAGACGTCCACCTCGTCGAACGTCGCGCACTCGCTCGACCCCCGGACAGGAAAGAGGAGGTTAAGCGACCAGTAGATGAGCGCGGAGACCCCGAACCCGGTGAAGAACGACATCTGGTAGATGTGCGTCGCGGCGAGGGGCACGGGGCGTCCCGTCGCGCCCACGAAGCCGACGACGTTGATGAGGATGCCGGCGATGTACGCGGCGTATGCTCTGCGAGGTCGTTCGCTCAGGCGCGTCCTACCACAGAGATACGGGGCAGGGGAAGGGGCAAAGGCAGGGACTCACCGGAAGTTGATGCCGAAGGTGTACGCGTACCAGCCCTCCTTGCGGGCGTGATACAGGTCTGCGACGCTGTAGTGGCCCTTGTGGATGACGTAGTAGTCCGTGATCATCACGCCCGCGATGGAGCTGAGGAAGACGGAGTAGGCGGAGAGGTAGGACGTGAACTGGCTGCTGCTCTTCAGCAGGTTCCAGGGGAGCATGACCAGACCGACGATGGCGGCGATGTACCCTCCGCGGCGGATGTTCTAAGGATGTTTGTTAGGAGTTGTGCAGACTAAGAGGGGCGTTGATACATACAATAAAGCGAGGCAGGAGAGCAGTGAGGTCACAGCCTGCGCTGATCGAATTGGCGGAGATGTTCGTTCCAAGCTACCATGACATACAAGGACCATTAGGGTACGATATACGCTGACACTTGAAATCCCAAATACCTGGGCGATGATAAACGAAGCAGAGATGAACCACACCCCAAATCTCGTCGCGTGACTTGGGTTCCCGTCAAGGAACCTGCCGAGCATGTCGATGGGAGACCAGATAACCTCGCCATAGATCGCCTGCGAGGACGAGCTGACGATGACCCCAAAGAAGCTGACGATGGAGAAACACAGAGGGACGGAGATGAGCTGGGGCCAGATCGCGACTGTCGGTTGACGCGCGCGGGAGGCGAAGTCGGGGGCGTTCCTGAAAGCACAACAACAGCTCAGAGAGTGTCAGTGCTACGATTAGATAGGACGTACGTGACGAGAGTCGCCATGGTGCTGATGCAGGACATGACGCTGGAGACCATGCCCCAGCCGAGGGCGGAACCATGCAGAGTTGCGGGCTGGTGGATGATCGGGCCGACGCCATGGGCCTTAACGATGCACCAGATGAAGAATGTGATGCCAGCTATTGGAACCACTATTGTCTTCAGAGTGAAGAGGTGCCGACTGGAGCGCTGAGTGAGTGTCGCATGCAGATGACAGAGGGAAGGAAGCACGCACATCTTGTCAATGGGGAACCAGATGGCGGGAAGAGAAATGAACCAGAAGAGGAAAAAGCACATGAAGTCCTTTGTGGTCGTCCCCGAGGATGCGGGTAAGTGGTTGGCTGGTGGACACATGGTGAGGTTTACAACAAGGAAAATGAGGGTTTCGTAATCACGGATATAGTTAACTGATGGCCACATCGCTCTCAACATAACGAGCACACAGGAACCTCCGATGCTGGCCTGTACACCATACCAGATGCTTGGGAGAAAACACACTTCAGACCAAGTTCCCACATGTTGAGCCTTCTGAGGTTCAGACTCACCATGCCATCGCGCCTCTGTTGAACACGCACCACATACTCCCCCAGATGCCGAAGCTTGTCCGCGCAACAAGGGGAAACGTAACGTGGAAGATCGCACCTGGTCTCGCGTTGGCGACAATGAACGGCGTGACGAGTCCGTACCCGAGCCAGACGCATATCCAGGCTTGCCACCACGACAGGCCAAGCTGGATCATGGATGAGACGATCATCCACCTAAGTGAAGACGCGTTGAGCTCTTGCACGGGGGACGAGTAAGGATATACTTGACGCACGTGTTGATGTTGAAACTGTTTGCTACCCAGCTATGGCCCAATGTCAGCCCGACGTTAACTGTAACCACGCACGAAAGTGCGCAGTGAAAAGTTAAAACGTACAATGCGATGAAATTCCAGTATCCCCACGTCCTCTGCTCCTCCGGAACAGGGAGAAGGTCCTCATTCTATCGGGAATTCGGTGAACTCGTGTGTCCAGATGCTTTGAATGAAATGACACATACTTGCAAGAATCGCTCCGAGGACGTCAACCCCTCAGGAGAGCCAACTTGCAGTCGCTGGATGATTCCCATGGTCGGCTTCTGAACGCAATGAAGCAGGGGAAGTAGCAACAGCCTGAACGTAGGCAGACGAGTCGCCCCTGCCCGCTACGCCGCGTTCCATTCATATCCTAAGTATCCTAGTAGCGGCCTGAGATAAGGTGAACCCGGGGCTTCCAGTAGTAGATTCTATCGTCCGTGTGCTTCTGATAAGGCAAGAAAACTTAGAGCCAACTATGTTCAGCGGAAGATGCGCATAGAGCCTATTGCGCGGCGTTTGGAACAGTCACTGTACATACCGAGTGGAGTTCAACGTAATAATAGCCTTTGGATTGCGTGAGCTGCTTGAACAGGCTACAAGAATACCAGGCTTACCGTGAGTGACGAGAGCTTCAAGTTTATCTGTCCACCTACTGTAAGGTCCAGATGTCGTCCAGTACTAGTATCATCCTACATGGCGGCTGGTGAGCAGTTTTGTTCAACGGTAGTCAGAAAAAGCGCATTGATAACGCTGCCATCATCACGGGCTGGTGATGGATGATTAATTAGCTTCACGGAAGCTCCGGATCCGAACCCCATGATCATTGCATGCTCCCAATCCCTTCCGCTCGTCAATGCATGCAAATCACGCCATGTACTTTCGAGCCCCCTGGACTTCATCCATCCACGACGTGAGTTAGAAGCATATTTTTTCCAGCCGGCTTGAAACTCAACTGCGGCGCGTCTGAAGAATCGCACACGGGCGAGCCCATACATGCCGATGTCAGAACAACGTAAGACTTGTCGGGTATTTTCGACCCTGCAGAGCTTATGGACGATGTGGCCACGGTCGTCCGGTCGGCATGTACATGATTAGAGCCATATTTCAACGTTATCCACATTGCGGTGCTGCGCGGGGCGCCGCTCTCTGCCGACATATCATTCACTATCATTCACCGAGTGCTCAAGCTCAGGGTGAAACCCTCACGACCACGCGCGCTGAGTTCTGCGCGCCGCCTTGCTCACCATTAGAGGCACAGAGCGCGGATGCGCATTACGCCGCCCCGGGGTCCCTTTTCCCGAAAGCAACTGCGTCGAAATGGAATGTCAAGGCTGTACATGCCGTGATGTCAATCGCCACCGCCAGCCTGATGAGGAGTGACTGAGACCGCCAGTACCGTCCCATAGAGACCGCGGGTGGTCGCACATTGGAACGTGCCCCTGACAGAACGAGAGGCAAAGAACCTGGCAGCCCCTCTGCAAGGATCCACTGACATGGCAGCGATGCGGTGCCAAAGACGGCAAACGGAGGCTTGTGCGGAGAAGTGGCCAAGGTCATTTCCACTCGACCTGGCCTGTTTCACTGTATGAAGGGGATCATACCTGGCGCCGCGCCATGCCTCGAAGTTAGCCTTCATGCTTCAACAGAGGCGGACGACCGCGACATTCGTCCAAGCCCGCTGAAGCAACGAGGAAGTCGACGACGGTGTCCCAAGATCCGGAGTCTGCTTACACCGACCGAGCGTCGATGGGGAAACTTGGGCGCACGTGCGGGGGCAACCCCAATTTGCTTTTCGCGGGTTGCGCCCCGTTCGTGGCGAGCTGAGGCGTTCCTGCTGACCCACGGACGTCGGGGATGCTGCGAAACAGAGGTAGAAACTGTGGGCTCGCGATCTCATTGCTTCCAACGCGGTGCTGGCGCTGCCTGTGTGGTTGACGGGCTCTGTCTTCGCGACCACGGTTGACCTGAACAGCGTCCTGGCCGCAGACGGGTCAGGCCCCGCATACGGCAACCTCAAATATCGGTCAGCTCAGTGGGCGCAGCACGCAGGTTATGAGCCTGTGCGATTGTTTCGGACCACATGTCGTATGTTTGCCTGCTCCGCTTCGTGTCATTTGATGATTAGGAATATACAGACGTGGGTGGTCGACCTGCCAGCTTGCACGTGAAAGTGAAAATAGAAATCATACGGGCATTGCGGCAGTAGTGGTACATGATCCGATGAGGTCGTAAAACGCCGTTAAGGGATGAACACCTTGCGTAGCTTGCTGAACTGACACCGCTCCTGGGGGTCGCGGGGGTCAGTGACATACCCGTCGTTCCTTACTGCCATCTCCTCCAACGCCTGTAAAACATAGATAGTTCACAGAAGCCCACGCACACGTCAGTGCCGCCGTCCAAAGCCACAAACCCAACTTGACACGAGTAGAGAGGGGACGGGACGGGAGACGCACCTCCTTCGAGTACACCTGGCCGTTCTCGAACACCATCGGCATGTTGTCCTCGTCCATGATCCTGCCCGTCAGCCGGCAGACGATCGTGGAGTTGACGTGGTGGCTGAACGGGACGCCCTTCGCGAGCTGGCCGAGCTCCGCGTTGCAGGTGGGGCAGTCGACGTTCCGCGTCTCGTGCCCATAGCACGCGGGCAGCTTCAGGGACGCCAGCCCGGCGTACATGGCGAGGTGCAGGAGCGGCTCGGTCGGGAGGGTACTGAGGTGGTAGAGGCGGAAGGACTATATGAGCGTCGTCCACCGTGAAGGGTCGTACAGGCGCTAGTAGTCACTCAGTGCGCGATTGTCGCACGGAGGAAGGATCGAGGCAAGCTGACGCGCTGCGGCGGCGATAGTAGCCTTTGATCCTGGCACTAGCGCTCGCTGCCAGCCTAGTTCCCTAGAGCCAGTTTCAAGAGGAACAAGGAGGAAACGTGGAAGCCGACCATCTCCGCGCTCAGGAGTGACGCGTATGATGCCACTGTAGATCTAAGGCCCTGGTGAGTGGTATTGCAGACAGTACCAGTTCAAGTTCTGGGCCATCTTTTGGCAGGGCCGAGCCTGAGGGGACGCACGACCATCCATTACGTGCTCGCTCGTGGAAAAAAAACAGAAAGGCAGCGTCTCCGCTGAGGACTACAAGGTCTTCAAGGACGTTACGGGCCTCGCTTACTCCGGTGAGCTGTCGCCATCTCTTTTGTTGCACGCCATTGCTCAGTAGACTTCCCTTCACAAAGTGGGTGCGGATACGGCAGGTGTCTTCCTCACATCATGCGGGCTCCCCAGGCTCACATTAATGCAGACTCCGGTTTTGTCAATTTAGAGTCAGCTGTCGCCGCCCACAAGTCGACCTATCTAAGACTCGGTCGTCCGTCTACGTGACAAGTCCGACAGGAACTATCTTCTGGGAATTTACTGTAAGCGACTTGGTGCGTGGCCTCCGTGTGTGTGGGCCATATCGTTCTCTCACGGTGAATGCATCTCCCTTGCCCTCTACGTTCACTTCCCATCCGGTGAGTTGTAGACACTCTTTGAATCCTTACCCGATCTTGTTGTCCTCATTCTGCGATTTGACAGCTGCTAGGTTTGACGACGACGAGAACTCACCTCGTCTGGCGGCTGGCCTACCCCCGACTGGCGTGGACTCGGATATCGGATTCCATCGCCCATCCCCAGCTGGGGCTTGCGCATATCCCCGGGCGTGCGGGTCCAACTGGACCAATATACTGGTATCATTCAAAACGTACGTCGCCGACCATTATCTTGAACATGCAATGTCACGTCCTGAGCTTGCCAAATCCAGTTCACCTTGCCGGCTTTGACGACACCCGAGATCAATCGTCACACTTCAACCCCGTTATCGCACGGTAAGTGGCCACTGAAGCCCAAACCTAACTGTTCGTCACGTCCGATATTGACCGTGCTGCGATCAGTTCTAAAGATGTGGCTACTACACACGAAGACCTTAGAACTGAGGTTCTTCAAGGACTCGAAGAGCGTCCGTTACGCCGCCCTATCTCATGTCTGGGAGGCCGACGATCACCGCCAACCCTTCCGAGAAATTCAAGCGATATATTCTCGATGTCTCGCATCTGGCGAGGATCCGCGAGAGCTTGTCACGGCGAAAGTGCAGCACTTCTTAGCTTTCGCTGAGCGCGAGGGGTACGACTGGGGTTGGCTAGACACGTCCTGCATCGACAAGACCAGCAGTGCTGAGCTCTCCGAAGCTATCAACTGTACGTACCGCTGGTACTGGGATGCCGATGTCTGCTGTGCATATCTCTCCGATGTTTCGGACGACGATAACCCATTCCCACCCTAGTCCGACTTCAGATCCAGTCGCTGGCACACCCGTGGTTGGACGCTCCAAGAACTCATCGCTCCTCTTAACGTCGTTTTCTTATCAAAATCATGGAACTTCGTCGGGTCCAAAGCTTCCCTAGCTGTCGTTCTGCAGGAGATCACGGGATTAGATCTAGATGTCCTTCTATTGCGGGACCCCTATTGGATGAGCGACTACAGCGTTGCTCGACGTATGTGTGAACGAGGTCTTGCACTCCCAGACGCCACACTCGAGCTCATGGTTGTCTATCTCCTTTGCCGACCCCGGACGTAGCGAACGTTTGACTGTGTCCTTCGGAACTGGCTGCGAATGCAGTGGGTTCGAGGAGTCATTCAACCAAACGCTCGTAAACCCAATTCATCGTCCGTGGATCATCATGTCAAACGTGGTCTGCGATGCAGTCGTTTCTTCTACCACAGTCCTTGCCCAGGGCCCCGCGGAGTACGACGAATCTTACGGTATTCACCGAATAGGGGGGACCGGGGGTGTGCAAAACCTTGTTGTTTCAGATTGCCCATCTCTCCACCTCTTTCCCCCACAGAAAGGATATCACCCCCTCATTTTCCAACTTGATGATCGCGCCATCCACGTTCGATGCCACCAATTTGCCACAACCGACCTTCACAGGCCGCCCCGACCCAACCACCCAACCAGTCCCCCTCTCAGAAGTCGGCTTGTCATTACGATTAACCTCGTCGGCTTCGAACCAGTAACAAAGGGCGATCCATATCCATCCCCCCGGGACGCCTTGCCCGTGAATGGGAATACAACACCTATTCAGGCTCCAGACTCGTTGGCCCCTCCATCCCCGGACACTCCCGCTCCGATGTCGCGCCGTGCCAGCGGCGACAACACTTCGCCCGTGCGGGCCCCACCTCCCCTCCCGGTCTCGACGTCGGGCCTGGCACGGTACACACACGCGGCGAACCTCTTCCTTCGGGCAGGGTTGCGGGCTGCGACCGGGTGGCTCGGGGTAGAGGCGGACTACACATGCGGCCAGCTTGTTTGGGATGAGTGGGGTGTCGGCGGCGCGTGACGACTCGGAGATGTAGATGAACAATACAACTTGACAAACCACCACAGGTATGTCCACTTGATGTGATTCTTCCCCGCAGGTGCTGACCGGTTCATGGGCAGCGACTACAGAGATTGAACTGTGCGTTAGCGATGCGGTTCGAGGTAGGAGTAACATCCAGGTGCCTACGCAGAGTCGTGTTTGGACATATGATAAGACGAATTCGTTCAGCGGATGGATAACAGGACTGTTGGACGGCTCGAACACGAAGCTTTTGAGCTTTGTTCCTCGCGGAACCTGCAGCGGATCGTATGCCTGTGCGAGATGGACGTTGAGTGGAGCGTCACGCAGGTCATCATCGAGGGCGTCAGGGCCGTCTTGCAGGTTTTGCGGCGCACGGGGATAGTGAAGGACTTGGAGGAGTCGCGGTTCCGGGCGGCCAGCGGCACGCTCAATTGAGAGCGAGAAGGAGCGATGTGCACCGTCATAAGGCGCGACCCGTGTACCTGGACTCCTTAGAGGGGGTGGGGTGGGGGTTCGTAGGAGGTCCGGGACGAGATGCGCCTCAACCCGTACGTCGTTGACCGTCGTCGACCTGCATCGAAAAGCCCGTCGGTGCGGTCGCGCATGCGAGCCGGTATCGGTTCCAGCAGCGACTTTACGGTACGGCTATGGGAAGAGCTAGTGCGGAGAACCGCCGCTAGGCTGCACTCATCCACTCTGCGCAGTCGGCGACCTCTGCAGACCCTTGAGCTGGCAAGATGACAGTCGGGCGGAACGACGGGCCCCCATCATGGCGGTCGCCGCGATGGCCTGCGTTTGTCACTGTCTGTATCACTTTCAGCCTTAAGTAAGTCCAGTAGATCCGTCCAGTCAATAGTTGAGATTACCGTGGTATGTGAGTGTTGTGGTTTGTCGGACAAGGCGAACCTCCGAGTCGCCGGTAAGCGCTCGCCTTCAGGAAGCATGTCATCGGGCGCCTTCGTAACCTGCCGAACCTTGACGATGTCCACCCACCCGCACGGCGCCGTCGACCCCTCCCAGAGAGATCTCTTCCACCGCCTCCAGACTCTCGACGACATGATCCGCGCCTCAGAAGAAGCCAACGAACGATACCGCCGTCGCATCCCCCCGGTGCCCGACATGCGCTTCGAGTACAGCTATCTCCGGGGCGTCCGGCAGTGCGTGCAGCTCGAGCGGCCTGAGCGGCCCAAGACGAGCGAGAAGGGGAAGGGGAAGGCCGCGGATGTCGAGGGGGATGAGCAGGAGGAGGAGGAGCAACTCGGAGCAGGGGAGGTCGTACAAGTGCAATGGAGCCGGATACTCTGGATCACGACGCGCGACCAAGTGATCAGCCCTCTGCTGCAGGGCGCGGTCTGGTGCGTCTCAACCTTCTCGTTCTTGACGCATGTCATTCACCCCGAGACTTCGTATGCAGGGGTGTTGCGGGATACTACCTCCGCCCTCTGGGTGCTGTGCTCGGCGCGCATATACGCGCATGGTGGGCACAGGGCGCGACCCGCAAGGGTGCGCATGAGGGCAACGGGGCGCAGTGGCTCCGGAGCACCATAGGAAGCATATTAACACCGTCGGCCGCTGCTAGCTCGCTGCACGGCCGATAGCCATGTACACCATCACAATCATAACGCGATGCATTCCTACCACATTCACCTTGGCCTTCATGCTTGAACCACCGACATCGACGCGCCATATCCCCGCAACATAATATATATTGGCATCGCCGCTTCCATCCCCGACAGTCGTTGTCTTGGTTCCCGCCATATATGCTCCTTCACCAACCTTTCACTAGCCGTTCCCGCTTTGTTCAAATCGATCCTTTAAAAACGGCTCAACTAGTGGATCACATCTGTCAATACGTGCAAGAAGCACGCACTCCGTGGAGTTGGCCAGCGTCTTCGAATCAGGCGGTCTTGCCCATTGCAACGACCTTTCCATGAATTGTATATAACATACGGTACAGTCAGATACAGTATCATGTACGCTGCCTCAACCACCGTCCGACTCGAGACACTAACCATCACCCCTTGCGAGAGTCCCACCTCGCGCGCAATCGCCACAGCGCATCGCTGGCACATTACACGTTGCTCGGCGGGAGGACCTCCACCCATTCGTTTACCCACATGTAGCGCGAGAACGATACGTACAGCCAGCGAAACCACACAAGTTGCGACCAGTGCCGTCGCATTGCGCGGTGCGCGCGCGTGTACCCCTCGACGCCCGACACAGCCACCGCCCGTTCGCCGCCGCTGGATTGTGTCATGTGGGCGGTGTGGCTTGAGAACTGGGCGAAACCGAAAGACGCCTTGGTGAGGAGCGGGGAGAGGACGCCAAGGTATTTCTCGTGCAGGGGCACGGTGACGAGCGCAAAGAGGCGTGGGTGGGGCTTCTCGGCCATCGTGGCAGGGAGCGTGCGGAGGAGGTGCGCGGCGCCATTGGGGAGGGAGATGTGATTTGGGTGCGAGGATATGCCGTGATGGTCGAATGTCAGGATCTGTAACGAAGAACGAAGACGGATGGAGTTACGGTGGTTCAGGGGGGGCACATGACAAGGGGACGCACGGTGTCTATACGGTTCTCGAGGACGTAGGGTCGGAGGGTGTTTGCTATGACCTCGGGATCCCATTCGGTGGTGAAATTGTCCTGAAGCTCTCTGGTTTGGGGAAGTCAGCGAACAAGCGATACGGATATAGAGAGCAAGTAATTGGGCTGGGTTAAATGATGCGCGCAAAGGCACGACCTAACAACAATGTGTCGGACGAGCGGAGAGGGGCAACCAAGCTAGGTGAGAAAAGAGGAAGAAGACTCACGGCGTGTCAATGACCCATCTCCTACCCTCACCAATCCCCAGCACATCCAAACTTCCGGCAAGCTCACGGCGACGGGTGTCGCCCAAGCCGTCCGCATTACCTACCGACAGACAGAGCGAATGCAACGTGGCAAGGTTCTGTAATGGTGCTTCTTGCAGCGCAAGAATGGTCGGCGCGAAGAACATGCACTCGTCGTCCGGATGTGCCGTCAGGAGCAAGACATTCGTAAGACCATCCGAGTTCAGCAGGAGTTGGATGTCTTTTTGGGCTGGTCTTGCTAAGAAACGCCAGACGAGGGAGAGAACGAGGATCACAAGCCAGTATCGAGCAGGGTTGAACATAAGTAGTCTGTCAGTTACGATACCGTCGTCGAGTAGCCAAGCCTGTCCAGTAAGACCATTAGGGTACTTACTTAGTACGGCGGACCGGGATAAGAGGATGGGCAATCTCGTGGGATCGACGTAAGGTGATCGGGGTCCTCCCCCATTCGTGGCCACCTTGCAGTCGAATTTATGTCCCATGGCCAACTCCCAACCACCGGTACCAACTCATCTCAAGTTTTCCGGGAAAGAGGACAAATGGCCGCGGCGGCGCCCATATTCATGTTTCAATTGCATCGGTCACCAACAGGTGCGATCCATTATTGGAATAATTTCACCATACCCTGCGCAGTAGTACGTATATCTGACCGTGTACGGCTTATCATGTCGAAGGACCCATGCATCATTCGCATCTCGAACTTCCTCGGTCGTTCCCCTGGTCGTTGGACTACTGGTACGTATTCAAGAGCGTGGATTGAACTACCTGAACTTTACTTTGCTGCTTCGTTGGGTCCTCGTTGCGATCGGAGCATGCGCATGTCGAAACAGAGCCTAACGGGCTTTTCGGTCGCCCCTGTTTCCGCGGGCTCGCCCAGTCGGCCCATGCTGCACCACCAGGCTGCATTTCCTGTGGCCCGCTGAGGCTCCCCGCGGCACCCGCCAGCGAGGAGAAGGTCTTGCCGCTCTAGCATCGCCTTCTTATCCCGAAGGCCCTGCCGAAACGCGGGTGCTGAGAACACGCTGGATTGCCAGGTTAATATTGCTAGACGTTAGAGCTCAGCCTCGAGAGGTTTAGCTTCACAGACATTCGTGTTTCGCATGAGCTCCCGATGTAAGTAATTCTCCGCAAGTTTATGCGTCGGACGACATTCACTTTAGCGCTAACGCAGATCAACTCAATGCAACCTTCAGGCGAGGTGATGGTAGTGCCGTCAGGCTGGCCGCCGGCGTCAAGTAGTCCAGGGTTATCAGCGGATATAAGAGGGCGGGCGACGCGCGCAGGCGTCGGACGTATTCGTGACGTCTTTCAACAAATTTTCCGTCATTGCCTCCCCAAGCGGCATAGTCACGCAAGTTGAACGCAGTGACTAGCCTGAACGCGCGGCTCACCCGACTGCAACGTTTGAACAGTCGTGCCCTCGATCTGTCGGGGGAAACAAGGAGCCCAAGATGCTCTCAGCGACAAAGTCCTAGGTGAAGACTAAGACTGTGAAGTTGACCAGGATTTTGACTCCCTTCTCGACGATCCGATTGATGCGTAAGATCACAACCTTCGAGCCAGGTACGCATTTCACTTCCACCTATCAAACAGCTCGTTTAATTGACGTGATACATACTTACTAGTCCGCAATTTGCGTTCTCTCCGCATTCTGTAACAGTCCGTAACTTCGAACACCGCATGGCCGCCGCTCTGGTTCGGATCGCGCGTATGTTCGGTGGCGGTCCCATATGTATACGTACGCGTGGAACGTGCAAAACGCGCCGCTGACAACGAGTGCGATTCAAGTATGTACTTCAACTTCAAGACAGTACTTGTATGTAGAATTTGCAGGGCGCCGACGCTTTTGATTTCGGTAAGTAATGTCACAATAAGGCGGTGTCTTTGTTTAGTGCCCCGCGCTGAACCTACACCTTCCGGGTTTACCGAATAGGATGCGCGCAACGCCCAGTCGTCCATCATTCAGCTCATGGTATGGCCAATCAGATCGGTTAGACGAGTCCGAGCGCCAGCCCCATATAGCGAGCCTCCCTGATGTGTCCGGGTGTGTGGTATAAAGGGCTTTCGGGAGACGCAAGTGATCCCCAGCATCCCCGCTCTTTCCCGCCTCTCCTTTCCCGTTCTTTTTCTTAGCCTCCCCCACTACTTCGATACCTCTCTTCCTAATCCGGTTCACACCATGGTCGCGATCAAGGGACTCGTTGCTGCTGCCGCTGCTGGGTACATGGGCTCGGGTTACAATTCAGGATCCGGATACAACTCAGGATCCGGCTACGACTGGACAATGGAAGGCCAACCCACGACTGGGGTTGCCTACTGCCCGGTAGACAAGTTCGTGCCGACGTTCCCCTCGGCACAGAACCTGCTGGTCGCGCCCCCCAAGCCGACAAAGTTCCTCGGCCTCGCGTTCGGCGTGCAGAATTACACGTGCTCTAGCTCGAACAACTACACGTGCGTCTTCCTCCAAGGCTCCTCACCCCCAACGCACGCCGACGCCAGTACTGATCGTCCCTGTCCATGATACACAGGAGCACCGGAGCCGTCGCCGAGCTGTTCGACGCGTCCTGTATGGCATTAGAGCCGTATTTCTCCACGATTCAAGAGGACCTGTACCAGATCTGGGACACAGTCATCCCGCAGCCCATCCAGGCCATCATAGAGCTCTTGCACTACCTCAACCCACCGAACATCCTCGCGCAGCACTTCTTCCAGACGAACCCCGTCACGGGCCAGGGCGTGAGCCCTGTCTGGGACTTCCGCTCGAACCCGCGCTTCAAGGGCAAGGACGACGCGTACATCGTCGCGAAGGGAAACGGCTCGATCCCGTCGCCTCAGGACCCGAAGAAGGACGTCGCTTGGTTGCACGTCGTGAACATCCAGGGCCATATGGCTGACGAGGTTTTCCGCTTCGACACGGTCGGCGGCCAGCCCCCGGCGTCGGTATGTCTACCCTGCTGCATATGAGCTACTGGTGGCCTGTGACCATGCTAACGCGTCATCCAGTGCACGTACGGCACCGACAAGGACATCTCCGTCAAGTACGTCTCGAAGTACAGTGAGTCCTTCCGTCCGTCCTCTGTTTCCGAACCGCCCGGCTGATCTGTCTGGACTAGTCTTCTACGGCGGTTCTATCAACTACGATTGAGCGGGTTATCGGTTGTCGGACCATTTCTTCTTGGGATAAGAGGCTAGTTTCGCGGGGGGCCGGCTTTTTTGCCTGCTTAGCCTCGACTCGAACCGATCATCTCTGTAGCTATACTGCGCCTTCTGATACCTGTAAATGTAATCTGTAGCCCCAGTATACCTAATGTTCGCACTCATTGTTTTCCACGCTGCGTAATGTGTGGCCGGACGGTTGAGACGTGCGATGTGCCCTCCGGGCGGGGGATCACGAAGCGTCACGCAACTGGGCAGGTGTGACACAACGTGCCGTCGTCGGACGTCGCGTCGAGGACGACGTGCTCTGGAGCGCCCAACGCATTTTGCCCTCGTTCTTCATCGTCGGCGACATTTTGTGTCTCTTCCCCGCCGCCAGCTCTCCGAAAACATGGCCCACCACCGCTCACCACGTGTCAACAAGGCTCTCATGGCGAACCACTCGGGCCACACTGTTAGGTTGATCGCCAAACTGATCACGGTGCGTCAGGCTGCGTGTCGCGAGAGGTACACACGGGGGAAGCTGACGACGTCGAGTGAAGTTCAAGGAAGATATGGCAACTGTCGAGGCATCGGATGGAGGGGAGCTGGACGTGAAACTGCTCCCGGTATGTGGTGTTCTCAAGGCTCACTGGGGCGTCAGGCTCCCAGTCCTCATAGTGTTCGGTCGCAATGCCTACAGGACTTCAACCATGGGAACACGTATTTGGAGGTCATCGGACAAGTTATGGATGATAAGACGATCAAAATGGAGCAGTATGTGAACATGGGAGATGATATCGGTGAGTTAGACTTTGTTGGGGCGTTGAACGTTTGAACCGCTGACACGACTCGGCCTCGCCGTACGCAGACATGAAACTTGCGGATCAAGCTGTACGGATATGGCACGATGCGAGGTTTACTACAGTGTTTTAGCGGTTCTTTCTTTTTGTCCTCATTTTGTTTGGTACGTCCCCATATTGCGACCTTCGCGAGATGCTCATGCAGTCGCTGGTAACAGATCAGCTGTCGTGTATACATAGAGGTCGATTGTCTGAATACAACCATCAGCCGGGTATATCACCCGCTTCCGAACATTTGCGCCCGAAGGTCTACGGTTTCTCGGCGCCGGCGACGAACATAGTACATACACTCAACGGTAGAAATCAAACAATAAGTGAGTACATAGCGCATATATCTAGTCACGTTTACAACTCAAAAATACCTGCATATAATGCACTCTAGAATGTCTCTGTCTGAGCTGCAGCAGTCGACGTGTCGCGTGTACGCTGCCGCCCTGATTTGACAGCTGAGCTCCACTCAACCCTGCATACAGCGCTGATGTGGTGTCTTAACGCATGCGCAGTGGGACGGTACGCAACCTCTGAGCGACTTACTTGGACGCGGCATGCCAGCTGACGACGGGGACATCGGCACTCGGGAAGAGGCGTCCCCTCTTTTGCCCTGGACCTCTATGATCTGTGCGGGCACCAACTATGCCTTCAGCCTTCACCCCATCCAATTATTTCGATGGAAGCTCTCTCTTCGCCTCGAGCCATTTACGAGCTATGCTTCTCCAGATCCGATGACGCCCAGCCAACTCTTCTCGTCATCCGGTGACCCTCTCCTGCCTGCGTTCTCGCCCAAACCCAAACGCCACACGTAGTAAGGACCTCGGGCCCGTCAGTCCCATCCAAGCCAATCCAACCTGATCACTCCCCCGTTGTTCCAGTCACGCTGCGCACAAGAGCGTCCTAGACATCTACTACGGGACGAAGCAAGACCTCCCCTGGCACGCTAACTCCTTTTCGGCCGTCCCACAAGACCTCAACCCTCCACTCGCCTGCGTCCTCTTTCGTCATGGGAGTCTGTCCAGGTGCATCCATACCGAAGTTGGACTATCCAAGCCGCCTGCGTCCACTGCCAAGCACTTTGCTTCGCAAGCTGACCAGCGCTGACCACGTGCGCTGGAACTAGCTCTCGCTCTGCCTTTCTTTACCCCACTCTACACCCCCCCGTTTCGTATTCCTGGCGCCCACCCTTCTCTTAGGATGCGCCGATTAATTCCCTCGGCCAGACGCTCTCCCCATGGCCGAGAGGGCCCAACTTAGGCTTCAATCGCGCGCTGAGGCAACCTAAGGCCTTCCAGAATCCCGCACGCGGTAAATGAGAACGAGAGGATGGTCGACAACGCCCGTCGCCGTCAGGGTGGCCCCGGGCCCGCCGCAGAGGAGTTGTCTTGAGTTTCGCTTGCGGAGACGCGTCTGCACCCATGTCGTCGTGTGTTGCACAACATCGTGGCGGCAAATCTGTCCTCACCGGACTACGGAAGGGTTGGCAGCAGTCACACGCAAATAATCACTCAAGTTAAGCCTAACCTATGAATACGGCAAGGGCATTCGTGTACAACTCCGTCCGTACGTGTACATCCATAGTTAAGACTTCGCGGCTATGAAACTAATATTGGAGGCTCCGAATCGCGCAGTAAAATTACGTTGTTCAGTTAGTTTGTCCAATGAGAGCTTCCTTAGCCGGGGAGCGCGGGACGATGCGGCACGGGAAAGGGTCAGGTCGCCTGCCAAAAACTCCTGCTTAGCGTCTGGTCAAAAAAACGAGGCGGGGGGGGGGGGGTATCCTACTCACGAGAGGATGTGATCGAAAGGGATCTTGGGATCGATTGTCAGTGGTGACCCATCTTCGTCGATGGGAGGTTTGATGTCGAACACATGAAGAATGGACGCGATCATGAGGAAGGCCGAGTCGATCGCAAAATATCTCCCCGGACATATCCTAGAACGAGTCACGGATGTCAGTTAGTCTCGGCATCCGACACGTGCGTTATGCAGCAGTGGGGTCACAGCACCTGCGTCCAAAGCCGAATCGGAATTTGAAGGGATCTCGTACGCTGCCGTCGAGCTGTCCATCTTTCAAGAATCGATCCGGGATGAACGACCCAGGATCCGGATACGCCACCGGGTCGCGAGACATCGCCCTGTCGACCCGTTCTCAGTCTTCTCTCATCGACGTGCGAAGGGGTCAAAACGTACCACGCGTTCGCTATCAAGACAGAACCAGCAGGTATCTGGAAGCCATTGAACTCCTCGTCGTGGGTCGTGGCGTGAGGGATGGCGAGAGGCAGGACGGTAAGCCACCGTACGCACTCCTTCAGAAGCGCGTTCACGTAGGGCAGCGAGTCGCGGTCGGAGAAGTCTGGGAGACGGTCAGGGCCGACGACCGCGTCGAGTTCGGCCTGAGCACGGCGTTGTTGGTCTGGGAACCTGATCATCGCGAGAAAGAATGCGGTCATCAAGGAGAACGTCTAGCGGTAATAATGTCAACACGCCGCATGTAATGACGCATATAGGAGCCTGAGGACGCACGGTCCCGACACCAGCTGATAGTGTAGATTAGCGAATCCTAATGGAGTACCGTGACAGGGATGGCTTACCGACGTATGCTATCCCCGTGACGTCTCTGAAGTGTTCTTCGTCATCGGTCGACGTCTTCTCACCCCGTCTCTCGGCGCGTTCCATCAAATCGCGGGCCATGCACGGGCGAGCGCATCCTTGGGCCTGAGCGAATGAGTACCACCGAGGCCCGGAAACACCGGCCAAGGACCTACCATCTTCGCTACAACCGCATCGAAGGCAACGTTCCTCACAGCACTCAGCTCCCGCGTCCATACCTTCGCGTCTCTTTGGAACTGGGCACCAGGGAACCACGTCGGCACGGCGGTAAGCCACGGGAACACCTCGACAAGGAACCGCCCGGGGGTGGTGATCTCCCTAAAGATCTGAGCCCCCCTCTCCGCGATCGCCACGTACTTGTTCTTCTCGTCCACGACTTCGATGCCGTATACCGTGTCCATCACTGCGCCGCCAACCGTTCTGCCAAATTGACTCATTAAGTGTGCGAACGCGCAAGTCGAATGCGAAGGGGACGGCTTGCCGGTGGGTAAGGGCGAGGAAACGTTCAGGCTCGTCGAGCAACGCGCTCAGCAGCTTCCGGGACTCCCGGAGGTGTGTCGAGCGATACTGCAGGACCGCGCCTTGGTGGAAGAATTCGTGGAATGTGCGCCGGTAACGACGCCATGCGGGGGTGTACCCTTCCATCGCGAATTCCCATGACAGGCCGGCACTGAAGGCGGCGATCAGGAGTCAAGATGCGGCAGGAGTGAGTATGATAAGAGTAGAAGAGCGGCACTGACAGTTCTGCCATGACGAGCCGCGGCCTGTCAGACGTGTGTGCGGAGCGACGCTCGAGAAGCTCGATAGCTGCATCGTAGGAATCGATCACCACGGTGGACTGGCCAAAGATGCTGAGATGGACGATATCACCTGTTGCCGCGTCAGTCTTCAAGCTTGTCGAGGTCGATCGACCGACTCCGATGCGCAGCGGTACGCACCGTATTTTCTGCAGATCTGGTGAAAGGTTGGGGGGACGTTCTTCGTCGGCATGTCGAGGAGGTTGCCGATGAAGGGAAGTGGACGTGGGCCAGGAGGAAAGGGAAGCGAGGACGCAGCCCCCTTTCTGCGCACCCAAGATGTTCCTAAAGCCGCCACCAACACGAGACATGCTGTGGAGAGGAGAGTATCGACAACGGACGTTGCGAACATAGGTCAGGCTTGAGGGAGAATACGGGAAAACGGTGCCAGCGGTGCCAGCGCCGTATCGCCGTCGAAGCACCCACTAAATACTGGCGTCCATGGACTCTATCCGATAAACGGCCCGTGGCCCTACTTTTAGCCCTGAATCGCAATGTTGGGCTTGATCGTATTTAAGGTTCTCGGGGTCGCGTGCTTCGCTGAATCCTTTGCAATCCGATTCCCAGAAGAACAGCTTCTATATTCAGAACGCGGAGCCACGCCACATAAAGGCGCAACGCTACATCCGTAGTTAAGACTTCGCGGATATGGAACCGATATTGGAGGCTCCGAATCGCGTAGTCAAACCACGTTCTTCAGTTAGTTTGTCGAATGAGAGCTTCCTTAGCAGGGGAGCGTGGGACGATACGACACGGGAAAGGGTTAGGTCGCCTACCAAAAACTCCTTAGCTTCCCGTCGAACAAACAAGGCGGGGGTATCTACTCACGAGAGGGCGCAATCGAAAGGGATCTTAGGGTCGACTATTAGTGGGGATCCATCTTCGTCGATGGGAGGCTTGACGTCGAAAACATGAAGGATCGACGCGATCATGAGGAAGGCCGAGTCGATCGCAAAATGTCTCCCCGGGCATATCCTTAACAACAAAAACAAGCCAAGGATGTTAGCACGGCGGTCCAACACGTGGGTCACACAATAGAGGTCACGGCACCTGCGTCCAAAGCCGAACTGGAATCTGAAGGGATCTCGCACACTGCCGTCGAGCTGTCCATCTTTCAACAAGAATCGATCCGGGATGAACGACCCAGGATCCGGATACGCCACCGGGTCGCGAGACATCGCCCTGTCGACCCGTTCTCAGTCTTCTCTCATCGACGTGCGAAGGGGTCAAAACGTACCACGCGTTCGCTACCAAGACAGAGCCAGCAGGTATCAGGAAGCCGTTGAACTCCCCGTCGTGCGTCGTGGCGTGGGGAATGGCGAGCGGCAGGATGGTATGCCACCGCACGCACTCCTTCAGAAGCGCGTTCACGTAGGGCAACGAGTCGCGGTCGGAGAAGTCTGGGAGACGATCGGGTCCGACGACCGTGTCGAGTTCTGCCTGAGCACGGCGTTGTTGGTCCGGGAACCTGATCATCGCGAGAAAGAATGCCGACATCAAGGTGAACGTCTGGCGGTCACGTCAACATGCTTCAGGGAACCACGCATATAGCAGAACGCACGGTCTCGACACCAGCTAATGCTGTAGGTTAGCGAAACCGAACGGAGGATGGTGATGGGGATGGCTTACCGACGTATGCTACCCCCGTGACGTCTCTGAAGTGTTCTTCGTCATCGGGAGACGTCTTCTCACCCCGTCCCAAGGCGCCTTCCATCAAATCGCGGGTCATGGACGGGCGAGCGCATCCTTGAGCCTGAGCAAATGAGTACCAGCTAGGCCCAAAAACACCGACCAAGGACCTACCATCTTCGCTACGACCGCATCGAAAGCAACGTTCCTCACGGCAAGAAGTTCCTGTGTCCACACCCTCGCGTCTCTTTGGAACTGGGTCCCAGGAAACCACGTCGGCAGGGCCGCAAGCCACGGGAACAGCTCGACAAGGAACCGCCCAGGGGTGGTGATCTCGCTGAAGATCTGCGCCCCCCTCTCCGCGATGGCCACGTACTGGTTCTTCCCGTCCACGACTTCGATGCCGTACACCGTGTCCATCACTGCGCCACCAACCGTTCTGCCAAATCACCTCATTAAGTGTGTGAACGTGCAAGTCGAATGCGAAGGGGAGGGCTTGCCGGTGGGTAAGGGCGAGGAAACGTTCAGGCTCGTCGAGCAACGCGCTCAGCAACTTCCTCGTCTCTCGAAGGTGTATCGAGCGATACTGCAGGACCGCGCCTTGATGGAAGAATTTGTGGAATGTGCGTCGGGGACGACGCCATGCGGGAGTGTACCCTTCCACCGAGAATTCCCATGATAGGCCGGCGCTGAAGGAGGCCGTCAGGATGTGGCGTCAAGGAGTATGATCGAGTAGCGGAACTGACAGTTCTGCCATAACGAGCCGCGGCCTGTCAGACGTGTGTGCGGAGCGACGCTCGAGAAGCTCGATAGCTGCATCGTAGGAATCGATCACCATGGTGGACTGGCCAAAGACGCTGAGATGGACGATATCACCTGTTGCCGTGTCAGCCGCGAAGCGGGTCAAATCAACCACGATGCGAAGCCATACGTACCGTATTTCCTGCACATCTGGTGAAAGGTTGGGGCGACATTCTTCGTCGGCATGTCGAGGAGGTTGCCGATGAAGGGAAGTGGACGCGGGCCAGGAGGAAAGGGAAGCGAGGATACAGTCCCCTTTCTGCGCACCCATGAGGTTCCTAGAGCTGCCACCAACACGAGGCATACTGCGGAGAGGATAATATCGACAACGGGTGTTGTGAGCATAGGTCAGGCTTGAGGGAGAATACGGCGAAACGTTGCTAGCGGCGTTTCACCGTCTAAGCACTCCCTATATACTAGCGTCCATAGTCTATCTGTGTGGCCGGCGGTACGTAGGGTTTTAAGAACTGAATCGCAGCGTCCGGCTTGATCGTATAAGCGGGCTCGGGATCGCGTGTTTCACTGAATCTTTTGCAGTCCCAGAAGGACACCTTCCACATTCGGGGCGCCGAGCCACGCCACAGAATGGCCTGTGAAGCCGCGATGGAGTGAGAAAGCGCAGCGCCACATGTGGACTCTCGAGGAAGAGCTTGACGTAAGTACCGAGGTTGTCGCTGACAGCGGCGAAGATTAAATCTAACGTCAGTGGAGTCGTCTTGGAAGTGCAGCATCTGTGCAGGATGCTCGACTGAATCATATTTGACTTGGGCCTAGGCGTTACATATGCACATCAGCAACGACGAGAACTTGAGCTCAAGGGGAAGCGTTTCACAGCCCCCACAACGAACGTACCTAGAGAATGATAGTTGTCGCGCTGCAATGAGAGCCCTTTGTACAGTACTGTGCACGGGAAGGACTAGTACTACAGAGCCTTGACAGTACCATTGGAGGACAACGGGCTTGGAGACATCTGGTGATGATAGCCTGGGTGGTGTAAGTACCTTGCGAGGAGAGTGAGACAAGGTGAGACGTCGACGTCGCGTCCGCAAATTGAAATTGGAGCCCAGCCTCGTCCGTGCCATAAGCGCTGGTACTACAGATTCTCCTCTAGGCGGCTTCAATACTGCCGGTCGGAATCGAACCTCTTGTGCAGGAGACTATAGCTATGATAGAGGAGACTGTCGCGACGTTGGAGGTGGGCGACGAAGTAGGGACACCACAAGGACTAAATGATGGATGATGAAAAATAGCAACTCCTGGTTTCGATCCAGGGACTTCAGGGTTATGAGCCCTGCACGCTTCCACTGCGTCAAGTTGCTCTGATTGGGTACAGGATTGTGAGTAGCTAACAACAGTTCTGGAACCTGCCAAGAACAGGGGTCTGAGTCCGTTCTGTTCTCGCCTCGGTTGTACCAGTCGGCACACCTCTACTCCCAACCTCCACCTATGCCACCGATGTAAGTTGTATAATGTATTCTGTATAGATTCACACTTTAACAGTACATCAGGAGGCCCCGCCGATCTGCCCGTTTCAAAGTTGAACCCTCCTACGACCCCGGCGCGACCAACGTCCTAAACGCCCCATTCCATGACGCGCAATATGTAACGATTCAAGATCTCCCCGTCGAGCTTTCAACCTTAATCGTCAGCTATCTACAAGACGATGAGAGAAGAGCTACCCTCAAGAGTTGCTCGTGTCTTTCCCGCATCTGGCGGGATTTGACTCTCCCTCCCCTCTTCGCAACTGTCAAGCCCATCGAGGTCAAACGACTTGCCGCATTTGCCAACTTTGTCAAGTCAAAGCAGCATATCGCAGCTCTTATCAAAGGTCTGGCGATCTACAGCGAGTTAACTCCCTACAAGCCCGCTGCTATCAACACCGTGACCTTTCATCACAACTCCTCTTTCGTTCGTGTTTTGGCCAGCCTGCCGGCCCTAGAGTACCTGCGGTGCTCCTTTCTATACTTATGGCCACCCAGATCCCCACCCGCGATCGATAGCAGGCTTTTCGCGGGGTTCAAGCTACGACACTTCGTATGGGACCAATGTTACATTGACGATGAGAGACCTATCAACGCCCTCCGGCAATCCGTTGCCACTCTCTCCATCCTCAGTCTGTTCGATGTGGATACACTCGATTTGATAGTACCAGCGATGGCCCAAGGGGTTCCGCCCCTCGCACGCCCACTTGCATTCAAGTCGGTCATCATACGAGGGACCCGCGCTCCTGCAGTTTTCTCTTCCTTCCGCCACAGCTTGTCTCCAGACACTCTTCGATCATTAACAGTGTTTATTCCATTTCCCCACTATGTCTCCAGGTTGGGCCAGCTTCTCCACAGCGTCGGCCGGAATCTAGAGCACGTGAGACTGAACTTCCACGACATGGGAAGGGCCCAGTGGTGGGCAGGTACGTTGTTCTCGGAAACCTCCTCTGCATATTAATTTACGGTTTTTAGGGCCTGCCTTGGAGGCACTGAGGTTGCATTCCTGCCCTCGTCTAACGATGCTCAACATCACGATGTTGTCGGGAGGGCCTGTGGGTCTCGACTTTAGTCATATTTCTGGATCCGCTCTCGCGACGATCCTCGCACGAGCCCCTCCGAGTCTGCAGGAGATCAGGGTCGATCCCCAGGCATATCGGCGTCGCTATCCGTGTGAGGTCGTAGACCTAAAAGAGCTCCCTGCCGTCGAGCGCGTCCTCACACAGCCCGCCTTTCCCTCCCTCCAGGCTTTCATATTCGAGTTGACGAAGGAAGAGGTCGAGATGTATTGTTCCTATCTGGAGGCCATTCTCCCGGCGCTCTAACAGAGGGGAATATTCTGCGTGGAGTATCGGGTGAGTGTCGTTCGCATCGCCCATAGTAGTAGTGGCCCAGGTATGCCGGGATAATCGCTCTTACACCGTCGCGTTAGGTGCACGAAACCGTCGATGAATGCCTCAGGGACCTATAAGTCGAGGCTTGTAGCGCGACTATACCGACCACCGCAAACAAATCGAGTCCGCTATTTAATGTATATTCCCCGGTGTCGAGGGTTACGCTGATGGCAAAGGCTGCTTTGAAGATACCTGAGCGACTCTGTTTGTCAGCGCGCGTCTAGTACGGCTCAGGTCTATTCGCCGAAGATCAAACCCAGCTTCTCGCTTCTCCACACTGACCACGAGACGCCATGCTTTCCCAGATTTCCTTTCGTCTATAGGCAGCGCCGGGATATTCGTGTACGCCCAGATGGCAGGCGAACGTGGAGTACCTAACCCTCGAGATTTGGTCCGAGATTCTGGGTATGTCTCTTCCTGTTCTCGCTCAACGGTATTCGATAACCCCATCAAGTTTGCGATAGACTCTCCTCACGCGTCGCTGTACGTCTTCTCCGGGAGGCCGCAAAGTAACCACTTGTTCGGCTCCCTCTCTTTCAAATCCCATAACGCGCTCTGCGACGCGGTGCGGGACGTGTATGGCGGTCTGACTGCCTGCAACCGCATAGGAGGCGCCCATGAAGCGGTGACAGTGGCTGCGATCGAAAGGACAGGTAAAGGCCCGCCAATGCATGGCCGCATGCCAGTGCGTATCCGGAATATATCTCCCGCCTCATGATGGGACAGCGGAGCCGCGATACATCCAAGGTTAACGTTCAAACGTTCCAGCCTCAAACTCGTCGACGAACATTGCACATGTCATCTCCCCGTCAGGGTATGTCAACCTAAACCTTCCTCCCGGACAGCGTCCTGACGTACTGCTTGTCCAGAGTGCGCATATACCTACCGAATCGAGCTAAGGGGTTGAGAGGGATGACGACAGACAGTAAGACTGTCCAAGTCTCTCTCCTCCCCTTCGGCTTTCACCACGCCGTTTCATACCGCTGCAAGGTGGTCGCTCCTTTCCTCCGCGAGTCCCACCAGTCGACAGTGCGCATCCATGTGCTGACAAGAGAAGCTGTTTTCCTGTTCCCATCGCCGTCATCCCATCGGATCTTCCCGGCCGCGCTCTTGACACCTTCTCGGCATGCGAGGCTTTTCCCTCCTCCACTACCATTCTCCGCCTCTCCCAGCCTCCCCGTCCGTTTTATCCATCCCCTACATCCAACAACTATGGGTGCCTGCATGTCCTCCAGCGATATGGAAGAGGTGCGTCCTAGTCTGCTTATGAGTGAGCCCGTCGCCGACAGATCCTCAGATGCGGGGCCAAGTCAAGGTGGGTCCCGGCGGTGCTATCTCACCCCGCCTGCATGGCTAAACTCAACGTTTCTAAGGTCCTCCTCCTCGGCTCCGGAGACTCGGGCAAATCCACTATCCTCAAGCAGATGCGACTTATCCACCGCACCCCGTTCTCACCACAAGAGATCGAGTCCTACCGCCAACTCATCTTTATCAACCTTACACGCGGTCTCAAGTGCGTCATCGACTTAATGAAGGACATGGGGCTCGAGGTGTCCCCAGAGAACCGGAAACTGGTCTGCGTTCTCGCGGCTGCGCACGATATTAGAGATTACGACCCTTACCCAGTCGAATATCATACCACCCTGAAACGGCTATGGGAAGATCCCAACGTTCAGGCTGCATATGCCCGTGGTAATGAGGCAGCGTTGCCAGACTAGTGCGTTTACTACCACCCTCGTGCGACGTCGCGATAGCGCTGATTACCCTCGTTCCTTCCAGTCTGCTCTACTACTTTGCAGAGTTGGACCGCTTCTTCAAGCGGCGATACGTACCAAACGAACGGGACATCGTCCAGTCCCATGTCCGGACAACCGGCATCCACGAGACCACTCTCCGCGGCCACGGCATGCTCGTGGTCGATGTCGGCGGCCAGAAGAGCGAACGGCGGAAGTGGATACACTGTTTCCAGGACGTGGCGAGCGTAGTGTTCGTCGTGAGTTTGAGTGGATATGACCAGTGTCTCATCGAGGACAAGTACGCCGTATGTCGCCACATCGATATCCTCCCTAGCTCCGTGATCTGGTTGACTGAGTGCATCATTCATTCCGCCAGAACCAGATGATAGACGCGATGACGGTTTGGGAAGTGATCTGTCACTCGCAGTGGTTCGAGCGGATACCCATCGTGAGTCCTGCCAGTGGCTGCCCGCACAGAGCTGTGCATGTGTTTGGTCTGACCCACCAACACCAGATATTGTTCCTGAACAAGAACGATCTGTTCGAGACGAAGGTTCAAACTTCACATATTAAGGACTTCTTTCCGGCTAGTCTCGTGCTCTCTCTTGATCGTGTTGGTGCTGATCTCCCTTATCCAGGACTACGATGGCGAGAGGGGTGACGCCGAGGCAGGTCGCGAGTACTTCAAGAAACGCTTCGCAAGGCTAGCTCAGAAGGACAACGCGAAAGAGAGAGAGAGCTATATCTAGTACGTCACATTTGCCCTTGGCGCGTGTGAATGCATGGATTTCATGTGCTGAATATATGGCGGCAAGTGTGACCACCGCAACGGACACTGCTGCGTTCCGGGTAGTCATGACCTCTGTGGAAGGTGCGTCCCATGCTTCCTCGTCTCACAAGTTTTGCCGATTGAAACTCATTTACAGAGTGAGTGTTCCTCCTTTCCCGCCTGCCCCCACACACTGTCTCGGCGAGCTTACGGTTGCGCGGTCTTGCTTCAGCATCATCCTGCGCCAGGGCCTTGAAACGGCCGCTCTGATCTGATCACCCACCCACACGACTTGTATTCAACTGCCAGTGTTGGTGTCTCACCATGTATGGACGTTGTACTGTTCGACTCTTATGGATTCGGCCACTGTACTCAACGGAATTCCGAACTCGGAGCTTACGGTATAGTCAAGTCCTCGAGGCTCGCCGTTCGATGCCAAATGGTTCACTGAGAATAATTAGGTCGTTGCGTGCAAGTGGCCCATCCTCGAGCATCCGGAAGAATCCCAGCCCGGACGATTCTTCGACCCCCTGGCAAGAGGTCCTACTTATAGCCTACGAAATCTGCGTTCGGCTTCTCGAGGCGGTGAGTGCTTTCAGCCCGTGACTCAGATCATGATCATGATTCCAACTAACTCATGGTTTGGATAGGGTCTGATCTGGTCAGGATTTCGCAGACAGTTCGCCTTTCATCGTGATCGCACACGTCAAGTCGGACACACTCATCATCGACCACTCCGTCGGATGACTGCGGGCAGCTCGTTGAGCCATAATCTTGTTACACGACAAACACGTTCGTCCAGTGAGCGTTGTCCCTGCTACTACTACAGTCCTTTTCTCGTAAGTGAGCTCACGCGTTTGTTTAGGTACCCGCCTGCGGAACCTATCAAGTGTAGTGCGATCGCGTAGCACTGATATCCTACGAGCGACAGGAGGAGACTCGCTTGAGGGTTGAAACGTTGACCATCTTAGATAATCGACCATTTCTTTCAGGTTGCACCTATATAGTGCAGACACAGATAAAGGTCGGAATCGAACTCGGGAATCCCTTCGTGGTTATTTCCTGCGCCTCCATTGTTGCATACATACCTGGGCACCGTGCTCTGCTATGGTCCGCATACTGTGGTGAGAGAGCAGTCTTCCGTCCGGTTACCGCGCCGCCCGAGACGCCTAGGAGGCGGTGGCGGTGGCGGTGGCGGAGACTCGAGTCGAGTCGAGTCGCTACCAGACACCCTTCCTCCAAGACAAGACAACGAGAGACCGACCCCTTGTTTATATATCCTGACTCCTTGGTGCCAGACATGCCTGCTCAATCAGCACTCGACTCGCGCCTCCAACTTGAAATCGGCGCCATCTACCTCCTCCTATTCATTCGCGACCCCGACATCGCCAAAGGCTTCCACTGGGCCCTCTACCACCACCGCACGCCCCACGGTGGTTACAAGTTCAACGTGAAGCAGATAGGGTCAGGCTGGATATGCGACAGCGCGCCAAACAACAGCATCATGCAGTCCTTCCTCCTCGACGGTGCGCTGCGCATCGGTTTCTGCGACCCTGCGGGAGCAGACGCACTCGAGTGGATCGATGGGATGTGCTTGACAGAGCCACCCGCGCCGTATGATATCCTCACATGTCGGACATGGACGATGCACTGCGTGCGCGGCCTTGTGAAGCAAGGCTTCGTCAAATGCGAAAATCCAGATGCTCTGGAGCAGGAGGCGAAGGATTGGGCGACGCATCACCACGAGAGCGCCTACAATGGGGTGATGCCCCGTCCCGTCGAAGACTCCCGGGTATGCACCTTCTGACGTACGTCGAACATAAGTACTTCACCGTTTCCCCCGAATCATAGTAGACACTCACCATCCGGACTTTTGCAGATCATGTTGTGCGCTCTCTGGGAGAGAGGACATTCGGGACTCGTCAATCCTCCCAGCTTTCAAACGCACATGTGCGCGTCCCCGAGTCTTGATAAATCACTACACTGTAGTTTATCCCCTGTTGAATGTTGGGACCAGATTTCTTCGTGCCGACTGGCGGCCCGGGTTGTGAGCGAGAGGACAAAAGCGTAGGAAAGTTGTCGCAAGGGTTACGGCCGAGTCATTGTGCCAAATTTGTCTTCATCGATATCGATATCTCATGGATTGTCTTTCATCCTCGCCACGAGGTGGTTACCCGGTTGGAGATCGTCATTTGGAACCGACTACCCCATTTGGTAACAGGCGTCTAAAATCTGTGGCTGCGCTTCGACAAGTTCGGGATCCCCTTTACTTAAGTACATCCTCCGAGTTTGGCCTGCCAGCTTTAATCCCGAATGCACCTCGTAAGTTTTCCGGTTATTCGCATCCAAATCCCGCTGATTGAACATGTAATAGGAGAACTTCTGGACCGCCCATGACACATTGATGCGCTGTACATTTCGACGACAGACGCTTGTGGTGCCACCGGACTGCGAGGCGGCCAAGTAACGTTTGCACCGAACGACGCGCCATAGAATACACGCAACACTTTCTACCTTCTAGATTGTGCCATATTCCGGGGTTGTCCCCTTGGACCGACGTGATCTAAGAATTGCTACCCCTCTCGTTTGCAAAGCGATATGTCGGGTGTGGACCGTCAAGGCACAAAAGAGAGCCCACGGGCTCCTCCTAGACACCTCAGAGCAGTAGGTATGTACATTCATATTGTATGTTCTCTTCCTTTCTTTGTTGTATGATGCTCACTAGTTGCATAGGTACACTCGAGTGGTTCTTATTCGCTAGAACCAAGGCCCAAGCCGACTCCTGTGTCATTGTTGCGGCGAGATACGTACCCGCCCATTCAGGGGACGTCATCAACAAGGCCGCGCTCTACCCTGCTCTCGGCGAGGTCGTCCGCAACAACGTCGCACTCGCTTCGCGAATCGCCCCTGCGTCTGGCAGACGCCGTCCTCCCGAATGGGTCCGACTCCCGTCCCTCGACCTCGACCGCGTCGTGGAGTTCATCGACGATGACTTCAGCAATCTCGAATCCGTCTTTGAATCGCAGTTCCAGCGGGGATTCGACCCAGATGCAGACCTCCCGCTCTGGCGGCTCGCTGTCCTCAGAGACGGGACGCTCATCTTCGCGTTTGACCACGCGCTGTGCGACGGCCTCAGCGGTCTCGCTTTCCACCGCAAGCTCCTCAAAGCGCTCCAGGAGGACCGCACATCCCCGACCTCCGTCCGGTTCGCCGAAGACCTGAACCTCACTCCCGCCTTGGAAGAAGCAACGCACGTCTCCGTCCCGTGGGGCACGGTCTTCCGCGAGACCCTCAAGCTCTTCAACCCGTTCGCCTGGCGGCGCCACCTCGCGACCTGGGCGGGCAACCACATCCCGCCGTCCTTCGAGCTCGACATGCGCGTCCACATCCTCACCTACTCCCCCGACGAAGCGCAGCGCCTGCTCGAGCACGCGCGCGCGCACGACTCGACCCTGACGTCCACCGTCCACACGATGTCGCTCCTCGTCCTCTCCCGTCTGCTCGACAAGCACGCGCACGGGAAGTTCAAGTTCACGACGACATACGTCCCCATCTCCCTCCGCCGCTCCACCGGCGCGTCCCCCGACGACTTCTGCAACCACTACTCGTACCACTTCTCCGAGCACAAGCTCTTCCCTAGCTCAGACCTATCGGACGAGTCGCCCTTCCCCTGGTCTGACGCGGCGCGGTTCGCGCAGAGGCTCAGGGGGGCGGTCCCGCACGCCGCGTCCGCGATGGGCCTCCTCAAGCTCGTCGGGAGCCCCGGCAGACGCGGGGGGTTCGTCCGCCGCCCGCTCGGCCACAAGCGCATCATCGGGATCGAGCTCTCCAACCTCGGCTTGTTCTCCCTTGGCCCGGAGGAGCAGGAGCAGGAGCAGGAGCTCGAGGGACGGCGTGCCGTCGAAGTCGTTCCCACAGCGGCCGTCGCCGTCGCGGAGACCGTCAAGTCACAGGACGCCAGCCGTGGTGGTGCAGGCGGTGCGTCTGCAGCTGCAGCTGCAGAAGGGCGCGCGGATACCACAGAGAATGCGTCTCCCACCGCTTTGAACGGAGCAGATGCGGCTGCGGCAGGTACTGCCCATGCTGGCGGTGGTGGCGAGCGTCCCGTTACTCCTCCAGCTTCCATGCCCGAAGCCCCCGTGCCCGTCGCACCGGCCAACGAGACGATCGCCCCTCCACCCGTAGCAGAAGATAAGAAAATGTCAGCGAGTCCACATGATGCCTCTGCGACCGCTCCCGGGCCGCCCCCATCGGAGACCGTCAACGCCCTCGAAAGTCCTAATGCTGCCCCCGAACCGGCAGGCATTGCATCTCCCGAATCCTCACCAACGCACGTTTCCGAGTCAGCAAGGGACGTCGTCGATGAAGATGAAGGACCTGTCTCAGCCACGCATGCGCACCATGAAACCACTCCCGTTCCCGCAAAGGAGCGCCAAGCGATCCCCCTCCCGGACTCGGAGGTGACCCACCACGACGCCCTAACAGAACCCCCCCAACCACTGGCAGACGCTCCCGCGACGGTGCCGCCCGCCGAAGCCCACGCTCGGGCCCGCACGACTTCCGACACGTCGCGCGCGGCGGACCAAGAAGGCACTAAGCCTGAGCTAGAGCTAGTTTCCCCACAAGGCCCCACGGGGAACGGCACGCGTACGGGGAAAAACGCGGATCCCCCGCACCCCAGTGGCACAGCCGACGCGAACCGCGCCCCCACCCCCACGGGGAACGTTCGGAATATTGCCGTTGCAAATTCCGCCGCGGAAGATGGAGCGTGCTCGGGAACCGATAAGGCGGCTGCCCGAGGGACTGGTCAGGCGAGGGCCGTCGGGAATCGCGTTCCGACGCACGGCCAGGAACCGGAGGAGACCCCGCCGCTGTGGACCATCCGCGAGGTGTTGTTTGCGCAGGGTGACGGCACGCTGGGGGCGGCGATCAAGGTGAGCGTGACGGGGACGCCGTCCGGAGGGCTCGGGATCGTGATCAGCTGGGGCAGGAGCGCGGTAGACGAGGAGTTCGGGAAGGAGTTCGTCGTGGGCTTTGCTGATAGCGTACGGGAGCTGACCATCGGCGGTGAACGGCAACGATGACTGGCAAGTTTGGTTGCAATTGGAGAAGCCCTTACGAATCGCGCGTTTTCAGAGGATGGGTGAGCAATCGTCGACATCCTGGTCGTATTCATCGTGCAATATATATATTACATCCCCACTTAGTTTACTTCGTGATACGTACATACAAACCGCCCCCCGTGATCGTCTCGTGGATAATGATAATGTTACAACAACGTTCTGGACTCAGAAGGGGAGCGGCGTAGTCCGGCAGGCGAAGATCTCAGTTCTTCATGTTGAGAACAATGCGACCGGCAATCTTGCCCTGCTCAAGGTCCTCGTAAGTCCTAAACAGCATTCGTCAGCATGTTTCTTTATCGTCAACAAAAGGCGGCACGCACTGGCTGAGCTCCGACAGCGGCTTCGTGGCGTAGTGGCACTTGACCTTCCCGCGCGCCGCGATGTCGAGTGCCTCGCGGGCGTCCTGGCGGTTGCCGACGTACGACCCGAGGATGCTGATGCTCTTGACGACGGTGAAGAAGATGTCCGCGCTGAGGTTCGCCTTCGCGGGGAGCCCGACGACCATGAGCGTGCCGCCCATGCGGAGGTAGTCGACAGCCTGCGCGTAGGCCGCACCGGTCGCGGCGGTGACGACGGCAGCGTGCGCGCCGAAGCCGTCTGTCGCCTCGCGGATCTCTTTGACGAGATCCTTGGTCTCGCGGAAATCGACCCACTTCTCGGCGCCGAGGCGGGTGACGAGGTCCTTCTTCTCAGCACCCGTGTCTGTGTACGATGGGGAGCGTTCAGCAGATGTCGAGGTGATAGAGCACGGAAGGCGGCGTACCGACTGCGACGACGCGGAGACCCATGGCGACGGCGTACTGGACCGCGAGATGTCCGAGACCTCCTCCGGCACCGGGGAGGACGATCCAATCACCGATTTTGGCCTTCGAGTACTTGATGGCGCGGTAGACAGTAACGCCCTGGCGGTACAATCGATGATGATCAGTTGCGAAGGTGGGAAACGACAACGCGGGATAACACTCACGGCGCAGAGAATCGAAGCAGCCTCGGCGGACGAGAGCTCGTTGGGGATAGGAGTGACGTGTGTCACCCAGGAGACGACGTATTGCGAAAACGTTCCGTCGACGGTAAACCCACTGTAGCGGCCGTTCAAGCAGCCTACGGATGTGGAATGCGGAGCCGAGTGTGGGGTGGGATGTCATGAATGACGTCAGCACGAGACTAGGCCGGCACAATTCCACCACCACGCACTCTGCTCGATCCCGTTGCGGCATGGCTCGCAGTCCTGGCACGAGTACGCGAGCCACTTGATCCCGACGCGGTCGCCCAGCTTCACGGGCGAGTCCTGCGTGTGCTGGCCAATGGCGACAACGCGCCCGACACCCTAAGCCACACCCGCACGCCGTCAGACCGGTGCCCACAGCAGAAGACAGGGAGCGCGTTACCTCGTGTCCACCGATGAGAGGGAGCTTCGCCTGGATGGGCCAGTCGCCGTTGCGCGCGTGGAGGTCGGTGTGGCATACACCGCTGCAGTCGAGCTCGACGAGACACTCGCCGGGGGCGAGCTCGGAGGGCTGCTTGACGGGGTGGTTGTCGATGATCCTCAGAGGCTCGGACGTCTTCTCGACGATGGCGGCCTTCTGGACCTTGGGGATGTTGAACGAAGCAGACATGGTAGAAGAGCTGGCTGTCGAAGTCGAAGTCGAGTGGGGTCTGGAGTGTGGAGAAAGAAGTGTGGCAGAAGCGCGAGGCTTTATACGGAGCGGAGGAGGGCGCGCAAATTGAATTCTGGGTGGGAACGCGGCGGGAAGTGTGATTCTGAGCATTCCCGTGGTGGTGCTTTGGAAGGTTCTGAGACGCGGTGTCTCACCTTGTTCCCCCTGATAAGAAGCTGTCGAAAACCTGGAATTGGGAAAGCGGGACCAGGGGGACAGGGGCTGGGCACCCGCCCGACGTCCGAACTGCTGCACAAACGCCCTCGTCAAGGCGAGCCTGGGCCGGGATTCGTCTTCCGAGTTCTCTCTGCGCAGCCCAAATCATTCATGGGACGTCGTCCTACGCCGCCACAGCCTCGAATGGGCTGGTCAGCTGGACGCGAGGTTGTCAGGACATCTGGATTGGTGGATTGGTGTCCAGATGGATGGTGTACGTGGGACACGGCTCTTCATGCGATCCGTGCTCGGAGATTCAGCACGAGATGATTATATACCAGACATTGGCGCGATAGGCCGGGAATTATTGCTAGGTTTTCTGAAACGTGTGCGAGGTTGAAGCCGTAGGCCGTAAGATTCGAGCTGGTCGAAGACGAGAAGCAATCCAGGCCCTTGCACACGCCTCACACAAAGTCTGGGTGCTTCCAAGCGCCGACTTTCCCTTTTTGTTAGTCCTATCAACGCCATCGATATGTTCGAGGCCGTCGTGGCTGTGGCCTGCCGTGGCTCGCAGCACATGGATGTAAGTAAATTTCGTTCCACCCAAGCCAGCATCCTCCGCCGCGGAATCGAAATTTCACAAATTTTATATACACTATGGGGTATCAAGAAGGGAGCCTCTCGTGGAGATGAGACCTATGGATGTAAGTAAATCCAAACCAACGTGCATCCGAGCACCCTAAACACTACTGACGCGCGGCATAACTTGAGCCTCACAGTACTAGGGTTATGGATAACAACCAATGGCCAACGCGGTAAGACAACATTATGGTACGTAGCACTACACTGCCCCTCAACACAACAGTACTCAAGTATACTAGAAGACACTATCCAAGCACAAACAAGAACATCGGCACTGGAGGGTATGCATGTCTGATACATAATCAAGAAACGGCACTCCCACCTCCCTCAACGCACCCCCAACTCTCAGATCTCACCGATCATCCAAACCCAAACCGCCCGGTGCCCCATCAATCCCACTCCTCCTTGTCGGGCGGCGGCCCCGAGATATCCACATTGCCCTCCGCATCCATGACCGCGTCCCGCGTCGACGCCGTGACGCCCGCCTCCCTGCACGCCCGCTCCTCCGCCTCCCCGAGCCCGAGCTCGTCCCGCGGGATCCAGATCGTCGGCTGCGGCTCCACGCTCGCCGGGTGGTAAAAGTCCTTCGGCCCGCCCTCCTCGTCCACGCCCCGCACCACGCTCTCGAGGTCCTCGCCCTGGTCCAGGCTCTTGCTCTTGCTCTTGCTTATGCTCTTCTGCGACGGGATCGAAACCGGACTCGACGGCTCGCCCCCCTCCGCCCTTCCGCCGTCGCCGTCGCCCGCGATCTTATCCTTGCTCGTGCGCTTGCGCACCTCCGACTCCGCAGAATCGCGCTGCTGCTGCTCCTTCTCCACGTCGCTCGTCTTGCCCTCCTCGCCCACGTCCTCCCCCTCCTCGATCTCCTGCGCGATCGCCTCGAGGTCCCCGTCGCTCTTGTGCGTCATGTCCGCGAGGGTGAGCGGCAGGAACTCGGTCAGCGGCCCGTACGAGTTCGTGATGATCATGTGGAAGAACGCCGTGAACACGAGCAGCACGATCGCGAGCGCGCCCTCGGGCACCGCGCTCGCCTCGTCCTGCGCGTTGCGCGAGAGGAAGAAGAGCGCGGCGAGGCAGATCTGCTGGATGTACAGCCCGACAAAGATGTGCTGGATCGCCTTGGGGAAGAACTGGCCTCCGGTCTCGTTGCCGCCGACCGCCGCGCCTCCGTCGAGCTGCCAGAGGAAGAGGTACTTCCAGAGGTGGTAGAAGAGGAAGAACGTCCCCAGCGCAAGGCCGTTGATAATCGGGGAGATTATGCTGTAAGCGAGGGCTGTTTTGGGGGTTCAGACATGTGAGCGACTTGAGCGTAGAACTAGGGGAATTGAGACTCACTGATGATGACGAGGAGCGTGACGTTCGGAAAGAGCGTGCCCCACGACACCGACCGCATCGTATACTTGATGCTGTAGATCGAACGCGGCGTCGAGCCGAGGAGGACAAGCTTCACGTAGTACAGCACGAGCGGCACGATCTGCAAGAAGCCGGACGCGGTGCCCGTCAGACCCTGCAGGACGATGTACGTGAGGAAGAACGTCGACGCCTTCGGCAGGTTCTGCGCGAGGATCGTCGGGATCGAGGACGGGTTTTTGACCAGCTCCGGGAGCGCGGCGATGAGGCCAGACGAGAGCGTCACGACTAGGAACGAGTTCTGCAAAGCGCGTCGTCAATGGCCATGTCCCCAACACATACAAACACGAGTCACATTCGACTACTCACCACGACCAGGAAGATGAAGAAGCGCGTCATCAAGCTCAACTCGATCATCGTGCGCTGCGGCATGCCCTCGAGGCGCGCCAGGATCCTCAGGATAATCGGCAAGAGCATCATGAGGATCGCGAGCAGCGCCGGGGGCAGGATACCCGAAATAATCCCCACAATCACCGGCGGCAGCTTGCACAACCACGCCAGCCAGCTGTACGTCGCGCACAGCGAGTGCACGTTCGACACGACACCGACGAACGCGACCGGGATCGCCCACACGATGACCAGCCCGATCGTGATCACCCACGAGATCGCCGTCCGGATCCGCGCCTCGTACGGGTTCATGTTCAGGTTGCTCCAGATCACGTCCCCCGGCGCGACGTTCACGCTCTTCGACGCCATCCGGTACGGCATGTGGTGCGTCAGCACCTGCGCCGCCATGTGCGCCGCAATCTGCTGGTTGAACAGCACGAACGCCGAGTTGAGCGGAGGGTACGTCTGCGCGGGGGTCGCTTCGCCCTTCGTCCCCTTGGAGTGGCTGATTTGTGGCGAGAGGACGGCGGACGACGAGACGGAGACATCGCGCGCGAGCGTGCGCCGAGCATCGCGGAGAGCCGTGTTCGTCTCTGCGAGCTCCTCGCGCGCCCAATCGATCGAGTCGACCTTCTTGCCGATCAGCGGGAGCGCGAACGGCATCCAGCTAGCTATGGGAAGGCGGTGCGTCGGACGTTTGTTGCGCGGGACGAGCTTCTCCGCCAGCGACATGTCGCGCTCCGCGTCTGTGGTCGGGCTGCCCGTCAGAGGGAGCGAGGTCTCGATCGACGCACGCTTGTCGCCCTTCTTCGCCTCCTTCTTCACCTTCTTCTTGTGCAGCTTGACAGCGGTGTTGATAAGGGCGGTCTCGGCAGACTCGAGCTTCATCGCGGCCGCCTGGCGACGGTCGTACACCTCGGGCATCTCCTTGAGGTCGCGGTTGAGCCACACCTTGGCGACCCCGCCGGGGAGGTGCGAAAAGAGCTGGGTGAGCGCCGACTCGGTGAGATATCGGCGGGGGACGCCCGTGATGAGCACGGTGCTGGCCTTGGCCGAGGCAGCGTTCTTGGGTTCAATGAGCCACTGCTGGCGTACGGTAACGAAATGCTTCATCTCGTAGCGGATGTTCCACCAGATCCAGATGGTGAATAGCCAGATAAGGATGATGTGCGCGGCATACCGGTCTTGCTTATCCGACGCAACGTTGCCGAAGGTGAACATGTCGAGGCCGGAGTGGCCTGCGACGGCACTGTTGACCGAGGTAATGGGGAGAAGAACACTCCAGGAAATGAGCCAGATCGGGAGAAGCATCCGGACCATCATGCGCAGGAAGCGGACGAAAAAGTACGCATCCATGCCATTCTTCGTCCGGATCTCCTCGTAGTCGGCCGAGAAGACGGCGAGCGGCCATTTTAACATACTCCATTTCTCGTCGTCGTTGGTGAGGTTTGGTACACGTTGGCTGTAGGACGGAGGGCGTGAGTATCGCGGCGGTTGCACAAAAGACAGTGGACACAGAGAGGACGGAGAGCAGTCGTAACCAGAACGGTAACACAGCGGGGGTACGTCGTCATTTTGTCGGAACTGTGCTGATGGGAATGGGAAAGCGCGACGCCACGGCGGTAAATTGAGACCAAAAACTGCGAGAACGAGAAGGCAGTCCTATCGCGGCACTCGAAAGACGATAGAGAGACACACGATATCCAATCGGCACTGACGACGACCGCGCCCAGGATCACGCGAAAAGGGTCCGCGACTGCCGGTACAGATGCTCCTCCTCACTGAATGAAAGCCCAGGCCCTTGTACGGCACGGTAGCGTCATAAATGATAGGTGCCCAGAAGATAATGTTCCGGTACGGAACATGTTCGACGATATCCTCTTGGAGCCTGATGAGCCATTCTAGCCGTGCCTGTAGATCGTCGGCTAGTGACGAAGGTGCCTATGTGCGAGGGCGCCCCGCCCTCCCCTCGGGTTGTCTGCCAGTTCAACACCCACGGCATCCGCAGCGCGTTGGGTCGAGCGCAATCTCGCGTCTACACCGCGCGGTCGACGCGAGTCACATCCTCAAGGATGCCCGAGACGGCGCCGGAGAAGACGGCGGCGATGAGCTCCTGGAGATGGTACTTCTGCTAGGTCCTCGCCGTGCGCGGCCCAATTCGTTCAACGCTGAACGAATCCATTTGGTATCCTGGCGAGCTGCGCTTCCACCATCCCCGTTTCTACTCGTGGAAAGCGAAGTTCGTCAGTTCTACCATTTCAAGTTTCACTTGCTCTGCTATCACACCGTCTCGCGATAAGTTCACACGAGAACCGTGGAAGCCGGGGTTTGGTTGGGATCCTGGATCGCCGAGAATGGCGACGCTAGGGATAACGCCCCATACTCCGTCGCACAGGCAACGACGGGTGTGATTACAGCGAAAGTGGAACTCGGCGGACAGTAAAAGGTAGCCAGGAACGTCCACTATCCTTGCGCTGCCCCAAGGATCAGTCAAAATCATCAACGGGGTGGACGCTTTCTGTCAAGACGTGTGGCACGCCACCGCATACGCCGACATGAATGGATGGAAGGATGTCACCTTGTTGTCTTCCATTCCTTGTTGCCCGTAGTGGCCGGAACAGGAGCCGGGGCACGGAATGCCACGACAACAAACACTGTGTCGTCGTGCATAGTGGACAAAAGAGCGGTGGGGCAAGCACGACGCACTGCGAAGTGGCGCGAACGACACCGACAGCAACAACGACGCTATCTTGCATGCGCCGCGCAGCGTCTAGATGCGCCGTCAGAGCGCCTTCCACATCCGCGACCCAGCCACTGACGATATCCAACGCCCCCAATTGCCCTCGGAACCAACCCTGTCTCCTTGACCTCCCTCTTCCCAGGACCCAACGCAGCGGTCACGAACGAAAGACGACTCACCTCTTTGGGGGTATGTACGTCCGGGGTTGGTAGATGGCAGGGAAGAAAGGCCGGACGAGGGTAAAGATTCCTAGCTCAATCCCGAAGACGGCGGTGTTGAAGACGAGTGCGGTGACGAAGGTCGCGGTCGACGCGCTCGTCGCCCCGGAGAGGTTTGACCTGCGCAAGCCGTAAGATCCTGCGCCGGGCTGCGATAAGAGGTGCTGCGGTGAGAGAGAAGACTTACATGACGAGGTCGTGAGACGAGCAGGCGGGGCGAGGGTACGAGGCTTGTCAAGACAAGGAGCGACGGGGGTGGGGCAAGCGGAAGAGATAATTAAGGAAGAATGGAAGGAAAATTAATGCGTCACGTCGCGGATGGCGCCAGCCACAACCCACGATCGATCGTCTCTGACGGAAAAGATAAAAGTAGTGCAAAGCGTGTGCCTGTGCAGTCAGTTGGATTGCCCGTTGCGAGTTAGTGTACTGTGCTTAAGTACTGTACTTACTTGTGCCCTCGCTTCCCACAACAAGGGTTGAAATATTAATTGAAACGTTGATCAGGTGAGCTGTGCACGGCAATCTGGAAGCTCTTCGCACTGATTTTTACTGTGGTCATTCATAAGTTATAGCCTGTACAAGTATTACGCGCAAGGGAGGACTTTGGGCTCCGGTGAACCTAGGGGAGCCCAGAGCTTTTACGGTAGCCAGAGGAAGCAAACCTTGTATACAAGCCCCACCCTATACATACGTCATATCGAAAACCCGACTTTGTCTCTCCCGATCCCGCTCCCGATCTACCCGCCCGACTTGGCATCCCAAGCGCCGATCCGCACCAACAACCATCACATCCGCACAGTCCGCTCGCCGCAGCTTTCACATGCATGCGTACCCATCTCAACTCAAACTGATCAAGCACCGAGCGGAACAGGGCGGAACACTCCATGCTGTCTTGCAGGCCCTGAAATCGTAATTTTAAAAAAAGAACGTCCCCTGCGACCATGCGCCACAGATGGTTAGGTACCAGCACTGCACGTGGTGTTTATGATCGCAGGTGAGTCCGAAAATGAATGCCCTGTTTTAGCTTTCACCATACTCATAAACTCATTTACATCCGATGGAGCCTGGCCACCAAGTAAGAAGGTAGACGTCAACTCGATGGGTCCTGGGACATCATGATACTTACAGGCAGCACGATATCGGACGCACTGATTACATTCTTTGACACTCGGCCTAAGTACTTTCGCCTAGAATCAGTGCGTCGAGGCATATGATGAAGAAGCAAGGGATGTTGTACTGACGTGGCGACTCCCAGTGCTAACTGCTCCTTGCGAGTAATTGAATTCATGGATCAGACGGGGTGCGGCGAGGCAAAAGAAGTGGTACGGGCTTCATATCATAGAATGGTGAGCAGTATTATTTAGTGGCTAATCTTAATCCCCCCTTGAACTTGAACTCCACTCTTCGTTTTGATGATACGTATGGCCGGTCGGTCACCTTGTATTTCAGCCGGCAGCTCGGTCAGAATTCGTTGATAAATATAAGCCCCCGGTCTTTCAAACGCGTAGCCGCGTCATGCGAGCTGAGGACAGGTGAGTACATCTACCTCAGTCAGCGGTGGTCGGTAGATCCCGGGGACGTGCCAGTGAGGAAGGCGGCCGTGAATTGGTGTTGCGAGATGGCCCTGCCGAGCTCGAGACATCGCCTCCGGGAAGCCTCCGTCCTTAGCGTCACCTTTAGGTCTGAGGGTGTCACTGTCGGCGACAGCGTAGGGCCCTTGAAGCTTGAAAGCTTGATCCATGGACGATGTTTGGACCTGGGGCGCTCAGCGAGAAATAAGCAACTTCCTCAAGATGGCAACAAGATCGGTCCGCAGTTGGTTGTTACGAAGCGGCAACGGCCGCCGCAGGAGCTACGGCGTTAATATTCAACTACTTGAGCAGCGCCAAGTCTCGAATCCCTACATACGCGGGTACGTATAAAGACGTGTCACAACCAGGACGCCACAGGGCAGTGGTAAGGATATGAACTTTATCGCACTAGTCCCTTAAGCTGTTCCGTCACAACTCAGCCTCCCAGTGTTGCTAACGCGCCGATCCAACGTAGGCTCCGTGGAGGAATGCAACACCCATCCGAGTCACCGTCGACGCTCGACAAAGACATCGAAGCCTTCCGAGCTGTATTAGTACGATCCAAGCGCATCGTCGTCCTCGCTGGTGCTGGTCTCTCAGCAGCGTCCGGTGAGCATACACCCTCGAACGCACGTATCAAGCATACACTGACCGCTGACGGCTTCAACTTGAATCACCTCCAGGCATAACGACATGGCGTGGAAACACAGGATCACTGTGGCGCGGTCACGATTTCTTCAAGCTCTCAACCAAAGCGGCATTCATCGACGACCCGTCCCGGATATGGCAGTATAACCACTACCTCAGGACGATGTAGGCCCGTCACAGTCACCTCCCCCCTCCCTCACATTGTGACGAGCAAATCACTTCCTCTTATCTCCAGGATGCTCAACGCGTCGCCAAATGCCGCGCACGAAGCCCTCGCCCGCTTCGCCGTCCCCCAATCGCGCACCAAACTCGCGCCACACTCCTCCTCCTTCACCCTCATCACGCAGAACATCGACGGGCTAGACAGGCGCGCGATCGACCAAGCATACAACGCGGTGGGACTCCCCAGCCCACTCGCCGTCGAGGAGGACTCGCCCCCCGCGGAATCGGCGGACCCGCTCCTCCTCGAGATGCACGGGCACGTCGCGGGGGTGCTCTGCACGGACTACGAGTGCAAGCACCGCACGCTCAACCTCGCCACGCCCATCTGCCCCGCGCTCGCCGGCACGGAGCTCGTCGTTGACCCCCGCCCCGCTCCCCTCCCGCCCCAGCCCCAGCCCCAGCCCCAGCCTCAAACCCAACCGAAACGCACTGCGTCGGAGGCGCGGGCGTGGGCGGAGGCGCGGCTCGCGGGGCTGAACGAGACGGACGCGGACGGGGAGCCCGAGATCGCGGTGCCGGACCTGCCGCGGTGTGCGCGGTGCGCGTCGCTCCTCCGGCCGGACATTGTGTGGTTCACGGAGGTCCCGCATCGCATCGCGGAGGTCGTGCGCGTCGTGGAGGGCGCGGACGTGATCATGGTGGTCGGCACCTCCGCTGTCGTACGTCGTCGTCGCCATTCGAGTTTTGGGCGAGTGGTTCTGGGGGCTGACGTTGTGCGTTGTGGGGACGATTGCAGGTGCATCCGGCTGCGACGTTCGCGGCGAAGGTGAAGGAGCGGGGCGGGACGGTCGCGATCTTCAATGTCGAGAGGAGTAATCGCGATGGGATCGCGGATTTCGTTTTCCTAGGACCGTGTGAGGAGATCCTGCCTAAGGTGTTAGATCTCGGTGGCACTTAAGATGGCAGTGGACGTAGATCTTCAGCAGAAATTACATGTGTGCAGTGACTCCGAGATAGACATTTAGCGCATAATCACGTCGTCGGGCGATTCCTGAAGGTTGGTCACCTACTCTCGCTCAGGGGATATAAATTCTGCGCGATCTGACCGTGGCGTGGCCCTACACTAGAATGGTTCCGGGTACCTAAACGCACCGGCGAGACAACACCTGGGTGATAGCAGCGGAAATGCTCACGAGACGACCATGTCCGTTGTGTAACGAAATTCGAGCTGAACGGGCTGCCCATCGCCATCCAATGGAGACTCGATGTTGAGTGTGTGCAAGACGTGTGTGTCAATGATGAAAAGCGAATTATCTGCGAAATGCCGACCGGGGCAGATCCTATCCAGATTCCAAAAGACGGTTCAGCTTGGATCATCACAGCCGGATGAAGGCATGGACCGTCTCCCAAAGCCGAAGGCGTATTTCATGGGATCTCTCGTCTGAGGATCGAGGGATCTTTCGGGCTGGAACTCTTCGGAATCAGGATAGGCGACTGGGTCGCGCGACATGGCCCTGGAATGGTTCTCAGTAACCACATTAGATATCGGTTTAGCGAAAGTTTGACCACACCATTGGTTGGCTATTAGGATGGACACCTTGGGTATGAGATACCCGTTATACTGCTCATCCTCGGGGATACGATGCGGGACTCCGAGCGGGACGACACTTTGCCACCGAAAGCACTCTTTGGCGATCGCGTTTATGTAAGGCGCGATCTGTTCGGAAGTGCGGGAGACGGCGCGGTCCAACCACGGCGTCCAGCTCAGCCTGCGCCCTGCGTTGGATGTGGGGGTATTTTGCCATGGCGAGGAAGAAAGCCTGTACAGACGAGAATGCCTTTCGAACGAACGCGTTAGAAGCCAACTGTGATACCTCCGATGGAAGCCTATAACGCATACAGTGTCTGCCCCGGCTGTGTTGTGTCGCAACGACATAAGCCGAAGTTCAGGACACTAACAAGTCAAGCAGGCGACGTACTGAGGTAGGCAATTGCGGAGATGTTGCGACACAACTCCCCCCGTTCAGACTGGTAGCGGATGTCCCACAGTGAAGACTTCCCCCAACATCCGAGACACGACCGAATGGGAGAAGTCGCCAGAGTCCTGCAAAGCAATCAGTACTGGCAAGTGATCATGGCCGCGTAGGACTGGCACGCACTATCTTGTTCTTCAAGTTGGCCGCGTGAAAAGGAACATCACGCATTGCCTCGACAGCCTTCTTCCATTCTGCTGCGTCCCGCTTGAACTCCACGCCCGGAAACCACGAAGGTAGGTGTCGAAGGACAGCTAAGGCCTCCACGAGGTAACGGCCGGGGACGGTGATCTGGATGAGGACATTGACGCCTTCCTCGACCAAGAAGATATACCTGTCGTCCTCGTCCACTACTTCAAGGCCATATGCGATGCACATTATGGTCGCTCCGAAGAAGCTGTATCCAGATTTCAATTCCGTAGACATCGCGCACGATAAATGGCATCACTTACTGACGGATGTGGGAGACAAACCGCCCAGGGTCGTCGACCAGACGTCGGAGAAGGCGCTGAGCGTGCTCGAGCTGGACCGGCTGGTAGGTCACGACGGCGCCGTTGTGAAACATGCGATCGAACTGTCGTCGATCTCGCCGCCACTCCGTGCTGCAGTGTGCACGAACAACGCGAACTCCCATGACGAATATCCAGTCCTAGTAAGTACATGGATCGCGGTGAATCACCACTTTCACCGATGTCGTTGATGAACTCACAGATCTGCCATCACGGAGTGCTGCCGGTCGGACGTGTTTGCAGAAGGGTCTTCCAGCAACGCACGCGCGGCGGTGTACGAGCCAAGTACGATCATGGACTGACCAAGGGCGGAAAGATAAGCCACCTCGCCTGCAGGAAGCTAGAATTCAGTCCTGTGAAGCCTGAGTCGTGGATACTACATGACATACCATATTTTTCACTGATACTCCGGAAGCTGGCACCGAGCCGCCTGGTTGGAATGTCGAAGAGGTTACCAACAACGGGGAGTGGGTACCGGTTGGGGCCTGGAGGTAGTAGAGGCAGCGTACCAATTGCGAGAGAGGACCTGTTGCGAATGAGCCTGCATAGAACCGTCAGCGTCACGACGCAGCACAAAACGCCGACAAGGGGTCCACCGAGTAGTTGAGTGAACATGATGTGAGAGCAAGGATATTCATCCGGAGTCTGGGGAAAAGGTGGCCCTGACATATAGATTTTCCGAGCACCATGAAGCCTGAGATCCACTCACTGGCAGACTGAGTGCTTCTCGGGTGTTTGGATGTACAGACACCGCCAACCCATACCGCAGACGGACACGGCGAAGAACCTGTGTGGGAAGCCGCGATCAGGCACACAATACTTAGTGCATTTGGTTTGCAGTTCGACGTCGACGTTCGCCGCTATCAATGACATCCCCAGGCCGCTCAAAGCGCGACGCTAGAGGCCAACGAGCCTGGTGAAATGATATGCTCACCTCTGGCATACCGTAGATCACGGGCTTCGCTGGGAGAGGCAAGCATTGTCTGTAAGCACACTGTAGGTATAGATGCTTATGAACGACGACCACACCCTCGGAGTCATCCAGAATCCGACCTACTAGTACTATTAGGTAAGAGAACATTTCCAAGTCGCCGCACTGACACATACAGGCAATCTTACTGTGGCCTGTGGAGCAAGAAGGGTCAGAGAACGTATGTTCGATTTTTGTAATATGTGAGGAATTGAAATCTACACACGAACGTAAGGAATCGAACGTAGAGACGGTGTGAAGCGAAGACTGGCAGCCGTAACTTGAAACGGCAGATTAGGCTATCATCCGCTTATCATCATCTACTTTATGATCATGTACTCCAGGACGGAGCAATCCATTATAGCAACTTGACGCAGTGGAAGCGTGCAGGGCTCATAACCCTGAAGTCCCTGGATCGAAACCAGGAGTTGCTATTCGGGGGTTGTCCAGAAATTCTTTTTTGCCATCCTTTGCCGCAATGCCAAGTGTGTGTCTTGCACGCATAGACACCTCACTGTTTTTATTATGTCGTCACATCTTTTGGCCACATTACATACATATGGACAATTGCGGGTCGGCGCAGAACTCAAGAACGGCGTTTGCCGGTCCTTCACACGGACCTCCTTTTGCCGGCTGTCGCTACTCCAAGTTTGTCCTTCTCCTGCGATGTCTCCTGGTCTGTTCTAGACACTATATTGCCAGATACTTAGCTTCCTGCGGTCATCAAGGACGGGCGCACGTTGCCTTGCGTTGAACCACGTCCTAGCTACGGCTCGAACCGTTCGGACGTCCCCTGCAAGAATCCCTCGTGCAAGTCAACGAACCTCTTGTCGTGCATACAAATGCCGGCTAAGGCGTGCGCGGTGCCAACATGCGGACGATTTCCCATGATATCGTCTCCGGGGGCGATGGTGAGGCGGCATTGTTAGTATGTGAGTCCTGCGTCTCCCGTTTCTCTTCGCGCCACGGATCGGCTATCCACTCGACGGATGCATAGTCTGTATCGTCTTTCCTTCAACTTCATCATTGTTTTCTAGGGTGATATGTGAACATTTTGTTCAACAATGGTTTAGAGGCACCGCTCTGATCCATCGCGTTGCGTAGCGTACATACATCTCCGTTGGCCCCGCAGCGACGTTCAGCGCGGGATGCTATGCCTCATACCCGGACCCCTGTAATGTTGTTTTGGACCAGTTGAGTACACATTTACTCGCCTTCACCCACTCTCGTCGCTCCTGCCACCCCCTGCACCCCGACGTGCTAGAGGCGAACCGTCCAAGGGGCGTGTAGGGTTCAATCCGCCCCCTCAACAACAAACCCCGCCCTCCCCGCGGTCAGGGTCCTGGTATGTTCGCCGGCTGCCTGGATATGTTTCACCGGGACCAGACGCTCATATAAGTCTTCTAGCCTTGTACCAGACGTCCGATCGCTCGCGACATTGGTTCCCTAATGAATGCCGTACGTGCGAGCCCGCCCGCCTCAGATCGAACCCTTCTCGCCATCGTCATCCGTCATCATGTCGTCGTCCTCTCGCGGCCGCCGTGCCTGTGCCGTGCTTCGCGGATCGTACAGCGTAGCTCCCTCGATTCTGCAGTCCACACCCGAGCGTCAGCCGAGTCTCTCGCGATGGCGGGGTCGGGGACTCGGACACCCCCCACCGGTCTGTACGCGCGCTCGTACCCCTCGCATCGAGCAAACCTCCTGCCTGAGGCCTGAGGAGTCTGATCAGGAAGCACTGGCACCAACCTTCGTCTCGCCCCGAGTCGAAGCTTCCTTTGAACTCGCGGCGCACGCACGAGAACCTGCCCACGGGCCACGTGCCGATAAGGCCGGGGAGCCCCTGGTCTTCTCGAGTTCTCGAAGGCCGTCGAATGCGCGTTCTGTGCGGCAGCTGTTTCCTCGGTTCCTTGCAAGGCGTGCTTCTCTTCGTCGCTGCTGGAGCGAGTCCGACAGGACGCGTGTATGTAGCTTGTATCATTGGGGTTCGCGAAGTCGAAGCGGTCCTCGGCCGGAGAGGGGGCACTCCCTTTTCTTTCTTCGCCTGCCCTACTTATCTGGAGGCGCACGCGGGGGAGCCGGGGAGAAGACTAAGACCCCAGACCGGGGAGCAGGGCTTGCGCCTGCAGGTCGGTGCTTCTCATGTCCGACTGCCAACTATATGCGACGTTGCGCTGAACCTTCGGCCAAGCCTGCAGCTGCCCCGCCACAGTGCTTTGCTTCCGAATCGTATGGAGCACGGTCGAACCCCCACGAATACCTATACCTAGGCACATCCCCATCCTTCTATTCCTACTCCACACCTGGTTCCCAGCTGTTCCTGATCGCAGTGTCAGTGAGTTGCGCAGCATCTTCTCTCTCACGTCATCGCGCTCACCAGGCCTCTCCTAGGCTCCCTGAGAGAGAAGGATCTTCCGGTTTTGCGGGAACCCACGGAAGCCTTCCAATGGACGGCACGAGGCACCGGGGTCGAATGTTCATGGGTCTTCCCAGCATGCGAGGCTGCGGGCTGAATAGACGAGACGCGGGCGATCTACATCGACGTCATACCTGCCCTCACACCTGACTACCCTGCAGAGGGAAGGATCGATTGTCATCCTGATCCCACGGAGACTACCAGCGCTTGCCGTTGACGTTGGCGAGGTCGGCATCTCGCGAAGACCCATGGCCACACACACTGATCTGCACTCACATTCAACGTACCGGGAAGATCGTCGTTGCCCTAAACTCCAACCCTGGTGATATGTACACCCCACGCCATCTCATTTCGGCTTCTATGTCATATGTGAGAACCCCCGCCGTGCTCGGTCGTCTTAATATTTCATCTTCCCGATGATCATCACATCACCCGGTTCTCTGCTCTTCCCTGCTTCATCCTTCGTCCACACCCCGACTTCTCCATACACGCCATCCACGTCGGACTGTGCACTCAGTTACGGGTGCAATCTCAGGCTTCTCCTCCTGTCAGCTCTTGGCCATGGCGTATACGCACTAAAAATTGCACACGTTACGGGCATCTGCGCGGATCGCATCTGGACCGATCTCCGAGCCCGAGCCCAGGAACCTACATACAGGCTGATTCCGAGGTCCTGAATTCACCCTCGCACGGTGACGATACCGTCAAACTCGGGCCCGCATGTTCCTCATGATCACATCATTCAGTTGGGGCAGTAGCGCATGGACATTCGGTACCTCCGACAAGTGGCAACATGCTGACCGCTACTTACTTACATATATGGGAAGAAAAAAATCTCTCTTCAGCCAGCACAAGTTACTGTACAGTACGCGTACTTATCCGAACAATCAGCTCACTCGAGAGTCGAAACCGCCAACCAGCCTCGAAGGTCTAGACATGGCTGAGTACGAGTTCGAGGTCGACACCTGGACGCAATCCGAGCGTCCAGGCACTGCTCGTATCAACAAGCGCCCGAAGACGAATCGTGATCGGGGGGCAAAGAAGGTTTACATCGACCTCCTGCGCATCTCTTATTTGCCATGCATCTCTTCTCTTCTCTTGGAAGTTCGTTCGCCGAGCAGCCCCGGGGGTTGGAACTTGGGCTTGGGGCCCCAGGCGGAGCGCCGAGCGACCGGTGCAGCCTCTTCCCAATCCCCGGGCCCTTAGCCTGGTCCCCGCTTCCCCTTTGCCGTTGCTGGATGGCATTCTCCAGATTGCGCGCGCCCCACGTCGCTGCCAACGGTGCCAGGTGTCAGCTGGGTGGGAGATCGCGATTCGGGGGGGACGGTGTGGGCAGCGCGCCTCCCTGCCGCCGGGTTACGACCTCCCATTAAAATAAAAAGCATGGGCTCCCCGGGCTCCCAGGTCACAGGTGCACATCATCGTCCGCCTCTGTGACGTTCTCCCACTCCCGCGACGCGCCGTCCAGCTGCGTGTCTCTGTCTCCGGATCCTTGTCTGAGTCTCGATCCCGTTCCCTCTCTATCTCGCTGGGCTCACTCTGCTTCCGTTGCGCGACACGACGCCGAAACGCGAGCACATACTGTTCAAGATGATCGAGGATGCGCATGGCGTGGCGCGCGTCGGGCTGCTCCTCCTCGCGGTCGTCGTCCTCCGCAAGTTCATCGACTGGCGGCGCGCCGCCGCGTCTGTCAAGTGCGTCTTCAACGCTCCTTCCCCTCTCCCCTCTCTCTTCCCTCCCCCGAGCAACGCCAACACTGACTTCGCACCACGCACAGCGACCTGCCGGGGTTCCGCACGCTCTTCGGTGAACGCTTCGTGTGGTTCCCGTTCCGCATCGACGGCATCTCGCCCGGGGTCCAGTCCGAGGTGAACCTCTACCGCAAGCACAAAGACTTCGAGGAGGCCGGGTGGGACATCATGGCCACGGTGCGTCTCCTCTCTCTCACCGCCTCTCAAACATACTGAACGTTACGTTGATCTCGCGCGCCTCCCCTCCCCCTTGGCCCGCAAAGGTAAGCTTTCTCCCCTCCGCGGAGGTCACGCTCTCCCTCGCGGACCCCGCCGTCATCAAGGTGCGTCCCCCTCCCCCCCTCCCCCTTCTTATCTTCCTCCTCGCAGGCTGATATGGGACCTGCGTGCGCGCGGACGGGCAGGACGTGATCGGCGCGCGGGCGCGCTTTCCGAAGCCGATGGGGCCGTACAAGATCCTGCTCGCGTTCGGGCCCAACTTGGTCGCGTCCGAGGGCGAAGAGTGGAAGCGCCAGCGCAAGCTCGTCGCCCCGGCGTTTTCAGAGGTGCGTCCGCGTTTTCGTGCACAGTCGCAGGCTGCCCGCCTCGAGCCCGAGCCCGAGCCCGACGCGCCTTTGTTTGGGTCGGGGTCGTGGTCACTGGTCGTGGTGCAGCCTCGTGCCACACTTCGGCGTCGGGTGCAGATGGGCTGAGAGCTGACGGAGATACCGGGGCGCCGCGCCGCGTGTTGCAGAGGAACAACAAGCTCGTGTGGGACGAGACGGTGCGGATCGTGCAGGACCTGTTCGAGAACGTGTGGGGCGCCGAGGACTCGATCGACGTCGCGAACATCACAGAGCTCACCGTCCCCGTGCGTCCTCCTTCCTTCCTTCTTTCCATTCATCGCTGGCAGCCGCTGAGCTGCACACGTCGTCCCTCCCTACGTGCAATCGGACGGGACGCTGTAGATCACGCTTCTGGTGATCGGCGTGGCGGGCTTCGGGCGGCGGATCTCATGGAAGGACGACGCGGTCGCCCCCGACGGGCACCAGATGACGTTCAAGGTCGGTCCCCGTCCCATCTCGCCCCGCTCCGCGCGTGTGTGGCGCTGACGTGAAGGCAACGGCACTTGTAGGAGGCGCTGCACATTGTGTCGCGCAACCTGTTCCTGCAACTCATGTTCCCCATGTGGGCCCTCCGCTGGGGCACGCCCGGAATGCGTAGCTTCTACACTGCCAGTAACGAGCTCCAGGTGCGCGCTCTTGTTCAGGTGCATGTTGATGTCGTTCGCTGGCGCTGAATGCCGGTGAAACGCGTGCCCGCAGAACTACATGCAGGAGATGATCGTCGCGCGACGGACGGCCGAGGTGAAGGAGGAGCGCCACGACCTGTTCAGCAGCCTGCTCGACGCGAACGAGGGCCTCGCCGAGAGCGGCGAAAAGCTTTCAGACGCCGGGCTGCTCGGGAACGTGTTCATTTTCATGGTCGCCGGCTACGAGGTAAGTCAGGCACGCAAAGTTTTGTGTAGACAGTCACACACTAAACACGGAAACGGTTGTCAGACCAGCGCGCACACGCTCGCGTACTCCTTCATCCTCCTCGCCCTCTACCAGGAGGAGCAGGAGAAGTTCTACCAGAACATCAAACAGACTTTGGGTGATGGCCGCACGCCTTCCTACGAAGAGTTCTCCACGCTCTCCTACTCCATGGCGTACGTCCTGCGCTCATCTTATTCCATTCATAATGCCATCTTCCGCTGACACCCGCTTGCATACTTGTGTCCCTGTCTCTATCCCTACTTGACAGCGTGTTCAACGAGACCCTCCGGCTGTTCCCCCCGGTGATCACCATCCCCAAGCAGAGCGCTGAGGACACGTCGTTCACCACCACCAACGCCGCCGGCGAGAAGCGCACCATCCCCGTCCCCAAAGGCACGTACGTGACCGTGCACACCCCCGGCCTCCACAACAACCGTACGTCCAGTTCCGTTCTTTTCTTGTCATCCACGCGTCCTCCTCACCTGCGCCTTCCTCCCCGTCTCTGCCCCTCGCCCCCCTCCCACTCCGCATATACCCCCAACCTAACCCCTCCCTCCTCCCCTTCCGCCACCGACAGCGAAGTACTGGGACGACCCCGACGCGTTTAAGCCGGGGCGCTTCCTCAAGGACTATCCGCGCGACTGCTTCCTCCCCTTCTCCGGGGGCCCGCGCGGCTGCATCGGGCGCGGCTTCTCCGAGACGGAGTCGATCGCGGTGCTCACGCTCCTCGTCGCGCGCTACCGCGTCGAGGTGCGCGACGAGCCGCAGTTCGCGGGCGAGTCGTTCGCGCAGCGCCGCGCGCGCCTCCTCAAGAGCAAGCTCAGCGTCACGCTCTAGTACGTCTCTCCTTTCTCTATTTCCGCTTTCCGTTTTCCTCGTGGGGGTGGTGCATGGATGGAGATGCTGGTGCTGACGCCGCGCGGTTCTGTCTCTCTTACTCAGCCCGGAACGAGCGCCGCTCGTCTTCAAGCGGCGGTGACGGTGACGGTGATGGTGACGGGCAAAACCCCACCGTATCTCGGTCTTCCCACTTGCAGAGCTGACGGCACACGGACCCCGCTCCGACACGGGACGCGAGTTGCCCAGCGTCCTCACTCTTTTCTTCTTATTTTATTGCCTACACTTGACTGATTTGACTTCGCGCACGCACTCGCTCTGTGGCTGGCATGTCTGTCGGATGTCCCCTCTGCTCCCATCTCCTCTCATTTTTCCGGTCCTCACCAGCACCCCCGAGCACCCCTTTGGCATATACTCTCGCTCCCATGCTCTACCATCTAGTCTCTCTGTACACGCACACTCCCTCTCGCTGTTCTTACCGCACATGTACCGCCGCCGCGCGCTCTGCGACCGTACTCGCACTGATATGTACATCCCGACGGACGATTCCCGCACGCGTGTGCACCCCAACCCCAACCCCCCACATCCAACGACGGTCCGCACGTACCCGTACCCCCATCCGTACCCGAACAGACCGGACGATCCCACCGCTAGCACCGCTTGGTGCCCGCAACTCACACTGCATTCAACTACACTTACAGCTGTCGGGCGCGCGAGCGTGTAAATCCAGAGAAATGGGATTTACATAGTATTCTTGTGTGGAACGTGTTCTCAGGCGGGCCGCGCGGCGTGAAGAGAAAACGTTCGAGAAGAGGAAAGGGCATTAAGTAGATGGGGTCGGGACTACATACGTCACTTGGGGGTTCGGAACGGTCTACGAGAGAGGTCGGTGGAAATTGGAATCACAGGCGCGAATATATTATAGGTAGGTACCGGCACGTAAAAAGCTCGGAGCCCAGCGCGGGACGGTAAGTACTGCAGGAACGTTAACAGATGTGGCCAGACGGTCGCGTGGAAGGAGCTTCGCGGTCAACGTGCAAATCCGATAGGGTCACGGTATACAGGACCGGCTCGTATGTAAAATCTCAAGCTGTCGAAGAAATAAAATAATCAAGATATGCTCGATCGGTGCGGGGAATCTGTGGAATTGAAGCGCGTCCATGAATACAGTACTTGGATGATGGTGGGGCGGGTAATGTCGGTGAAATTCAGGTCGTGGTGCAAGAATAAGTAAACGGACGGGAGAAGGTCAGGTGTAGGGCAAGGGAACACAAGAATACGTCGTTGTGAAAGGAGGGTGAATATCACACGCGAGGAAGGAGAAGAGAGAAGAGGGGAGGTGAAGGTGGGGTGGAGATGGAGGGGGAGGGCATAGTCGCGGACGGATCGTGAGAACGAGCGTTAACCATTGCATGAAGAAACGACGAGGGAAGGGAGGAGGGGCGAGTGTCATATGACCGATGGTTCAGAAATCCGTTCCGGGTCAACTCTAGGCGAACGGAGGGTGCGAAGAACGAAAAGGAAGAGCAGCGAGAGGCCAGGACGGGCCAGTCGGATGTTCCATCTGCACAACAGTCTCGGTCCGCTGTGATAACCGCACGGCACGCGCACGTTTGACGCGTCTCCACTCGGCCACGCAAGTGGAAAGACGCACAAGCACCGTGCACGCACCCGAAGACCCAGAACCACACACAAGTGGCGCACACACCCACTCACGGCGAGCTCGCGCTCGCGCTTGACGACTCCGCAACGGTCGCGCCAGCAGTAGACTCGGGCAGCGGTGGCGCCGTGCGTGGCTTGAGGTTCGTGTACGCCGGGGGGAGCTCGATCGTCTCCGGCTCCTCGTCCGGACCCGCGTCGTCGTGCTGGATAATGTTCACCGCGCGGAAGCTCGGCGGGACGGGGCTCTTGCGCGAAACGCTCGTCGATGGCGCAGACGACGCCGCCACGCGGAGGAGTCCACCCCCGTATCCGCTCCCGGTCTGCTCCGACGTCGATGTCGACAGATATGAAACCCGGCGGTCGCGCTGGGAGTCTGACTGGCTGGAGGGGAGATCGTGGCGCGAGGAAGACGCGATAGTGGGCGCGGGGAGGACAAAGGGCTCGGGCTGATAGTACGCGGGAAGGCGGCTGTCGCCGACGTGGCCCTCGTTGTCGACGTCGCCGTCCTGGAGCAGGTCAACGGGACGTTCTTTTGTGCCGCCGTTCTGGTTAGACCGGCGCCGGCGGAAGAAGAAGAGGACGATGAGCGCGATCGCGATCAGGCCGAAGACACCCCCGATCACACCGCCAACAATCGCGCCGACGTTTGTTGAGCTAGGTCATGGCGTCAGCGCCGTAGCGAGCCTATGCGTGAGGCCACGAGGAATCACGACCTACCTAGACTGGCCGCTGTTTGTTCCAGAGCCATTTGTACTTGTAGGATAACTGCCACCAGCAGGAGACCCGGCTGTTGAAGAGGGAGAGGTGCTGTTCAAGCACGAGGTACTACCCTGCTGGATCGTGAACAGATTGCTGCCCGCAACACCCAAGCCACGATCGTCACCGCCAACCAATAAGAAGGTCGTGCTTATTCGCACATCAGGCGTCCAGTTGAAACCGACACCCGAACCGACCTGCGTTGATGTCTGGCCCACAGGTATGGAGAACGACTGTCCGCCAGGAATCACACCCTGGAAATTCGGCGTGCTGTTGAGGAATAGTTGGTTAGCAGAGATTTACGCAGGTCTATGAACCGCATACCCTTGGGGATCGTTGCTATTCCACCAGATACGCGTTGTTGTACAGCTGCTAAGGATGCCATCCGGGTCCGTGTGCAGGAACCACGCAGGTGACACAGATGTTGTGGCATCGAAGCAACCATCCTTTCCGGACAAAACGGTGACGGCTGCGCTCGTGCCCCCAGTCCCGAATCCCGTGTTGTCGCTAACCTGTGCGCGTATATGCGAAGATTAGCGTCGTATCTCCAAATTCATCGTTGGCCGTGCATGCAAACGCTCACTATCTCGACAGCGACGGACATCGCGGTCAGTTAACGCGATCACTGCGGTCTCACCACACCAACATATTCCCTGCTCGACGCCACAGCATCATGATTTTCTTTGGCTTGCGCCACCGGAGGTTGGGCCACGGGAATAGCTCACAACAGCTCGTTGCGTGCTATTTGAGAGCTGCAACAGCGGGATTCCAGCGCATATAGGCACGTCGCAATACGCGACTCCTCCGAGCAGACACGGCCGCCCACGACCGCTTGTGAGACGCGAACCTGCTCATTCAATTCAAAGTGCACTCATCTCGAATGAAGTGGCGGATCAGCAGACAAGAAACGCGACGCCCACAAGGGCGAGACGCACGGTGCGATGACACCGGGAGAAAACCGTCGTGGCGGAGACTGCAGATGGGCCTCACCGGCGCCGCGCTCGCCCGACTTCTAGCAGTGTGGCAAACCCGCCGAGTGATGACGGGCGGACTAGGCTCCACACACCTCCAGTCGAGACTAGAACCGGGAAACAACATGGTCGTTCCACTGAGTAGAGCAGCAATTTGAGGGCCATGGTTGCAGGGTTGCAACCGACGAACCACTTCAGCGGTTGTGCTTGCAAATGCGCAGGACCCCAAGACCAAGACGCAACTGTATGCTCTCGCACCTGTCCACGTCACGAAAGGTCTCCTGGCCGCCCACAACACAACCGCCCAAATAGTTCTCTCCTCGGACTCCGAACACACAAGACGCGAGAAGAGAGCAAGGACAACTCACCACCGCGACGAACTGCGAGTTCTCCGGGAAGCGCAACTGGAAGTCAACCGACGTCGAGGTGTTGAACGGGACGTTCGTTATCCGACGCGCCTCGACGGCGTTTGGGAGGGGTGAAGGACCAAACGGGATGATAAACAGGCTGTACGGAGCCTGCCCGCCTTCGCCTGTGATCTGGACGGTGAGGTTCTGGCACTGGCGCGGGGTGCTGACAATGTTGAACGAGTAGGCGGTCGCGAACGACGCAAGCTCCGCAGCGATAACCACAGCAGGGATCACGCGTCGAAGTGGTAGAGGCAGAGGTGCGGGGCGAGAGTAGGGCATGGTCGGTCGTCAGGTTCGATCGGAGGGAGGCCGGGGACGTAGCCGGGAGCAACGAGAGCGCAGACGTTGACGCAGGACGAGAAGCAACAGACGAAGGAGTGAATCACTGAATGGAGGGGCTCCACCAGTCGAACCCGCCGGGTTGATGGTGCAGGCAGTTCTGTTCTAATCGCGGGCTGGAGTGGAGACTGGTTTCACACGGCCTTGTGAAGCCGTCGCCTCAACAGTCCACCGGAGCTGTGCGCCCTCGTGTGCCGGGTGTGCTGAGTGGGCTGGTCGACGGAGAGCAGCAGCCTGGGGTGGAGGAGGCGAGCACGGGGAGAGCAAGTCGTCGTCGTCAGAAGCGAAGACGGAGATGGGCATTTGAGCGCAGTCTTCGAGGTGTTGTGGTGGGCGTTAACGACGTTCAACAATATTCCCTCCGATAGCGCTTCCTCGAACCCTTACGTCACCTTTTCCGCGCCCTGTATTGTCTCCCTCGGCGAACCAGCCAGCAACAAACGCCTCCGAAACCAACATCGTTTCTAGTTCCTTGGCCAGGACGCGGAGGCAGTGATCGTACGAGAAGCTTACACCGACTCATGCGCCGACTATTCCCGCAACGCGATTGATATCAACCTCGCGAGAACCCGGCAGCAGGTGCGCCGTGCACAACAATCTGGTCCGCAGCCTTGCTCACGATCATATCTCGGCTTCAAAAGCAAACTGAAGCTCTTCCACGTTCCACCCGTTTCTGACGAGGAGTGTGGCCGTGAGCAAACGGGTTGACTCGGACCTTCGACCTCATCTTTGCGATGCAGACACATATGCTACAATGCCACGGAGACGCTACCAAGAATAACGGCCTGCAGGTGCAGTCATCGTTTTTCTTCCGTGCTCCTGGAATAGACTGTATTTCTGTCGCAGGAATAAAATTGGGAACACAGTCTTAGCAAACCCATATTCCCTCATATATGCGCGCGCTTTCCTCGACCACTGCCTTTTAGCTTCCATTCCGGCGACAACTCCTTGTGTTCGAGTCGAACAATCCGTCCGCAATTTGAGTGCTCACCGTGACCCAAGAGGAGTCGGAATAGGACGGCGGCCACTAAACGGCATTCCGTATTATGCCGCATACCAAGGAATCAAGTACGGTACGTGGTCTACAACATCCCCACTCAGAGCTGCTGTGTGTGTGTTTTGCGTTCCACCGATGTCCTTGTCATGTTACGCTGTTTTCTAGCCATCGAGTCTTGGGGCCGGTCCCCTAGAGTACACCATTTTGCGCTTGAATTTCCTCCGAGAAGTTGAATTGCTGACTGTGATTGATTCGCAGGTCATGTCCAATGTTCCTAGAGTCAGGTTGCTGTCTGTTTGAGCAAGTATTCGATCAGCCATATTTTCGCAAGGACACAGCGGGCCTACACAAAGGGAGTGCACAAGGTCAGGTACAGGCTCGGGTTTTGCCTTTTTTGACCTTGCGCTTCCTCCCCTCGCAGGCACCGCCACATCCCGCCCCCTCTATGTTTCTCAGTACAAGTTCTTGCCTCCGCGCCTCTCGTTTTCGAGGGGTGCGCACTGCGCAGGCAAGCTGTCCATAGCCTTCTTCTCTTCCTCCATGCACAACTTCGTCTCCCGCCGCGCAGCACGTCGTTCCTCACGATGGCGCGCCATCAGTGATGAATGACCCGCCACGCCACGGCCGGTCTGAGACACCGCGAAAAGCACATCAAAAATCTTTTTTCTCTCGGGCAAAGGGACCAAAAGGTGCTCACCTCAACTCTTCACATATTTTTGCCCGCTGACGTATCGTCGATCTTCATTCCTCCTCGTGTCTCGTTGATCCATCATCATCCCGAGAAAACTTCGAAATCCGTGGGCCATGCGATGGGCGACGCTCGGAACATGATGGAGTGCGCTGGCGGGCCGACAGAACCGAACCCGACAATGCACTCTATCGCGAAGCCAGCCGCCTTGCTGTGGTTCGCTGTATGTCCTCGTCGAGCCTGATCTTCCCTGATCGACCACATCCGCGGGCCCCTCTCCCTTATCGCGGACGCTGCCATGTCAGATGAGCCGCGACAACTGGTGCGACGGCCGCCGATGCGACCGATCGCCCCAGATGCCCTCCCGGCCGTCATCTTGGGGCCACCACATCCTGGATTCGCTTGCTTGATGGTGGCGAGACTAGCATGCCTCCTATTCCAGCGTGTGCGGGCCTTGACCCCTACAATTTGCGAGCACGAGGGGGGAGGAAAAAGGGAATGCATTTCGACACGAGGCCTGCCACCGTCCACGTTTAGCGTCAAATAGGGATGGCGAGCGGTTTAACGCACAATCGAGAGCCCAGAACTGGCGTTGGGGGAGCATAACTCGAAGCAGAAGGTGTACCGGGAGAGGACAGTGTGCGAGGAGAGAAGGACGTCCGACGTCGGTGGTGGTGGAAGCTGAGGGAGAGGGAATGTGTGATGATATGGCCCCCGTGGCATCGTAGGTTCCCGCGCGCGGAGCACGCTGTGGGCACACTCTATCCGCACCGGTGCCTCCCCTTGTATGCCCCTAAACCAGCAGCCATAGAACGGCGATAATAGGCTGGCCCGGAAAAAATAGAACCAATGGCTTCTCAGATATGTTATTGTCTTGTGAAACCTTGATAAGTCGGCGCCGGAGGTGTTCCCCACTACCCACACAAGAGCACTGCGCACTACTAACGGCGGAGGCCAACGCTCCGCATTTATGGAGGCCAAACAAGGTGGAACGCTGCTCCAATCCTCGACAAGGGCACGGCGAGTGGACCGGGCTTGCCTGCTGACCGCGTTGCGCTAACTCTTCCCTGACAGCTCTGCCAGCCTAGCTCCAGGCATGTTGAGGCCATGAACTTCGACTGGCACAAACCTACGCTGCGTCTGACGGCGTATTGGGGGCACGAGGTCGCGAAATTGGCACTCCGAGTGGCACAAGAGGCCCAGCGAGCACCAGGTGAGCACGCACCAAACAAAGCAGCCCCAGGATTGGATTGCAATATCCCCAATACCGAGTGCCGAAAAGAAGACAAACGAGTCACAACGAGTCAGACTCACCGTCCCATTGGCCCAGGAAAACCCCGTCGTATCGACACGCTCCGCGCATCGAGTTCCTTCTCGCATCTTCCAAGGGCCAAGCCTCCCAACCCCACCGCCTTCTTGACGCGCTTTGATCTTCGGCGGCCGGTGACAATCGATAATGGTGTGTGTCCTGCCTTGTCAGGCGTAGCCTTGTGCTGGGTTGCGTGTCATGCCTGCCGGCAGGATGTTCCGAACAAAAGAAGGGTGGCACTAAATGACCATCTGTCGTGGGTGGATCATCCTGCAAATCCTTCGTTTGTGTGTTTACACTTCTGTGTTTCTTCACATTCTCGGAAATGTTTTGATTTGGAGGAATATTTGTGGTCCGGGAGGACAGCATGGTTGTTCGTCGAGATTTGCCGCGACTGAGCTGGCTCGGCTGGAGAAATGGATGTCTCTTGGACCCAGACCGTAAGTTGCCCCGATTTCCACCTAGAGTCGTTGCGACCCGATTAACGGGCCAACTCGCCATGTCTGGGCCGCGCGATGGCTGTCGTAACATAGGGGAGCTCTTGCTAGGGCCGGGATGACAGACTGAGTGGGTGGGTGGAAGTCAAGTGAAAAGGAAACGTGGTTGCTGTCCAAGATGCAATCTTTATGGCGGTCAAATCTTGTTCGCAATTAAACCCCTTTTTTGACGGCCTCCTGAATGTGAAGGGGTCAAGATGAAGATATGCTTATCAACCCAAATGTCCACGATCGTCCGCGAATAGTCTAGTTTTTTCCTTTCCGATCGGAAGAACCCCTCACCCGCCTTGCCACCCCCCACCATTGGAGAAGTGTAACATGGGTTCAAAGTCCCCAACTTTGCTTTCTCCAAATTTTTATTTCTTCAGTTTTTGCTAAATTTTGCAGAGGGGAGGGGTACTTAACAAGGCCACCTACAAATATGCCTGCCCCTGCCGAGCCCTCTTTTCCTCTCACAAGACCCCCCACCACCACAAACCCCCACCCTGCTTCGACATGAACCCTCCCTCGACAGTCTCAGGCTGGACACCGCTGCCATCCAGCCTGGTTGCTGGTCCCAGTTCGAATGTGCCACCCATGTCGAGCGCCGGAACCAGTGCCAGCGCCGCCACCAACGCCAAGAAACGCCGCCCCTCAGCAGCTTACGACATCCTTGGTGGTATGTACCACCTGTGAAACATATCGCGCTTCTCCCACCCCGTCCGTCGACGCCCACCCTTCACCACACTTGCCTTTTTCGACTATTTGTTTGTTGTTGTTCGACTCGGAGTCGCTCGACAACGTGAGCTTACCACAACTCGCCCTTCGTAGCGTTCTACCACAATGCCACCGACCGTCCAACGAAGCAAGAGCGCCTTAAGCTCGCCGAGCAAGTGAGGGGCATCCCGGGTTGCGAGGACTACAAGTCCACCGATGTGTCAGGGTACTTCAGCCGCAAGCGACAGGCTGACGCACGAGCCAGTCACCGGCCTGAGGTGGCTGCCCCGCCGGCCGCCATGACGAAGGCGAAAATCTGTACGTGTCGTCGCCATGTCACTGCCCTGCGATCGGTGCTAATCCTGACCCTTGTCTCGCTCCGACGCGCAGTATACCCGAGTCTCGCCAAGGGCCCGAAGTCGCTACAACGCCTCGAAGTGCTTCTCGGGGACGATCCCGATCCGTCCGACGAGATCGCTGCAATCTGGGCCGAGCGGATCGGGTACAACGCGAAGGCCAAGGACATCCTCACCTACGCGAGACTACGTCGCGCGCAGAAGGTGCACGCACCCCTATCGGTAAGCATCCGACACCATCTGGCGAAGACCGCGAGTGCTCATGCTGTACTTACGTTGAACAAGCCGTCGTCGCCTGTTTCGACAATGCCCGCGCCCCCTCGGCTGCCCCCTTTCTCGGCTCCGCGCACACAGGCCTCGCACCTGCCGACGCCATCCATCTCACCCGAGCCGGCTTCCCTCCCAACGTCTCCCGTAGTCGAGAGCCCTGGGATCAGCGGCCGAATTACCGCCACGATTTCGGTGAAGGAAGAGCTGGACGAGCTGGAGTCAGATGAGGATATGGGTAAGTGGCCTCTCCATTTCCAGCCAACAAATCCATGACGTGATCCGATATGCAGACTTGGAGGAGGATTTGGACTCGGAAATAGAGGTGCCCCTATCTATGATAGTGGCGCATACATCCACCGCGCCCCAGACTCGCGTACAAAATGATCTTGTTACAAGCCTGCAAAAAGCGTTTTTGCAGCCCAGATCCCCACCCGAGAACCATGCAACAGCTCCTCGCTCGTTTGCACAATTCTCCGGATGGATCGGAGGGCAAGACCAAGCCGCGACCGCCCTACTGGACGAGATCTCGAAGGGAACATACGCGCACCTCGGACTCAAGCCCGGTGCATCGTCTGGACCTCCCCCAAGAACCTGAAACGCCATATGTGTCAGTTTTTGCAGACAAAACACCATCAAAACAGGGGTGGTCATGTCGGTCCGTTCAAGTCACGTGCGCCTATTGACTGGCGCTTGACGTCCCAGTTCCTCCACATCCGGACATGGCACAACCCCTTTCGCAGACAGTACACTCTTGGGCATCCGATTTCATAATTTACGACCATTCATGCCATTGTACATGACATCTGCTTTGCTGTCGCTATGTTACATGCTGTGTCTCTACACCTCAGGTGTTGTTCCATTTCCTCCTGATCCCTCTTGATAGCATACTTTCTTCGTAGTGGTATTGGTACACCAGTATAGTTTATACATAACATAACGTCGTCTATTTCTTGGTTTCTACCTATTCGAGTTTACAACAAGTGCATCATCAATCAGAGTACACAGCTCTCCCCAACCCTCTTGAAATCATCCGTGATGAGCTCCCCTCGATAACATGGGTATTCTCCCATCCCGCTGTGTCAACACCGTGATTCTGAACTTCCGCTTCGATCTATCCAACAGAATATCATGCGTACCAACACCGCTCTCGACCATCATCATACCGGCAGTCAATCGGAGTCACAATCGACTCCGCTCCGGATGCCTCTCCTCCGCCCTCCGCAACAGCTTCCGCATCAGCTCCACCCACTCCTCGATCCCCTTCTCCCCCTCGCCCGCCCCCACACCCCTGACCCACTCCTTCGCCTCCCCCAGCCGCTCGAGGTCGCGCCACTCCTCGCGCAGCACCCCCTTCGCGTCGTACATCTCGACCTCCCACCCCGGCACGCGGTGCTCCGGGAAGCCGGCAAAGGCGTGCAGCGCGTGGCGGTAGTCGAACTGCTCGTTTCCGTCGAAGCGGTGCCACGCGCTCGCGATCGCGAGCTCGACGCGGTCGTCCTCGTTCGAGCCGGGCGCGGAGGCACCGTCGACCTCCTTTGCGGTGAAGGACTCGGGCGATGCGAGCTCTTGAACGACGTGCGTCCGGAGGGCTTCATATCGGGAGACGATGTCTATGGCCTCCTGCGTGGGGTCTAGGCTCTCCGGGTGTTCGAACACGTGGAGCACGGCACGCATCTGTGCCTCGAGCAGCGGGAGCGGGGCGACCCGCATCGGAAGGCCGAGAAACGCGACGGTCGACGACGGGAACTCGTCAGCGCTGACGAGCGGGAAGACGTGCTTTGCCAGGGGAAACGCGTGGTATGTCGAGTTGTACAACGCACCAGGAAGAGGCGGCACCGGGGGCGGCACGGCTGCGCGCAGTACCGATGCGGAGAAGAACGGGAAGTCGAACTTGTACCCCGTCGCGAGGGCGGCGCGGTCGACAGAGGACTCTTCGGACCCGTCCTCGAAGATGATATGGCCTTTACCCAAGTCGTCATACCTTGTTATCCGACCGCGCACCTTGAGGCGGCCATCGTGCAGGTCTTCTCGTGCTGCGCCGGTGACAGAATGAATTACGTTCTTCCCTGCGGCGAGGAGGTCCGAGACGAGGTCCTGCCCACTCGGACCGCCTCCGACCACGACTATCGTTTTCGCGTCGCCGAAGATCGAAGGATTCCGGTAGTATACCGAGTGCATCGCCTTTTTGGCCTCGACCCATTCCCCCAGCCCAGGAGTGGCCGGAAGACGGGGCACGCGGTAGTGTCCGTTCGCAACGACTACATAGTCGAATTCTTGCGTTTCCTCCGTGGTTGTTTCTAGATTGCGAACGATAACGGTCCACTTTGCTGCTGCGTGGTCACGGGTGACCGATATCACAGAGGTGTTCATCCGTATGTGCTGGTTTAAGTCGAAGTGTGCGGCGTAGTCCTTAAAGTACGTCAGGACCGTCGAGGCAGGGGGAAACAATGCGGTACCCGGAGGGAAAGGAAACGAGGTGTACGCCATGACTGGATGGGGCAGGTTTGTCGTGAGCGAGTCGTAGAGCGGTGTGAAGGGAGGATCGCCTGTAGGCGGCGCTGGAAGCCTGTGGGTGTATGTGAATTTGCATCAGTCTTTGGTTGGTCTTTGGGGTTTCAACTTGAACAATAATTCGGAGGACAAACTTACCAAACGCCTCCGATCTTGTCCCGTGCTTCAAATGCGGTGGCTGTCCATAGGCCGTCTTTGAACTGCTGCGAATCCCGCAGGATCTTCAAGGCAGCAAGGCCCGATGCTCCACCTCCAATGACGCAGATGCGCTTGTGCGTCCTGTGGCTCCAGGAAGCCGAAGCTTCGAGGGCTGAATGTTACGCAGCCATGCTGAAATAAGCCACCAGGATAACCAACTGAAAATATGGTTACATACTTGGTAGCAGATCCATAGCTTCCAGTCGAAAACAAAGAGAGACCAGGGCACAAGGAGCCGTCTATGGTATCGCCGATAGGTATAGGTATGTCGGGGACCAGTGGTGGAAGGAGAGAACGCGTAGTGCATGACGAGCGATGGCGAACTAAGTACTTGACCTCGAAGAAGCCGGGCTCTGCCGGATTCCGGATTTGGGACTCCGACCTCCGCGTCTGAGTGACTCAATTCGGGGGACTTCTCCAGACTCCGAGTCCAACGACGGGCTGGCCACAATTCATTCACAGTACTGCTATGGGTACCCAGTACTCAGTACTCCTTCTCCATCTAAACATTGATGTGCCCGGGCCATCTTCCACCCCGCAAGAACGCCGACGGTGACATGGGGACGGTGGATCTCGAGTAAGAGCTCGAACTTGTCCACGCGTCTTCAAAAGTCCTGCACAAGCAGCCGCTTTTCGTATTGCAATTAGCAGGTCCGCGCTGAAGTTGAGCACATGAACGCCACATCCTCTAAGGCTGACGATTAGAGCTGAGCGTTGAGCTCTGCATAAGCATGTAGCAACGCACTCACAGCGTTATCACCAAAACCAAAGCTCAGAGTCAGAAGCACGTCCAGACGAAGTCCAGTTTCTCCGCCGCGTGGACGCCTGCCAACGCGGCCTCGCACGCCGCCCTGCACTCTCCCGGGCCCAGATTGGCCCATTTCATGAGCTCGAGCTGCACTGTCAGCATCTCCAGCTCGGGGAACTTGGACGGTGCGGACAGCGCTTCGTCGACCGCCTGAAGCCCCAACCAGTGTGCGTCGAGAAGTGTTTCGGGGATGGCCTAGCCCTAGATTTTCAGCATCGGGCGACGAAGCGTGGGTGGGGCCTGCGAAATGATGCCGGCGGCGGCCGAGCATAGGAGCATGTCGTCGGAGGGAGGGTCCTGAGCGTAGACATGCAGCACAATGGACTCGAGGCGAGTGCATGAGGCGATGTTTAGCGACGGCCATTCGTCTGTTCGACACGAAATGAGTGGGAAGATAGGAAAGATAGCAACAGACTCACAAAGTAAAGGATCCTTCTTACCCTTCTTCCACCCAAATTCAATGCCGTACGGGCTCACTGGCGGAGGGCTGTCCAAGTCGAGATGCGTGACGTTGCTACACGCAGGTCCCGATAATAGTCTACCGAGACCGCGGATGGCCCCTGCAGAGCTCAACTGCACTTCGAGCCGTTGCAGAACGCCAGGCGATAGATGGACCGACAGGGCATCGAACATCACCGGTGGGTGCTCCTTACTTTTGAGTGACACGGCAACATGGAGAGTGCGGACATAGATAGGTCGCGGGAGGGAGAAAGGAACAGACGCCGACGTGATATCGAAACAGTCAGCGAAACCAAGGTCGAGCTCTCCAACGTCGGATAGGGATGCGACACGGAAGATTTCCGAGAGGCGCGACTGCTCGTGGGTGGAGTGGTTGAGGTCGAGCTGGTCCAAACGGGAAGGGTTGGCGTTGACAGAGGAAGTAGTTGACGTATCGACATCAGTGGCCTCAGTACCGTCAAACCGCATGAAGCGGAGCGTCAGCTTTCGCAAGTTGGGCAGCTGCCCCATGACGCGTGCCACAAAAGCGGCGTTTATCGTAGGATGTGAGTGCCCATAGTGTCCCGAAAGCCGCAGTTCGACGATGGACCTCGCCACCCTGGGATGGACCTCGACGAACGCCATGAAATGCCTGAAAGAGTCGAGCTCGTAGACTTTGACCACGCGGAAGTCGATAAGGTCCAGGCAAGCGGCGCGGAGACATCGACACACGCGACTGCAGCAACGCTTGAGCCAAAACTGCCAGTCTTTCAAGTCATAGAGGATGAGGTGAAGCAGCTCCTGAGGCAAATCGCATATCGTGGCGTAGGTCTTGAGCTGCCTGGTGCCCAATACGCACATCGTGGGTCAGAGGTGGGGGTTTAAGCAAGACACGGTTCGATATTGGTGGAGGCCAGAGACCGGACAGTGGTGGTTTAAGCAATAAAGCAAACTTGAAACAGTTGACGGTTGTCAGAAGCAGCGCTCGGCTTTCCCCGGGCGCGTCGGCATGGGGGTCGATTAGTGTGGCTACTGCCCGTTACAAGTGCCTTCAAACACCACAACCGCGCTCACGGCCTTCGTTTCTCCAGTCTCTGTCTCCTTCTCCCCTTTCTGCTCCGAGCATACCCAATGGCCGACCTCTCTGATCCCAAGATCGACGAAGGTAGGCCCGCATACACACGCGGCATCCTCGAAGGATTGATGGACTCGGCGGTCAGCGTACCAGGATGTCCGCTCCGACAAGTCTGAGACGAACTGGCTTCTGCTCGACTACGAGGTGCGCATACTTCCGTTCTGTGATTCGTCCCAGATGTGCTCACATGAGCTGCCAATCTCTCCATCCGTTTACCCGCCCATCCTCCTTCCTTCCCTCTCCTGGCTTGTGACGATCCACACAAATTCCGTGCCCTGTAATTCGACCTTGTCCGCCTGCCCTTGATCGCCTGCCTGCTCGAACCCGATTTGTACGGACAGTCTGACCACTCGGACAAGCTGAAGCTCACGTCGACCGGATCGGGAGGCCTCGCCGAGCTCCGCGACCAGCTGGACGACTCCAAGGCGTCCTACGGGTACGTGCGCATACAGTACTCCAACGACAAGGAGTCCGTCCGGGAGAAGTTCATCCTCGTCATCTGGATCGGCCCCGGCTGCAAGGTCATGCGCAAAGCTAAGGTGCGTTTCCGGATACTACACTCATCGCGGCACTCTACTCTCTGCCCCCTTCGCGTTGAGCACGAGTTGATTGTTCGCGTGGCGATATGTAGATCTCGGTCCACACCGCCGATGTGAAGACCGTGTTGCGCGTGTACACGATGGAAGTCCCGGCTCGGGAGAAGGACGACCTCACGGAGGATCCGATCATCATCAAGCTACGGAAGGTGCGTCCTCTACAAGCTACGGTCTTTCACAGCCTGGATTGCTGACGGTATTCGCAGGCTGGAGGTGCAAGTTACGACGGCGTTTAGCCGCAGCCGTCGTCCATTCGTCCTGCCCCGTTGCATCATCTTGTCCTTGCAGTCAGCAATCCTTGTATAACCATTTTTCTTGGGATTTCACCGTTCTTCGGCCTGAGTCGTCGTGTGATCGAGAAGGCGGCAATCGAGGATCCTCGAGGGTAAGTGATAAATAAGGCGGTACGTACAGATGTTTCGCTACAACTCGTCGTGCGGTGTTGTGTCCGTGTCCGTGGGTTCCACCGCGCCAGACGATGTGGTGACATACTCGCCTTCTGGTAGTGAGGAATCCGAGTAGACAGATGTCACAGTAGCTGTTGAGGCATCCGGCATAACGCTACTCCCAAGGACCTCGCTCTCCACTAACGAGGAAGCGGAACTTGCCAGAGAGGCAACTATCGTCGTCGCCGCCGCGGCCAACGTAGATGCCACGCTGCTCGCGGTCACGGATAACGACGCCTCGCCTTTCTCCATCGCAAGCAGCGCCTCGTCTCCGCCGAAGTCAGGGATAAAGCGTGTCCAAAAGAGCGCGATCCGCAAGCCGCGGTCGACGATGCGCTGCTTGAGGATGAAGAGCACGACGAGGACGAAGAAGAGAAGGCCAACGAAGATGAGCATGCGGTCCATCCAGTCCGACTTTTCGAGCGCGGTGATGAGGTGCTTGGAGGTGCTCATGAGCGTGTCGAGGACGTCGTGCGTGGATGAAGTCGACTGAAGGTTCGCGGTGGAGGATTCTGAGGAGCAGTTGAGTGTAAATGGGGAGGAGACAGGCTAAGATGGGAGATTGGGGCGTACCGAGGAGCTGAGTGGAGAGGACGGAGCGTTCGAGCTCGCCTTGCATGAGGCCGAGGGTCCGTTGTAGTGCTTCTGTGACGTCGTTGGTCGTCTTCATCAACGCGTCCTCACTGAAGGCATGCGGGTGAGGCGCGGCGGACGAAGCACGAAGTGCATGCCCTTACGTTACTTTCTCGTTCAGGGTCTGCTTCTCGTTCACCGCTGAGGAGCGCAGTAGCTCCTCTCGCCGCGACGTCTGTTGCGCATCTATTGCGCGTTTCGACGCCAGGGTGGCTGCTCGCATATCTTTTCGTAGTCTGACGCACGGAAACCATGAATGGGAGATATTTGGGGGGATAAAAGCAAAGACGTACCTTGGCAGTGTCGCCTGGAACTCGTTCACGACCTGCCTCAGCTCCCTCCTCCCGCGCTCCGTCCGCTGGTCCTCCACTGCAACGTCCAGACTCTACTCAGATCGGTCTCGGACTCCATCCATCTGCATAAGATGCGAAACGTACCTCGAGCTGCCGGCCGAACGAATCCAAGTCATCTCGAAGCTCTGCGGCATATTGCTGCTGCTGTGTGAGGGGTCCTGTACATGTTCGTAGGCGGGGTATCTGGAAATCGGATAGGTCCTTCTGCCGTCGCTCTAGCGAGGCAATGAGGTTCGTCGTTTCTTCGTCGAGTAGAGAGGGAAGAGGTGCCATGAGGTGGTGGTGGTGGATGGGTGTCGTGTCAGGCAACAGGTTGTGTGACGCATGGTCTTTGAGTGCGCCTCGGCGTTTGCCGAAACGCTTCCCGCCGTCGTCCTAAAAACCGCCTTTCAACCGCCCTGGTGCTGAGCTCGTCACACGCATCTCATCCTCGAGTTCATCGTCTGTGTATCAGTAGCATGCTCGCTGCCGCCTTTCGTTCCGTCGTTCCTCAAAAATCTCCCGCACGCTACACTCTTATAAACCTCTACACTACCGTCGCCCAGCTCACGCGCAAACAATGGAAAACCGGCGCCCACCCCGTGCCCCAATCCCTCGCCAAGATTGCCGACGAAGATGAAGAGGACTGGCCGAAGCCTCTGACAGAAGGCTTCGAGCACGACGCAGAGGCGGGCCTCTCTCGTCCCGGGGTGGACGAGCCCGCCGACACTCGCCCGCGCTCGCACCGGCCGTACCCCATGAAGCCCGAGTTCTGCCCGACGCCGCGCGAGTACGCTGCCCACCGCGATGCGATGAAGAAGAACTTCCCCGAGGGCTGGGCGCCCCCGCGCAAGCTCTCGCGCGAGGCGATGGACTCGCTCCGGCACCTGCACCAGATGGACCCCGAGGCGTTCTCGACGCCCGTCCTCGCGGACCGCTTCCACATCAGCCCGGAGGCCGTGCGGCGGATCCTGAAGGGCAGGTGGGAGCCGACGAGGGAGCAGAAAGCGCGCATGGCGGAGCGGGAGAGGGTGGCAAGGGAGAAGAAGGGGGAGGAGCGGAGGGCGGAGGAGAGGGAGAGGTATGAGAGCATGCAGAGGGAGTATGTGTGGAGCAAGAAGAGGCGCGATGGGCTCACGTTGACTTGATGGGGTTTATGAGCGGGAAAGTGCAGCAAGAGGGGGGGTTATATTCTAGCAAGGACCCATAATCTCTAGAGGTGTCGTGATGCTACATTTCGTTCGTATCAAGCCACACTAATCTCTCGCTGGATGCTCGAACAAGTGGATGCAGTTAGTAGAAACCGCCCCAACCGGAACTAGCAGGCTCGATCTCTCTGAGCTCCTCCTTGAAAACTCTACGGATCTCCTGCTCGAAGTTGTGGGTAGCACGCTCGGATGCATATCCCGAATAATACGAGTTTCCGCTGCCGAACGGGAAACTCTCTCGCACCTCCGCCATCTTCACCACCGTGACTATGCCCAGTGGCCCCACTTCATCCACCTGCAATGCCGCCGTCTGGCGTCGCGCGAGCGCGTGCAGCGAAGGGAGCAGCCACTCGTACACCTCGTACTTGCGTGCGAGCGTGACCCAGCGTACGGGGTCCTCTTGTTCCAGGAGCGGCCTCAAGATATCGATCGCGACGGGCCGGAGCCTGTCGAAGCCCCACATGGTCGTGAGCTTGAGGACGTGGATCCACTCGTCGAGTGAGAGGGTCATCGTCTCCTCCGCAGTGGGTCCATAGTGACTGTATCTCGCGAGGTGAGTCCATCCGCACGCTAGATAGCGGTGGAGTACGAGTACTCACGGCCGGAACATGACGCGCAACAGAGAGCGGAACTCGTCCGTCGAGATCGACTCGAGCAACAGCGGGTGCTCATCAGTCAAGCCTTCGACAACATTGTCGCCAGGAGGCACGGCGAACATGTCTCTGAACACTTCGGAGCCCTCCTCGAACTTGCAGCGTGGGACTTTGAAGAGCCCCATTCCGACCTTTGGAGGAGGGGCATGGGTTAGCGATGGCGTCATCTCGATATGCTAAGACGACTCTGGGACTCGCAAACGCACCTGGAATACGATGTGGTCAGAATAGAATGATGGGTCCCGTCTGACCGCCTCTGGTGCAGGCTCTAGGGGAGATCCGGGCTCTAGGGGGGTTGCGGGCTCTAGTGGGGATGGGTACGTGCTCCAGGGGGTTGCTGACCTCGAGTCCTGAGGAGTGGTCATGGTGAAGTGACGGTGATGGTGGGGCAAGGTAAACTTCCAGTGGTCTTTTTAGCGTTTGCATGCCACTGAATATTTTGGTGGGCTTGAGCAGGCACGTTCATCCGGATCCCGAATGGAACTTCTTCGTAGCACACGAAACCCCATGATACAACTGCGTGTTCAGTCCACGCTGCGCGTTGGCACTGCGGTAAGTGTCCAGTGACGTACAGCGAGTGCAAGAGAAGCCTTACAACTTCCATTGAAAACCTTCAGAGGAGTTGCTACCGTAGCAGGTCAGACGACATCCTCATACACTTTCAACTATCCACATCGAGGCTTAATTCCCCTGAGATATTTCCCGTTCTAGGGTGAGTACTAAATTGGCAACGATGATCTATCGACTACACGGACATCTTCTAATCAATCAATTACAAAATGGAAACATAATTGTAGAGTTGATTGCCTTCGTGCCAGTTCTGCTCGGACCAAATACATGGTTGCTGACGTGCAAGACCACGGATCATGCTACTGTATAGACCACACTGATGACTTCAGCACCAAACGTCTCGGTTCGAGAACCCTGGGTTGTAAAGTTTGGGAGACCTACTACTTACTCGATAGTCTTGACGCTATCCAGCATCCGGTCATGAGAGTGTCCGCGTCTCAAGCCGCGATTAACTCTTGGTCACGTAATCCACCCCTTCCTTGCTCCGAAGGACATGAACCCTCGGGGTACATTGGCCAGCTCCTTCCGGGGTGTAGCCTTAGAAGTCTGGCGGCCCATCGTAAGCGGGGCGGTCGGTGGACTGCAGGATGACCCGCAAAGTGGGCTGAATGTTTGAGCTACAGTTGATTGCGTATCCTAGGAAGAGGTGAATCGTTATGCGGACAGAACGTTGACGTACTAGCTCGAAATGGCTTTGTGGATGGGATAGGAGCGACACGGAAGCTCTAGCAACGACAGGTGGGCCCAAAGGCTTCGGAATGCCTAATATATAGACTAATCCGAAAAGTCAAGATCGACGTTAGGACTTGGCAAGACCCTCAGGCCTCAGGCTTACTTACTACTACATAATGTAGGTGACATAAGTAGTGCATTATAATGGCCCACGTACACCCAAATCGTGGGAACTGATTCTCTTTGGACTGGAGCTGAAAATGAAAATGATGTATTATAAACACCGTGAATATTCTTGAACCACGACGAGCACTCACGGCTCGACACATCCACCTCGGTCGAAATTGCCCGGTGTGTTCAAGTGTACTTGTTGGCTCATTCATGAACCTTAGGTCAGTATCATAACAAGAAGCGACATACCCGGGTCGACGGCGATATGCAAGCGGCCACCATTTTCCAGTTCTCACCCTCGTGCGATGGCGTTCATATGGCGCGAAGCAGCCGGGACTTTGCGAGATCGAATGTACCCTCGGCCTGGTGGTCGTCTAGACTTTCTGAAGGGGCACATATAGTTGCGAGGAGATAAGGACAACTTATCGCTACGTCCTCCCCATCCCCCTCTGGGCTTGCTTGAGTCGCTGCGGCCGCATTTTACGCCATCCGTTTGCTGGATTCACTCGAGGGGCATGAGATGGGTTTTTCATCTTCCACTACGAGTTCTGGTGAGTTGCGTCGTGTCTTCGCTCCTTGGGGTGCATAGGTGTTGTAGTGTTTACGGCATGATCGATCGCCATCTTGAACCTTGGGCTAACCACCGCTTCCTCTTCCAGATCAACTACCGGAGGTTCCCGATGGCGAACCTTCGGTCAAACACATATGCATAATTGGCGTGGGGCCCACAGGTCTCGGCGCGCTCAAAATCGTCAAGGATGCGCCTCAGTTTAAGGCCGGAAACTGGAAAGTGACCGCGTTCGAGGCGCGAGAGAAGATCGGAGGCATCTGGTACAACTATTCAACTTCCAGTATGGCGGTCCAACACTCACTCAAGATGTATCTATTTGCAGGTTACCTGCCCCAGCAGATGGAGACCCTCCACTGACTGCACTTTACGACTCGCTCACGGCGAACACACCCCACCCGCTTATGTGCTACACGTCGTACCTGTTCCCGCCTGCGACACCAATCTATCCTCGAGCGCAAGTGGTCTTGAACTACATCGAGGATTACGCAAGGCATTTCGACCTGAATCCGCACATCCGCCTTAACACGGCTGTGCTTGCCGTACACTGGGACGCGTCTTCAATCAAATGGGACGTGACAGTCTCCGGAAGGGACGGAGAGGAGACGATCCAGTATGACCTCGTTCTGGTCGCAAATGGCCACTTCCGCGTCCCGCGCATCCCGGAGGTCAAAGGACTCACGGCGTGGATAGCGAAGGGTAAGGTGACTCACACCGCATGGTATCGTCGTCCGGAGGACTACACCGGTAAACTACTAGTCATTGGCGGTGGGTACAGCGGACAGGACGTCGCATCCGAGACACGGCCGTTTGCAAAGGAAGTCATTCACTCCATCACCGACGTCTCCCCCGAGGACGAGGATGGCGGGAAGTTCAAGCGGCGTGGACGTGTCGCGGAGTACTTGGATGCCGACGAAGGAGGTGTCCTCTTCGAAGACGGGACGACCATGACGGGGATCGACCATGTCGTGTTGGCCACCGGCTACCAGTTCAACTTCCCATTTCTTTCCGAGCCCGAGGTCCTCCCCTCGATGCCGCCGCACGTTCCCCCAATACCTCCGGTGTTGTACAACTCGACGTACCACATCTTCCCCTTGGCGAAGCACATGTTCCCCCTCGTCACCTCTTACCCGCCCTCCAGCATCGCGCTCCTCGGCCTCCCGCTGCGCGTTGCGCCTTTCCCGCTCGCCGAGGTCCAGACCCGCGCTGCCCTGAAGGTCTTTGATGATCCGACATCGCTTGACCTCGCGGGCGAGGCGGCGGCGGTGGAAGCGCGCTACCGGCAGTTCCGCGACGCGAAAGGCGGGGACGAGGTGGCAATCGCGGACGCGTGGTTCCGATTCGACTTCGACGACATGTTCGACTACCGGGATGAGCTGCACGAGTTTATGGGGGACGAGTTCCGGGTACCGGAGTGGGAGCGGAGGCTGTTCGAGCAGAAGGACGCGCTGAGGGCGCAGTGGCGGGAGCTGGAGAGGCTGGGTGAGGCGGACGGGTGGTCGAAGGGGGTCGGGGCGGGGGCGGATCCATGGCAGGAGTGGGCGGACTTCATGTGGAAGGTGCTTCGTCGCGAGTCCGGGCCTCACCGTGACGGCGAGGCGTCGTCAACTTAGAGGCACCCGGTTTCACTGGGATTTCAATGTATACTCATCTATGCGGGGGTGGTGGTGGTTAACTATAATCAATTCTCATCGAATTTGTATTAGTACAGAGAATGGGTAGGTTGTTGGACAGTGACTGCCACTGAGGTACTTTTCGGCCAGGCCCGCAAGTAAGGATCCGGACCTCACGTGATCGTGGTGCAATTGGCATTAGCCGACGCGACCCCCGACACGCTCGTCCGCGCGCTGACCCGCATCTCATCCGCGTCCCCCCCTTGGTCTTGGCGTCTTCAAGGCCGCGTTGAACGACAAACTGGTTAGCCGGAACTCGAGGGGTGCCAGAGTATCAAGCGAGACGGCCCGCATATCTACGAGCAGCTGAGGGACGGTCAGGGTGGGCTATAGCTACGTGAGTACCATCCTCACTATATGCGCGTTTCCACACGCATGCATATGCTTCTTTCGACGTTCACATAGGCACACAGTTCTACAAATGAATCCATTTCCGAACGCAGCCTACGCGCAGTGGCGAATGGCCCAGGGGTCCGCCGCACCCCGAGCCGTTCCACCTCATCCGCCACATCAAGTGCACCCCGGACACGGAGCACAACACGTCGTCGCGCCGCCCCAACCCCACCGTCCACCTTATGACCCTCTTCCCTTTCGCGAGCTCGAAGCCTCATTTATCGCTACCCTGGACAAGGTCAACAACCACTCGTCCACCCTGATGGAGAGGATAGAGATCGCCATAGGCAATCTCTCCAAAGTCACGTCCGAGGCCCTCCAGGTCGCAAACACCGTGCGTCAGGAGAACAAGGACGCCCTCGAGAGGCTTCAAAATCTCCTTCTGAAAACGGCGGAGATGTCGTTGGGGAAGACCAACAGACTCGAGATGATCATGGGCGACCCCGACCAGAGGGAGGCGCAGGCGGATCGGCCGACGTTGTTTGGTCGGATTGAGCAGCTCGAGCGCGCGATTTCCGAGCTGGCAGAAAGCGTCGGGGACCCAGATGCGGCGCGTCCTGTTACTGTCCGGCACGAAGCGGGTGTCAACACGAGCCCCCTGCTTTGCCCCACAGCCGATGTGGGCGTGGATGCGATAGATCTCGTGCCGCCAATCCCGCATGCCGAAATGGCTGTTCAGGCCGAGCCTGCCACAGTTGAAGCGGGGGTCGAAGCACGTCAGCCAAGTCCAGAAACGAACTCCGTAGGAATTCAAACGACCTTGACCTCTTCTGCCTACATTGGTGAGTGGATTGAATCCATCTCGGCTAGCTTCTCCAATGCTGATGTCGAAGCAGGTCCTGCGATACAATCAAGGTACAGGGCGTCGTCTTTCACCGCGCAACCGCTCGTTGCGGCGTCGTGGAGCCCACAAGAGATAGCAAGCGGTGAGCAAATCCCACCACCCGTTATACTCGTCGCTGACGTCAACACTGCCGCGTCGCCAATGCGCGCAGACAGCGCAAGCTCGCGGTCATCTAGCCCGATTCCGTCTCCTCCTGCCTGTCCCGTGACGATGAGCACAAACACAAGTACGACTACCGTCACCGTCGCGTCGACGTCGCATACCCAGTTGTCTCCACAGCCAAGCTCAATCTTCGACGAACAAGAAATTCGGGACACCCTGGATCATATGTCTCAGTGCTTTACTTCTCCGTGCGAGGGAATTCCCCAAAGTCCTCAGTCCTCGCCCATCCGTGCGCCCATCCATCTTACCCACAGTTATGGCGCCCCACCGAAATTCCCGCCTTGCACCCCTCCAGTTCGACCCATCGGCCGGTTCCCGACACACTCCTCTCTCGGACACCAAAGCCAAGACCGGTTTGAAGGCCCAAACATATCCTCCCCACCCCGGCCAACAGGGATTCTCGCTGCGAGCGGGACAGCGCCACGCACTCAACCATCACCCCTTCCGAAGAGTTTCATGCGGCTTAACGCGTCCTCCCCTTCATTCACACCCGTGTCCGCATCCACATCCAGCTCATCCATCTCAAGTCTGTCACAGCTTACCCCACCGCTTTCTCCGCCTCCGCCATCATCGCCCCCGCAACGCGAACCATCGCTATCTCTATCGCCACCTCCTCCTTCGCCGCTGTCTGAGCTTCCGCTCTTACAGTCGCAAGAGCAAATCGTTCCCCCACTGCCGCGTTCCCCTTCCCTCTCATCGATGTCATCCCTATCTTCAGTCACCAGTGTCGTGCCGCATGAGGAGCCCGTTCCACAGACACGACAACAAAGACAAAAGCAGACCGCTAAGCGTGGTGGAAAGGCTGCGAGCGCGACAGTCCGCATCAAACAGGAGCGGGACGACAGCGAGTCCCTCAAGCGGCCCGCTAAACGACGCAAGACGCTCGGCACGAACACCGAGCTTCAGTATCAGTCCCAAGCCGGTCCGTCTATCTCTGGCTCTGCTTCCGTGTCCACGAGAACTAGGCGCGGGCAGGGGAATGGACGTGGTGGCGCGCGGGGGACGGGCCGAAAACCGCAGCAGTTGGTGATTGTCCCACTTAAGAGGGAGCCCGAGATTCAGCCACTGCAGATTGAGCCGAGGAAGAAGTACGAGCCGCCGAAGATTGGGGTGAATTGCCCGTGGCCGTCGAAGGTGTTGGGCGAGGAGATGTCTAGGCGGGAGGTACGTGTTCTCCGTGGTTGGTCGTTTACGGTGCGGGGGTTGATGGTTGATGTTTGTTTGGGGCTTTCATTTCACAGTTCATCCAATGCGATAAGTGAGTCTCCCAGCTTGGAATAGGGTTAGGAAAGCGGCGTGACTGACTTGGTTGGTACGTTCAGTTGCGAAGGGTGGTACCACTTCGGCTGCGTGGGCATCAGGCCCGGCGACCCCTGTCTGGATCCCGACGCAGCGTTCCTCTGCCCGCCGTGCGAGAACTCTGAGTACGTCTCTTTCTTTCCCACTACTCCGCTTTCCCTGATGGTAATTGTTTACAGGGTCGCGCGTGAGCAGCGCCGGGAAGTGCGCTTCCAAGCAGCAGCCTGCCTCCGCCCCGACTGTGACTACCCGGGAGCGGCAGAAGATACGAACGAGTACTTTGTCGAGCGCATCATTGGGCGTCGGCCGTTCAAGCCCGAGTTCGACTCGGACGTCCGCCTACCGACCGAGTTCATGTGGCTCGTCAAGTGGGATGGGTGCGTCGCCTTCCATCTCCCTATCCGTTTCTGAGGCTGACAGACGTCGTGGGGCGTAGATATAAGGCTGACCAGGCAACGTGGGCGGCGAACGAGCACCTTGGCGAGTGCGCGAAAATCATCGAGGACTTCGAGGAGGCCGCGGAGATCGAGGGCTGCGACCTCCGCGCGCGCGACATGACCCTCTTGCTCAACGAGGCTGCCGCTGCCGGCTGGCCGAGGTCTTGATCCTTCATTCCTGTGCTCCTCTTGTCGGCGATACATTCCCCCCTCTTGATCTCAGAATATCTGTTTCCTCTATTTCGTCATTCACAACTAATCGTGTATGTATATGCATGTTTAAACCTTAACGGCCGAGTCTCCGCTGTGTTACCCCCTTCGCTCTCGCATCGCTATACATCGCTAGTCACGCTCATGTCCTGTCGCATAATTCTCCTTCCCATCCAACCCATGAATACCTTATGGTCTAGCTAATTTATCCACAATGTTTTGCGAGCAGAGCGATCATGCCTGAGTTTCAGCGATGAGACGCATCGCGGTGAGATAGGTAATAATGATTCTCAAAGACCCCTTGCGCTACCAGTTTCTAACGTTGCCTCGTCTGCAGATGGAGTTTACGCAAGGCTCTGACGGATGGTTGTAGCAAGACATCGGACGATGGACATTGCAAGGGTCCCTCCCTTCCGATCAACCTTCGCGAGGTACGGTCCAAAAGTTCAAGTTAGGTTATATCGGTTGCTCACTGGTCCCTTTTTAGTTTCAACTAATCTGTCATGGATGGGGTAATCTGGAAGCCAAACGCTAAGTTCTGACGATTTCCGACCCGTGGCGATACTAGATAATAAATCAAACACCGTCTCCAGCGCTGGCATAAGATTTTACAGCAGGTTCGGACAAGGACTCTAGGACCGCGACTGGTCTCAGTTTCCTACTCCACTCTTGTCAACGAGCTGGGCGCCAACCTTGGTTAACTCAAGCTTCAGCGAGACAGGCAAGTTTTTTTTTCGAGCTGTCAAAAACGGCGTCAGCGAATTCTTCCGACCAATCTTCCGACCGACCTATCTTTCAACCTATCTTCTGAAGTAGACGCGCACGGTCCCCTCCCACTGCGAACCTGGACTGCACGATTGCATCCTTTTCCCCCCAGATTTGTGCGTACACTAGACTGGCTTTCCAGTAGCTGAAACTTGAAAATTAGACTGTTCGTGGTCAGAGTCGTGGGTGACCAATGATCGGAAGATGTGTCGGAAGATGCATCGGAAGGTTCGACAGGTGTCAGAGCAGCGAAGGAAAAGGTCTTTTGCGGAACGTGCTATACCAGAATATGCATCTGCAGCCATGAACATGGGATGTGCGCACTATGACATGGTTGAGGTGCGTTTTTGCCACAAGATAAGAAATGCGGAGGCTGACGTAGGAACTGAATAGCTGTGTGGACTCAACGCTTGCCAGGGTTGTGTCGCATGCGATCGTGGCGGCTGAACTCAACCAGAGGTTGAGGATTGCACCGTTCGATGGACGGGCAGGCTTGATCACACGTCCGACATGGTGCATGGAAGCGCACCCACGGTGCAGCCATGCCATTACCGCAAGCGAGCCGCCCCGTGCCTGATGAGCCAAAACGGCAGTTCATGGGCAAATCAGCATCCCTCCTTGGCGGCTGCGTGCGCAGGAAGAGTACGACGGTGGGCAGATGGCGAATCTTAACATATGAATCACCTATCTTCGTCTGACGTGGGTGCAGCTCGCGCATTGCCCCGCTGCCGTTCGCGACTATGTCCTCGATCCGTAAACGGCACCGATCAAGCTTTGACTGCCGAGTACGATTCCAATGACCGATCTTCGAGCCGCGGGTGGAATCCAGCGGCCTATTCGCGTCAGCCCCCCTAAACTCAAACACCTTCTCGGAACGATACAAAAGCCCCGATAATTCCGTGCGGCAATGCACCCACGCAACCCACATCCTCTCCCTCCTCCCAGTGCTGGAGGTCTATCACAAATATCCCATGGGACCCTTGACGGATAATACCCTCGGTGTGCTTGCAATGTGAGTACTTACCGTCTAGTGATCCTCCTCAAATTTATCCCTCGCATTAAAGAGCAGACTCTGACCATGCCATTCGCATCGCCTCTGCCGTAGCATTTGGTATGCCCTTCAATTCTGGTCATATCATAGCGCGGCACTGAAAGCTTCCCCGGCTGTCACGTCGCTATCCTGCAGCCATCCTCTATTACGACTACACTCTCACGTTCGGCATCGAAGTGAACCGTTTCTGGAAGGGTCGCCTTTCTTTCGCGTCGTTCGTTTTCTATTTTAACCGCTACTTGGTGTTATTCGGCCACATACCCGTACTATACGAGTTTTACGGCACCACCAACCAGAAAGTGAGTCTGCCTCGACAATGTGCAATGTCATAAGTTACTGACATGGGGTTTCGACGTAGCTGTGAGTACTAAGCCACTGACCAGAAACGTCCCACACTCCGCCGGAACTCACCAGTGCCGGAGATGTTCGAAGGTCCAGATGTATCACCAGCTACTGGCCGGGGTGATTCAGGTCATTGTCGCAGGTAAGTCGACCCTCAAGTTCAGTCTTTAACAGCCGCACGAAATCTCCCCCAACTCATGGGCATCAGGACTTCAACTGTTCCGCATACATGCGCTGTATCATGGTGATCGCCGAATGACTCTCGCGCTGCTGACTATTGCTATCGTCTGCTCCTCAATCTGCATCGTGAGTCCGCTTCCCGCTCATATGATGCCTTGATTGAAGCTAACAACGCACTATTCTGAAGTGGTCAATATCTCAGACATGGATGCAACCTTCGGGCCAGAAGCATGCGATAGGAATACCGGGCATAGGTTGTGATCTCATGATGTCGAAAACCCAGTGAGTTACACGCGTGCCTCGGCTAGCTTTGGGGCGTAAGCTCGCACTAGGCTGATCATTATATTTGCAAGGGGAAAATGTACGTCCTATGGTTCCCGTTCCTCTCCGTCGCAATGGAGCATCAACCGCTTGTAGACCTATCCTGGTCAGAACTAGATTCGTCGTGGTTACCGACTCGAGGACCCCAAATTCACGACGTGTTGGCCCGCCTCTTCATGGTCGCATAATCGGTTCTATTTATCTGCCACTCCTATTCGTGAATCAGCCGAGTCTTCGGGGTCCGCGGTGTTATCTCGCTTTTTGCAACTGCGCAGGCTGGTACGTGAGGAAACGAGGACAAAACTCACATGAGCACGGTCCTCCATGTTTAGAATGCTCCGATAACATTGGGAATGACATTGGCCGTCACAGCTGTAGACGCAACGCAGGGCTCACCATTGGGCAACTCTCCGGCGACTGAGACGAGAGCGAGAATGTTTCGTTGCGTAGTAGGCACTAGCAGGCCGACGGATTCGAACAGCTTCGAAAATTTGTAGATGACATGATGCACGCAGAGTGTGGGAGCTTTTATACAGCATGGATTGCATAGAATGCCTTGCAGTGTCATGTTATATGCATGGAGAGCGAGTCGTGGCGGAGGGAAAAGTGGACAGCAGCAAAATACAAAACTACGCAATCAGCTTGACAACACCACCGGCCTCCTTGATCTTCGCTCTGCAGAAAAGAAGTCCCAAGTCAATAAGCCAGCGCAAATAAAAAGATAATGCTGTACGCACTCAGCCTTCTGCGAGACGAAGCGGGCTTTTAGGATAAACGGAAGCTTGGGCAGCCTGTACGACGGGCACATCATGAGTACGAATCAAACGCGTAGGATATGCGCGGGACAGAGCAGTGTCTCGCTGCTCCGTGCACCAACGATCTCTATGCGGGAACAAGCACTCACTGGCCGTTGCCCAAAACCTTGCCATAGCCGTGCTGGAGGATGTCGATCACGGGGACGATCTCCGAGTTCTCGGTGAGGCCTTCCTTCTCCGCAGAAGGCACAAGCGTCCAGAGCTTGTCGACGTTGATAATCGGGCGCCATTGGAGGTTGCGGGTGAGGTGGAAGCGGCGCATACCGACCTTACCGAAGTAACCAGGATGGTACTTATCGAAGTTGGTCCTGCGCACATAGAGTTATCCATGGGGATGTTTAATTTACGTTATATTGCACATATTTCAAGGGAGAGAAGGAAGGGGTAGAATGAGATGAAGGGATGTGGAGATGAGAAGATATATGAACGCACCTGTGGTGGTGCTGGCCACCAGCGAGACCGCGACCTCCGGGGTGCTTGCGGTGCTTTCCTACACGACCGTGACCGGCCGAGACGTGGCCGCGGTGCTTGCGAGTGTTGGAGAACCGCGTCGGCATTTTCTGCGTCGGTGCGAAGAGAGGAAATGTCGTTAGCGCCTGATTGTCAACCCAAGTCTATCCAGTCGCCTCAAGACGAATCCACTGCCAAAATCCGTCCAAACGCGGGCAAAACGACATCCATCGGGGAGCACGAGCGCAGAAGAATCCAGCAGTGACGGTCTCGAGGCGAAAACCAGCGTGAACTTACCTTGAGGGAGGCGGGAGTTGAGGGCGTATACGACGGTGCCCTCCTTGCTGCTACGATTTCCTGAACGGTGGCTGCAGTGTTTGGCTATATTTGGTGTGTTTGACGCCTAAATCACCAACGACTCAGACATTAGGCGCGCTCGTTTTGCACTTGGCTCACCCACATCCACATCGCAGAGGGCCAGGCACTGTGTAGCACGGCCGGTGAGTTTTTTTTTCTGCTCGTATTCGGATGATGCTGGCTTCAAAGCCTCCATATTTATTGTCGATGAATCTTTATGATTTCAAAATGTGTCCTGACTCCTTTTTGTCGAAGTTTGTCAACAAAATGGCTTGCTCATGCATTCTTTACAGGTTCACTTAATTCTGGTCGGAGAACCATCTATCCTGTCAGTAGTTAGCCGCCATGAATGCTATCAATCGTTATGAGTTATACGTTCTTGATGAGGGGGAGAAATCGTGCGTGACATGTGTCCACTTTTGGGCGAGCCAGACGGCTTACGAGCAACAGAGTCGAGGTATCTGAAGACACTAAGATCCCCAACGCGGCGACGATCAAGATCGTAAAGCAGGACCACACTCTAGCAAATCTCCTCCGCTCGTACGTCCTCCTCTTCTCTACCTATTCTTCCACAAACTTCCCAACATCAACCTCGCCCTGCCCGCCCTCTAGACAGCTACTCGGGTACCCCAGCGTCCTCTTTGCCGGCTACAAGGTCCCGCACCCACTCCACCCGTACTTCCTCCTCAAAATCCAGACAGACGGGACGATCACGCCCGCCGCGATCCTCGAGAAGGCGTGCACGGACCTGATCGGGATGGTCGCGACGCTTGAGAGCAAGTTCAAGCGCGAGTTCACGATGAACAACGTCGAGGGCGGCGTGCAGGAGGACGCGTATGGCGTGCCAACCACGGCAGGGCAGTGGGAGAGCGGCGGCGCGTACGTCGACTTGGGTTAGACTGCGGTTTGGAGTGTTGGGGAGAATGTGGCAGGTGCGGACTTGTATCATAGCCCGGAGCTAATGCTTGTATTCTAGTCCTGATGTTCTCTGCAATTGCGGCTCTCGCGCATGTTTGCTATGTGTTGCGACTCTTCCACTCATCCTCTGGCACGACCCGACCACCTTACCATATTCGACGACTACAAACTCATGAAGGTGCAGGCTGAGGTCGTCAAGGAACACGTGAGGTTCCTCTTCAAAGGTCCCTCAGTAACTCCTTGACACAGCGGTGGAAGCTGGGAGTGGACGACAGGGCTGATCCGCTCGCCGCCGGCCTCGCCAATCCCTACGGCGCACTCGTCTTCCTCAAGAATGGCTGTTGAGTGGCTCACAAGCGTATTGGATGCAATTTCGTTACCTCAACGAGAAGGCCGAACGTTTCCTAACGCCCAGGCTGGTTTTTCGGGTAGGGATAATAGGGTGGTAGGGTGAGGGAGGATGACGCAGACGTCGACGACCGATGGAGAGGGCCCCTAGGAGGAAGAGGACGAGGAGGCGGACTCTGAGTGCGAAAATGCGGTAGACGGTAAGAAGAAGCCGCCGGGATGGATCCACTGCGACCTTCCGCGTTTTCCGGCCCCTCAATACTTTCTAGGTTGGTGTCGCAAAACTTTCTATCGCACCCCCCTTGGATCTAACAGAGAGTCTTGCAGAGATACTGGACTGCACGGACACCCAGAGGGCAGTGCTCCATCAAGACCCACCGGCATTATTTCACTGTTGTTCTAGAGGTCGGTATTCCTATGAAGTATTTCAAGAACGCCAAGGAGCTTTGAGAGAAACATCTCAGGCGAGTTGTCTTTCATGAACCGTTGAGGTCTCACATAATGACCATCGCCCGCCAGTACAGGATCTAGCTTTCAAGGCTGGCATCCCGCACCGCGATATCAACGTCGGGAACGCCGTTCTCTTTCGAATCAAGGAGGTCGTTAGGAGCGGTAAACTTGTTTGGACTCGCGACGCCTCTTATCCGACAGTTGTTGAGGCCCCTGGATCAATCAGACGTGGAGCTTCGCGACTACGACCGCTTGTATGCGCACAGAACGGTCGCCAACATCTTGGTGCGACTCGGGGTGTACAAAAACGAAATTCGACAAGAACCATCCTCGCAGACCGGGAGGCACGTCGTTGGTCGGGGTACTCTTCTTCGTTCAATCTCAGCCGACATTGTCATGTCATGCGGCCCCGTGTCCAACACCTATTCATATATCCAATTCATCCCCAAACATAACGTCACGCTCGCTATTCCCGTGCTCGCATTCGGGCAAACCTTCGTCTAAACGACGGGTGTAGCTCGGGACCGCCAGGATCATACCGCCTCTATTTTGCCCTCGGCACCGCGCGCGTAGGCTATCACCATCGCCGCCTTCGCCGTGCCTGAGCATCCTCGTGGGGTGTTCCGCACGCTGGTGTTTGCGGCGTGTGTGTGGGCACTTGTGATGTTGTGCACGAGGAGAGCGGCGTTGGCGTCATCGTGCTTCGGTATTCATTTGGAAGACCCCCTGCCCCGCAACATCTGCATTGCGCTATCCTATCTTTGTGATCATTCTAGGACCGTTGGTGCGATGGCTATGTTGCGGACCGGCGAGATAGCTCAACAACTGTCGATTTTCCTCGGGTATACTGAGGATCACGCACGTCGCATCTGGGAGCGCGATACGGGGCGACGGCACGGCAGTCGGCATGCTGCTTATGGCGTCGTGCGCAGGAGAGACGTTCAGCTGTGGGTCGCCTTTGTTGCTGTTCCCCCCCACACTGGACTGACGGTTGTCGGGCTTGATAGACACCCTCCCGGACCTCATCGCGAATGGGACGACTTTCGCTGACTGGGTATATGTCCGCGAGACGGAGAACCACTACTCCAACAGACCGGTTCGTCTCTTCGGTTTCTACGCCTGTCGCTCGCTGATAGGAGGGGCGGGTGCAGATTACGGACGTTACGTCGCCCGAATTCCGCTGCTACGAACTCGACATGAGCGCCACCCCTGGGGACACCAGCGTCGCGACCGTCCAGGCTGGTTCCACCATCGGCTTCATGGGTGAGCATTCTCCGATGCCTTACGATGCGCGAGGATCGCTTATGCGGTCGTTTTGAATTCTGGCAGCGGTAAGCACGACCGGCGGATGTCATAGCGAACGATAGCGTTGATTGACTGACATGGGAATTGACCACTGGACAGAACAGCGACTTCTACCACCCAGGCGTGAGTGGACTTGAAATTGGATGGAGACACGCCAAATGCAATAGAAGCTCACGCTAGTCTGGCGGTTGACAGTACTTCTCCGTGTACATGAGCCCCGCCTCGCCCGCTGCCAACAGTCCTGAGGCTGGGACGGGCCAGACCTGGTTCAAGGTTTGGGAAGACCCTCCTGTTTACGAGAACGGGGCGCTAGTCTTCCCCTTGGAGAGTAAGTTTGCATGGTCCCTTTCACCATATGTATCCCCAAGCAGTTAGCTCCTTTTAGATGGTTGGATATGTTGCTGACAGGAACTCTGCCGCTTGTGGTATTGCCTTCCATTCTTCAGCCAGCGACCAATTCACGTTCGCCATCCCGAAGAACCTCCCGAGCGGCCAATACCTCATCCCTGGGGAGCAGGTCCGTCGAACATTTCCATAGAACAAGAACGAGGACGTAACTTACTCACGAGCATTATTGCGACCTATCCTGCTGATTGCGCTGCACGTTGCCGAGACGTTTGGCGGGGCACAGTTCTACATCGGATGCGCTCAAGTCAACGTCGTGAACGGTGGCAGCGGCACCCCTGACCCTCTCGTCTCGATCCCAGGCGTGTACACCGGGGTGAGTATTCACTGTTTCCATTAATATATTTGGTGGTGGACGTAGAGTGTGCGTTGACGTAACACTGGCCCACCATCAATCCCTACGTCAACTGGTGCAGAACGAGCCTGGAATCCTGATCAACATCTACAACCTGCCAACGGATTACCCTGGATACACGTCTCGTAAGTCGTCGTCGCTGGCCTGATGCGATATCGTGTGAAACTCATTGAGCACGCCATGCAGTTGGCCCGACCGTCTGGAGCGGGTAGACCAGACGAGCACAGAGAAGGAGGATGATGGCAGACCCATGGCATGCGTAAAAGATCGATGCCTTGTCGCATATATCCACGGAAATCAAGCAGCACATGTCGTTGTTACGATTTGGTTTTTGCGCTCCCCCTGAAATCGCTGTGAGGGGGGGAGGAGTTCAACACAGAAGGCATGTCCCGCACACACACTAAAATCCACCGCAAGGCTAACAGCTGTACGCTTTAGCGATGGAACGCTTCAAGTTGCCTACAGAACGAACGTCTCCGACATGAACCCCAATGCTGAAGATCATTGCCCTACAGCCTATGGCGTCCTGCATCGCGGTCTACTTACTGTGCTGTCGGCCATCCCGCGGAACCCAAGGCGGAAGGATTATCATTCAACGACAATGTGGTCTTACCGCAACGCGGCGTTCTAGCAAAGCACACATTGTCGCCCACCTTGCAAGTGCGATGATCGGCCAGTTAAAGTGCCTAAAATTGGTCAAAGTATGACACGTTGTCCGTATAGCACGTTGGCAACTCGTCCGAACCATAAGTTGCCGAAGGGAGCAAAGGTGCGTGCGTCCGCGAAGTGGGTGAACGTCGGGCGTTGAGTATGAAGACGATTAGATCTGGGAATGCGGCCGGGATGCGGGGTCAGGGCTGATGGGCGACTGCGGAAGCCACCACGGCTGCACGTAATATCATAAAATCTTACCATACAAGGGCAGGTGCTTCGCAGCTGGTATGCTCAGCGCCCGGGACGGGCGAAAGTGCACAACCGGACGGCAGACAGACGTTGGACGGATGGCGTCTCCTGACAGTACTTACTGGCAGCCTTATGCTCCTCCACGACATCTCTCTCCCCTCTCCCCTCCGCTCGCGCTCTGCCACCCTCCGCCCGTATGAGACTTTGTTCCCTTGCTTCCAGGGTCCCTGCCGTCACTCCGGAAGCATTGGCCTCAGCACATGAGCGAGCCCGATGCCGAACTGCTGTTTTTCCTGCAGTTCGCTTGCAGACAACGACTTCATGCGAGTGAGTTTTCTCACCGACTGCTCATCCTCTTCGAAGAGTCCTGAATCCTGATCGAATCGGTTGCACTTAGTCGCATCTGCTGCATTCCTGGTTTGGGATCTGATCACGACTCTGGATGAGGAGGTGAGTGTTGGACCGCTTCAATGGGCCTCAGAGTCTTCTATTGAACCTAAGTGTTTCTCCCTTTCCTTCTAGGTGGAGTATATTTGGGGGTATGTATGGCGACACTGTGCACCCCTTCTCTTCTCCTAATCCAGTTACTCTAGTTCGGCCAACACCCTCCCCAAATACTTGTACTTCATATCGAGGTACTGCGGACTACTCGGACAGCTGTGAGTTTTATCCCCGTTTGCCTTCACTGAAAGCGTCCCTCCTTGCGATGGTAAACCGCGACCATCTTGTCAATTCCCCCGGCCCCCGGCCCGAATAGCCGGAGGCTTTGGCTTCCCAACTGGAATACGTCGCTCGTGTCGCGGTCTCACGCAAGTCATGGCGTGAGATGCCGTTGGAACCGAAACCTCATGGGTTCCTTGATTCATTTCTGTCCTGCGTCAGTTTAACGCAAGTCGGATTGCCAACTAACCGCAACCGTGTAGCGTTGTCTCCACCAACTTGGTGCCGATGTTGTGCGTGTCCTGCCCTGGTTCAGATAACCCACTCGTGCTCATGCTTTTACAGCTGCTTCGACTACCTCGTATGGTCCTTCGGGTGCGCGCATTGGTTGTGCCAACATAGATGGTCTACTAACCTGAGGTTCAGGTTTTTGTTCACATTGATCCTGAGCGTGGAACTGAGCTTGATGCTCCGGATAGACGCACTGTATGGCAAGTCCAAAAAAGGTACCGCCGACCCACTGGTATCTGATGTTCGTAATTAACGTCTTTTAGTGCGCGTTCTGATGGGATTTGGATTCTTGGGTAGGCTATTTCAAACTCAGGTGATATATAGGAACTGACGGTCTTTTGTAGCGGAAATTGCGGTACGCTCGTGCGCTTTGTGCCCGCACGTCGACGTGTGGCTGATGCGGGAACCTAGTTCGGGTTTTGGTTGAACCTGGCGTCATATCCAGCTGTTACTCGGCACTTGGTAGAATATCCGTCGGTCATCCCAATCAGAGGTTGCCTTTTGGACCATCCGATTGCGCTGTACAGGTTGTCTTGGTCCGTACAGTATTTTCTAGTCCATATCCAGAGCTGATTACCATGCATCACAGGTTTCCTATCCTTGCCTTTGAAAGTGAGGGATCTCTCGATATCTGCGGTGATGTAACATTGATAGACCGTGGTACAGCTGTGCTCTTTCTGCTCAATGTGGCCAAGTGTATCTCGTATTGCCCTCTGGAAAACACGCCGCTGATCTATCGGCTCTTTCGTGACGGCAGTCTCTACTTTACGATGTCAGTAACTCTCTCGCACATTCTCTCATATATTCCAGTTCCTTTCTAATGACTTCAATATAGCATCGTTGGTCAGTTCTCTTTTCACATCTCGGTTTGAGTCCATCGTAACCACCAATTCAAGTCTTCATGATCGGCTGCACAATCGCTCAGTATTTGAATACCGAAGCGGCGCCTCCATTGGTCGTGTACGTATTAGATCATCGAGGTACTAGCCGCGCATGTTCGCTGACCCACCGGTTTCAGGTGGATCTCTGTAGTTTTTTCCTACTCGGTGCGCTGGACTCGATCGGTAACTATGACACGGTTGCTCACTCTCTTTTTGTCGTGTCCTTCCCCGCAGGGCTGCCACCTCCTACTGAGCCTTCGCAAAATCGCTGCCAGTCGCCAGCGGCTGGACATGTCGCAAATCTTCTCTGCCGACATTCCCCTTGTACATGCTGGTTCCGGCGCGACTGAGTCGTCCTCCCTTGGCGTCGACATTCACCCTCTGAGACCTTCCCGTCTCTCGAGCGCATCTCGGGTGCGACCTTCTGTACAGGTCAATGTAGAGACCATTGAACTTGTCCCTCGGCGCGTGTCCCCCTTCCTGGCGACCCCGTCCCCATCCGCCGAGGGGTCGCAAGAAGAGAGGGCGGGCTTCGATTATACTCGGAATTGGGACATCGTGCATCCTAGCTCGAGCGGCGGCGACCGTCTTGAGCACAGCAGAAGCAGAGGAAGGAGGTCGGAAGACCGAGATGGTGGCTTACAACGGTTACAGCGATGGAATCCATAGCATAGGTATCCCGTCGCATGGCCGGCGCATTGCTGGGATTACCCGAGGCCGACGGTGTACGTGGCGGACGTATGGACACTTCTTGTATCATAAGATTGGCTCGGATTCATGTAGCATGTCACTCATTCCTGGGAATGTGTCAAACTTGGCTCTTGTGGTCGTGCGGGCTTCGCGCCAAGCGCATCGCTACGAATAGGGACAAATAGAATTTCGGAACATACTGGCGACCGATCAGTACATGTCCCGTGAAATCAGGGCGGCGATGGCAAATACGTTGACTGGAAGCTTGACTTACGTGTTCACCGGATCCCGCCATCGAATCGTCATAGCGTATGATGATGAGTCGCACGATCGCCAATTCGGTGCAGAGATATAGATGTACTTAAGTTAGCACAAGTCCCGGTGCCTAGACATCGTGGGCAAGCCACCTGTCGCCTCTAGCGGTTCAAAAACAAGACATTAGAGAGGTCAGAACTAGAAGAGAGAACCCCGGATATGACAATGACAGGCTTCTACTGTTGCCGACTACGATGAAAATATAAGACAGTAAGGTATTGTACATCGCGCCGACGTCCGAAGACGTTAGCTGGGGTATCATCAGTGTCAAATATATCTGCTATACCGAGACATCACTGGAGTTACACCTGCCAACCTTCAACCACATCTCAGGCTTCTCGCTTTCCTTACTGATACTAGGGAACGTAATCGCCGAAACGTTCCAGACGATCGGCTTCTCGGAAGGTTCGAAGGTGAAGTTGGCGAGAAGCGTCGATAGAATGACCTCTGAAGCGACGGTTAGTGTTGGGGCACCAGTACCAGGAACTCGTAGAAGTTACGTACTCATCTCGATCTGTGCGAACTTGAATCCTCTTTAAGGTCGGCCGAGTGGTTAGCCAACAGAGAACAAGGAAACCGATCCGACACGTACATGCATGACCTGCTACCGCCCACGAAAGTCATCCTGCGAAAAGAATGTATGAACGTCATAGGCTTTCCACAGCAAACCCGACCAGCAGACACGTACAAATGTGAGTAAACTCCCGGAATGGAAGCAGCTTCGACAGCCTTGGGTAAAGGTTTCAGCCAGCGCTCCGGGTTCCACTCCTCGGCGTCATCTCCCCAAAGTGCTCTGTCGCGATTGCAGGCTCTGACACCAAGAAGAACATTGGTACCCTTGGGGACGAAAACGCTGTCGATCATCGAGCCGTCACTGCCGCGCATAGGCACGGAAAGAGTCAACGTCGAGTCCTGGAATGCCCTGGAAGGTACACCATGAGTTTGGTCTGTTGTCAAAACACACGATGGAGATACATACTCGCGCAGAACGATAGGAGTCGGCGGATATCTGAGAGTTATGTTAGTAAAAATATATCATCCTGAAACGAAATGGGCTTACAATCGCAACGTCTCTTTGCAGACGGCGTCCAGGTATGGGAGCGATTGCAGCTGATCATATGCCACGTCCTGTCCATCACGCGAGGCGAGGATCTCGCTTCGCACCTTGTTTTGAATGTCGGGGTGTTCAGCTAGCAACTGCAAAACTTGCGCCATCATGTGGGAGGTCGTGTCAGTTGCCGCGAAGAGCAGGATACTATGATAGACGTCAACAAGAGATGGTCATGAGAACGATCCAAGGTCACATACGACATCTGCCCAATGATTTGTTCATCAGGAAGTCTCTCCCCTTCCGCAGCCGCCATGTTGGCCTTCACTGTAAAGACCCTGAGTCAGCTCACACCGCAGACAAAGGAACACTGCGAACTTACGGAGAATGCTGATGATATCTTTCTCCTTGTATGTGTCGCCCTTCTCCAGCGCAGCCTTCTTCTCGCCGATAATTTGAATGGAGGTATCATGTAATACGTCGACGACGTGCTTCAGCTGTTGCACTTGAGGGATAGGGAGTAGGTTCACGACCAAACGACGGAACCACGCAGGCCCAAGGCTGGTCAATATGGGGCTCGCTTGTCTCATGGCCACCATTGCAGGAGTGAACGACAAGGGCCTACGCGCGCATGAGCGAATCGTGAGCAGATAGAGCGGACGCTGAATAGACACACAGATAAGTCTTCGCCGCCTTGGTGTAAGGGTCAGAGGAGGATTCCGACGTGAGCGGATCAAAGGAATGACCCATTCCTGCCTGTCCCATGATTTCGAGAGCCGCACGTCCCATCCAGTCCAGCATGTCCACACTTTTGGGCGCGCTCTGTACATTCTTCGAGATGCCCTGTACGAGCTGTGGCGCTGTGAGCCAAATTTTACTCAAACCGCGGGTAATATCACATACTCTGTGAGCGACTTCGTAAAAGACAGGTGTTAAGTTTCGAAGGTTGGCGTCGGAAAAGACCGGGGTCAGCATTTTCCGCTGGCGACGGTGGGCCTCGCCTAAGTCAAGGCATGTTAGTTTAGCGACGTCGGCAAAAATGGTACGTTGAAGCAAGGCGCCTACCCAACACGCCCAAGATGCCTGGTCCTAACAACAGACGAGTACTCCTGCATTCCGGCCTCGGTTAGAATCTAAAAATACGCAGATATCGGATGTCGGAGAGTACTCACTGAATCAACCATGGAATCTGATCGTATGTTCCCTGCTCCTTCAGGACGATGCTGCGCAGCGCAGTAGGATCGAAGACGTAAAGCCACTTGCCCTAACATTGCAACCGACAAAGTCAAGTCAAGTCAAAGCAGCCTTGATTATTGTGCTCACCCCGAGGACGGCATTGATTTTCACGATCGGTCCATAATTTTGTCCGATTTCGTCGTGGAAACCCCATGCATCTCTGTCGAACAGTTGCTCCAGGTTCCCTGAAGGGAACATGTTCAGGATGGAATGGGTGTCCGCTGACGAGGCACTCACCGGCCAGGAATGACTTCGACGGAGGTCCAGGAACGACGTCAAGGGGCGACTTGACCACGAAAGGTCGAATGATCTGCCACAAAGCCCACGCAAAGCCGCCCAGGAGAACTGCTTGGAGGAGCATCAAGACCAGGGGGGATAACCAGAAGACAAGGGGGGGAGGCTGAGGACGAGGGTGGGGCTGTATGACAGATACGGGGGTTCTTAAGGTGCTGTCCGTGCATGATCGGGTTGAAATTCTTCCTTTGTGGATGCGTTCGCTTGACCTTGCTCGACCTGACGCATCGCCGATGTCCCGAAAACCACTGCAGAAATGTCCAACAGAACGTCACCATCTATCCATAGAAGGGAATGTTGCAAGATTGCCGTCCTCGATTGTGGTGGATGGCCACGTAGGATCGGCGTGTATCGGGAACGCATTCATTTCCGCCCGCGCATGACGGCAGGCGCCAGGATGCTTGAATGGTCCTAGGCGTTGAAGATCATTCTGGGTGCTCTGCGAGGCCTTCGGGACCACCGAGCTTTCAATGACCATCGGTCGCACATGTTGCTACGTTTTGCCGACTTCTCTCACCGGGTCCGGTTGTGCGCTATCATCTGACGCTTGTGCGGTGCAGGAAGATAAGACGAGTTTGGCTGATGCTTTGAAGCTTGAGCTACGAAAACCACGTTCTTGAGGCCTGAAGAGTTAGCACGATTTCTATTGTGGAGCAAGCCCCATGTCAGAGCGCACTGGCCGTCAAGCAGGGGCAGAGGATATGTACTTAACAGTAACACTCCCCTTCGTTTGCATCTAGCCGCCGGAGCCGTTCTGCCATCAGACGCGAGAACGCAGCGATTCGCACGTATTCAGAGCACTTGTCTAAAGAGGCAACTTCTATCAGCAACGGTGTGCCTCATGGGATGTTAATGGAATGTTACGGTACCGTTGATCGTTAGGAACGTGGCAACGACAGTGCAGCGACTTGCGCGATGAGATCAAGTAAAAGACTTCTTGAGCAGCCGATGGTAAATCCGAGTCCCGACCTCGTACGACGAGCGTCCACATTTGCAGCAGCGACGGCGGAAGAGACATCGAATATCTGATCAGCTGTTGCGTCGGCTACCCAAACAGCTGTCAAACGTCTGGATAAACACACTCAGTTGCGGCAAACAGAGACGTGGTTCGCTTCTCGGCCACATGCGTCCTGCAATACGTGTCTAGTCGAGCATTACAACGTATTATGTGTATGTACTTGCGCCGCCCGTTAGTGCGAGAAAAATACGGAAGTCGGAGGTTGACACACCAAAGACAGGTGTTGCCACATAAGCGACCTCACACCGCAAACCGCACCCGAAATGCCAACCGGGTCCTAGAACCAGACGCCTAGAACGCTGACCTCATTCCCCTGCTTGCATATCGGCGGATCCGGGAAAGATGCCAATAGGACGCACACTCCCGACCTTACGTGAGCAAATCGTGTTTCTGCCTGCATGGCTCCAACGCGGGTGTCGGAAATGGATGCAGAGCATCAAAAATTGCCAGTGCCACCGTAGTCGGGCATCCCTACGAAGGAGGTCTTTGGGTTAGACCGATGCGAGGACTATGTGCTGACGATGTAAGTCAGCTTTCGTTCACATCCCACAATTCCGATACCAAACCCGCACCTGTCTACGCTTCTGAGTGCGGGGGCTCTAACAGCTCCTGTTCCAAGGCTTTCCTATACGCCGGACCAGCAGGAACGAGCTCCACGAAACGCGATGCAACATGTGCCGCATCCTCCCGCCTTCCTTCCCGCACAAGCTTCCGGATGGTCGTGCGATAGAAGAACATGAGCATGCGCTGTCTGGTGACCTCCACGGAGTCGCGCGGTGCAGGATGTTCTGGAAAGTCTTGAGCCCACGCCCGGGTACGCGTAACGGTCCTCTCCCAGTACTCCAGTCGGCGCTCGACGGCCGCCAAATCAGGCTGAAACTGGAGTCCGTCCACGAACTTGTTGCGTGTCTCCGCGTCAGGCACGAATTTTAGGTGGAACATGTCGACGACAACACGGGTGGCATAGGAGATGAAGCCAAAGGAGAAGAACTTGTCGATGAAAACGTGGAAGATGCGCCTATCGTACAGCGCGCGAGGTGGTATTGCCTGTAGATAGTCGACGCTCGAATCCTCGGTATTCGATGGAGTGGAGGGGTTCGGCCGAGTGGTGGGTACGAGGCGGGGAAGGGGATAGGCATTCTGGGGAACAATGAGGGATAAGGTGACCGCATTAATAAATTCCCGGTAGAGTCGAGCAACGGTGGCAGGGCGTTGGGCATTCTGGACAACTATTCGCCAGAGGAGGTACATATGCTCTTTAGTCGGAGCTAGCCGACGACGAATTGGGGGCACGGGACCGACTTGATGCAGACCCACTGTTGGGACTTTCAATTTAGAAAGATCGTGGCGGTGTTCGAAGAAGTAGATAGGTTTAAAGATCTCGGTGGGAACGCCAACGTGGTCAAAGTGCTGTTCGAAGACATGCAAGAACGAGTCCAGGAAGTTGCGGTGTGGTTTGGCGTAGCAGATCATCTCTGCAAGGGCCCATGAAGAGATCGCTGATGGCCCAGAACGATACGCCAAGTCGCGGAGATGATGAAGGGTGGACTGTTGATTGGAAGTGAGAAAGGTCAGCAAGACCTTGGCGAGGTGAGGGGCAGAGATGGAGAGTCCTCGGTGAAGTGCTTGCTCGACCGACCGCGCCGATTTCGCGAGCTCAACGTCGTCTTCGCTGGACGGAACAATTATATGAGCCGGGGATTGGTCCGACGGAAACTGAACAAATCGCTGAATAAGGTCAACACGATCACATGTACAGAGCCAAACAAGGTGCTCTCACCACAGTAGGATCTTTGTCTGTACCGGGGACGAAATTCTGGCTTTGTTGGATGCGCTCCACGGCGCGGGCGTCCTCCCGCCTTCCGGCGGCGTATAGGGAAGAGACAAGACGCTTGTACGTGCTCTGGGTGACCCATATATTACGCGACGCCGCCAGCTCGAGAAGCTGCAGAGCAGGACGACGACGTCCGCAGTCAATAAGGGACAGTACGGCAGTGCTATACCAAGCACGGAAGTGCAACTGAATCAAGCTCTGGGCGCGACGCTTCAGATCCTGGGGGGCCGTCGGCTTCGTCTCGTATCTCCACGTAGCGATGCAGAACTCCTCCAGGAAGCGTTTGGTAAACTCCAGCGGCGAGTAGCGAGCAATGGGATAGATGGAATCCTGAGCAACCTGGGTGGCATACCCTTTAGAGGCTGCGAGGAGTGCGAAGTTGGCTATGAGGGGAATGTCGGGGACATGATCATTCCTCAGGGTCTCAGCGAGAATAAAGCCCACTGAGCGCGCAAGTCCAGTGGTGGCAGGGACCAGAGACCACCACTTCACGAAGTCTTCTAACCGCTTGTGTGGGGCGAGGCCAGGGGTGGAAAGGACCTTGCGTGCAATGAAGTGGTATACGGGGTGCGGATGAATGTCCATATTCATCTCTCTGAGCTCGGCATGCACACGCTCTGCGTCCTCGTACCTTCCTGCTTGAACGAGACGCTTGAGAAGCGTACACGGAGGTGAGCCTGGAGGTATGTCGAAAAGGGCGGATTCCTTCTCTTTGCCTGCGAGGGAGACAGTTGCGTATTCTTCTGTGGTCTCCTCGAATAGGGATGTGTCGGGAGGATGTGATGGGTATGGGTATGCTTTGATTTCTCGCATAGCGGGGGTCTCCTCGTTCAAGTCTACACCGAGAGAGAGCGTCGGGGTGTTGAAGAAGTGCCTGCCAGTCCTCATCCAGCCGCCGGCGTTGACGAGCGTATCCCAGCGGAGACGAACCCTAGCGAGCGAGTGCCATGGCGGGTGTGCAAGCACCCATGATGCCATGAACTGAGACCAGCTGTCGCGGCCAGCGAGGAGTCCGAGGTCGGGGGACGGGGGTTGGTCGTTGCCGTCGATGGTGGTCGCCTTTGGAGAACTTGATTTTGGGCGCTCCAGGACGCAGCGCGCGTTCTGCTACTTGGTTCTGACCACCATCTCGCTCCTCCGACATGTCCTCTCCAAAACGAACGGCATCACCAGCACCTAATACGTCGGACACCAAGCGCATACGCCTTACCGTAAACCAAGGCGTGACCCTAGTTGACCCGGAAAATGCGGCGGGGAAACGGAGCGAACTCGAACCAATCCAAGGTGGCGACATCGGAAACCTCCCGCCCGCTCCCCCTGGTACGGCACTCTCGGACCCTGCAAGCGCGGTCCCCGCGCGACTTTTGAAGGCCGAGGGAGAAGGAGAGGGCGGGGACGATAGCGGGGACGTGTCGATGGCGGAGGGCGGGGACGCAGTGGACGAGGAGGCGGAATCTGCAGAAGAGAATGACGAGGAGGATCCGGCCCAGCTTGAAGCTACGCGACTACGACTCGAGGAACAAGCCCGCAAGTATCTCGCTGCTCAGACTCACGAGGTCATTATCCCATCATACGCGGCTTGGTTCGACATGTCCAAAATCCACCCCGTTGAGCGGAGGGCGCTGCCCGAGTTCTTCAACTCCCGACACAGGTCGAAGACCCCCGCAATTTACAAGGACTACCGCGACTTCATGATCAACACATACCGTTTGAGGCCCTCCGAATACCTCACGGTGACCGCATGTCGACGGAATCTGGCTGGAGACGTCTGCGCGATCATGCGCGTACACGCATTCCTCGAACAATGGGGACTTATCAACTATCAGGTATGTTTGAACGCTATTCCGCGACATGTATGCGCGCATATCAACGGCTGTTCTATAGATTGACCCCGACCAACGACCTGCCGCCCTCGCACCTCCTTTCACGGGTCATTTCCGAGTCATCCTCGACACCCCGCGCGGTCTGCAGTCCCTCCACCCTGGTACTCGGCCAAAACCAGACGCGCAAGCCGCTTCTGGTGTCAACGGTACGATCAAGTCCAGCTCCACGCCTGCGCCCGCCTCTCTCGAGCTCCGGTCGTCGATATACCAGACATCCGCCAAGTCGTCGCGCCCCGTCTCCTCCGCAGAGGCCGCTCAGCTCGCAAATGGCGCGTCGGCACCGAATGGCATCTCTGGGGACAATCCTACGACCATCAAGTACCAGTGCGACACATGTGGCGTAGACTGTACGCCCGCCCGTTATCATTCGCTCAAGACCAAGAACTTCGAACTCTGTCCACCATGTTACCTCGACGGCCGGTTCCCCTCGAACATGTTCAGCGGCGACTTCGTCAAGCTGACCTCCGCGACCGGCGCAAACGGTGTGCATCAGGTCGCCGGGGGCGGTGTAGACGACGACTGGACGGACCAGGAAATCTTGTTGTTGCTGGAGGGAGTCGAGCTGTTCGACGACGACTGGTCCGCCATCGAAGAGCACGTCGGAACCCGGTCCGCACAGCAGTGCATTCGCAAGTTCCTCCAGCTGCCCATCGAGGACCCTTATATCGCCGCGGAGGGCGACATGGGACCCCTCCGCTTCGCGCGCGTGCCGTTCGAACAGGCCGACAATCCCGTCATGAGTGTCGTTGCGTTCCTCGCGGGAGTTGTCAGCCCAGGGGTTGCTGCAGAGGCCGCGAAGACCGCGCTGCACGAGCTGACGGTCGGCGACACGCAGGACACGCAGGGAGAGGATAAGGAGGCCGAGGAGAAGTCTCTGGGCGGTGATAGGAAGAAGGACGAGGAGAAGATGGAGGAGGATCGGCCCCACGGCGCCGCCGAGAAGCCAGAAGACGTCCCTGCATCGTCGGAGACGCGGCCTGACGAGATGCAAGTCGACTCTGCGACCACCAGCGACGCTATTGCCGAAAAAGCAGCCAAGACGATCCCGCACTCGCGGGTCGTTCGTGCTGCCGAGCTCGCTCTCAAGTCCGCGTCCAAGGCGGCGGGCGCGCTCGCGGACGCAGAGGACAATCAGATACGGTCGACGTTGGCTTCGCTCATCAAGCTCACGCTCACGAAGCTGGAGTTGAAGACTGCGCAGTTCGAAGAGCTCGAGGAGCTGCTCGAGGAGGAGCGCAGGAGCTTGGAAACCGCCCGCATTGGGCTTGTCAGCGAGCGCGCTAACCTCAGGCGCATGCTCGACCACGTCAAGACCGAGCTCGCGAAGCACAGCCAGAACGCTGGTCCTGGGCTCGCTGCTGCTGCCAACCAAGCACAGACCGCGCTGGCCAACAGCGCTCAGGGCATACGTGTTACGGAGGTGCAAGGCGGCGCGTTGATGGAAGGCGAGATGGGTCCCGTTGGTGAGGGGGCGAATGTTGTGGCGCTGGGCTGAACAGCTACAGACGATGGTGCACGATCGCTTCTACCTCTACCTACCAATGATTTGTTTTCTCTCTTACGCATCTCGCTGTCTGGTCGTTCGTATTGCTATAGCGTTCCCTACTGTAAATTCTTGCTTGTCAGATTATCCATAATATGTTGTAGTGGCTAGATTTTCATCGAGACCCGTGAGCACGAAGATGCCGGCTGCAAGTATGTCTTGTTCTAGTACAAATACTAGCGAGACGAAGTGCTACTTCGGGCGAGGTGAGTGTTTTACAATGTATACCAGGTTGTCACAAACTCGATACTGATCTCTTGTCTAATTTGTCAAGGTATGGGGCACCCGAGTTGTCGTCGCCCTCGTGTCGCGTGCTTGTCAGCTTGACTATTGCGCTAATCCCCTTCTCCTTCTCATCAGTATTCTTGGTGCAGTTAAGTGATGCTTTGGTAAGTCTGCGGCTGGTCCGAGGAATGCACGGAGCTGACAAACTTTGCCTTCACGCCCAGATTTCGAGGTCACACCGAAATGTCAACCTTTCATTTCCTTGCTCCTCGGAGTGTTGGGATGTTGGGGCACGTGTTGCAACCGTGAGTTTTGTTTTGCCGTGATACCGTTTGGGTTCATTCTGTGACGTCAGTCTTTTCTGAGGATAGAATCGGATCGAAGTCAATCATTAGTGAGGTAACTGCACAGTGGGAATGGGCGGGCAGAAGGCGGTATTCTGTATACCGATACGAAGCAACCCCCTAACCAATGCCACCATTCGCGCTGATGACTGTGGAAGAACACGGCCGGTGAGTGCATGCGACCAAGTAATCTCCTGATACCGTGACTGAGTGACCTACGTTAGTCAATACACAGCGACAATGCACTCTGTTCGCGCTCGTTTGGAGGCTGCCTATGACTGCCGTGTCAAGTCAGCAGATACCGTAACTTCGACGTCAAACGAGCGTCCCACCAGATGCCTATATATCGGTTCGAGCTGAAGCTTGAATTATGGCCCACCCTTCAACCTGGTGCTATGATTGCCCTCGCTCTCACATACTTGCAGACCCTGTTAGTCGGGTTGGCTGCTTCTACGGCGCTGTGGCTATGGAAGTATCGTACTCGTTCCACTCTTCCGCTTCCTCCAGGCCCAAAGCCGTTACCGATTATCGGAAACCTACTCGACATGCCTTCCAAGGATAGGGCGCGCAAGTTTTGGGCAATGGGAAGGACGTATGGTACGCTCGTTCCGACTAGCACTTCTGCGTTCATTAATGAATCACTCAAAGGCGACATCGTCTACTTCGATGTCTTCGGCCAGCCGATGGTCGTTATAAACACTTATGATGCGGCCGTCTCCTTGCTAGAAGCCAAATCCGCCAACACGTCGGATCGGCCCCGAATAGTCATGGCAGAGTTGTAAGTGCGATGAGGTCGAAGCTGTTTACGTCTCGTACTCATCGTTGTTATAGACTCGGTCTGAGGGAGCGAATATTTGCGTTGATGGGCTATGGCCCCCGTTGGCGACAGCGACGACGCACGTTCCACGAATTCTTTCAGCAAGGCGCCATTCCGCAGTATCGACCGATCTTTCTTCATCAGGCGAAACGGTTCCTCCAGAGGCTGCTGAATACGCCCGAAGGGTTCATTGCCCATTCGCATCTGTGAGTATTCAATATCATTTCGCATCAAAGGCTGCCATTCACAAAATTGGGTAGCGTCATCGGGGCATCCATTATGGAAGTTGTCTATGGGATCGAAGTCATGGAAGGAGACAAATATTTGTCCACCGCGGAGAAGGGAGCGGACATCTTCAGTAAAGCCTTGGCCCCAGGACGCTACCTTGTGGAGCTCTTTCCGGTCCTCGCGCATCTACCTCCATGGTTCCCTGGCGCAAAGTTCAAGCGGGACGCTGCGACGTGGTTACCTGATTCTTCTGCCGTTCATCGGGTTCCTTACACCACGGTGAAGTGCGCTATGGTGGGGGTTGTTTTACCGTTGCTCCGATGACCTACTGACGGAAATCGCACATGCATTCAGGCTTAAGGAACCGCCAAGCCGTGCATGACTACTACACTGCTGGAACGCGCGGCTAGCAAAGGACCGTTGTCTCCCGACGAGGACCAACTTTTCGAAGACGTCGCCGGCTTAGCCTATGGTGGTAAGTCAGTCCAGGCTCCTCTAGCTTTGGCATGTAAACCCACGCTTACCCAACCATATCGTCAGCCGGCACTGACACAATTAGTGACCTTACGATTCATGCACATTACCCTCAGGCTCACTGTTACGCATCCCTTTAGAGCTACACATATCTTACCACGTTCTTCCTCGCGATGACTATTCACCCGGACGTTCGACGACGGGGTCAAGCAGAACTGGACGCTATCGTTGGACCCGAACGCCTCCCCGCGTTCTCCGACCGACATTCCTTACCGTATGTCAATGCGATCGTGAAAGAATGTCTCCAGTACAGTGGCATAGTGTTCTGCCTCTCGGCGTCCCCCATCGAGCTATCCACGGTGACGAGTATAACGGGTGGCGTATACCCGCAGGAACGATTCTACTCGCCAATGCATGGTGAGCAGCCCTTCCCGGAAATTCCCAACTCGAGGTGGATCATTCTGCTGACTTCCCTGTAGGGCCATGTCCCGCGATCCCGCTGCGTACTCTGATCCGGACAAGTTCATACATTAAAGGTTTCTCAAGAATGGGGCGGTCGATCCAACTATTCGTGACCCACTCAAATACCAGCTCGGTTTCGGTCGTCGGTGCGTATTTTCTTGTTACGGCCTGACGTTGGGCATCTTCTGAGAGCGTCGTCGAAGGATTTGTCCTGGCCTACACTTCTCATCCGAGGCCCTATTCATCTTCATTGCTTCTGTCCTCCACGTGTTTGATATCTTGCCACCGCTTGGCGACGACGGTCGGCCAGTCCTCCCGGACCCCGTCTTTTCTTTAGAAGGCGCCATGTCGTGAGTACTGTCAGTCACGGTCCATAACTTGAGCTCACTCGGTTCGTTTACTTGGATAGACATCCGGAACCTTTTGCTTGTAGAATCCTGCCCCGCTCCGCTGCTGCAGAGACTCTTATAACCCAGCTGCGCAAGGACAACGCGTAATGCTGTTTATCTTGGGGAGCCCTTATCCGCAGCACAGGTCATTTTTGTGGCCTATAAGTTTCCTTGACCAGTAGGACGTTTCTGACCCGTATAATTACTGTCAATTAAGTACTGTCGGTTCCGGCTCTTCGGTTCAAATTCCGATCCGTTGGGTATTACTGGCTCAATCCATTTCGACGCTTATACGTGCAGTGGCCAACCTTAGTCATAGTAACGCATTATTTCCTACGAATACATATGTCTCAATTTTCTACGGTGCGGGTCGTATGGTTAAGTCAATGTCGACGTCCGAGGTATGACTTCCGGATAGGCGCTCATCCTACGCCAACTTGTTAAGCTTACTCAGCAAACTAGCTACCTTCAGGCCTGAGTCCGGCGAGTCCCAGCGAATCCGCCTTCAAGCTTCAAGACCATGCCAGAACCTTGGATCCAAGTACCTCGTCTGCTATAGACAAGTACAAATCATAGAGGTTCGGAGTGGGGTCCGAGCGGTTGTGATAGTCTCCTTAAGCTGACTTCCATCTAGTACAGTCCCGTCACGACCAGACACAAATGCACCTCTCCTCTGCCGAACGACACCAGTTCCGGATCGCGCCCACCCCGGAGGTCATTCAAGCCGCAGAGGCGACCATCGGCACACACGAGGACCACATTGCGGCCCTCGAAGACCGCATCGGTGGCCTGCTCGCGGAGGTCCGCAACCTGCGCTACGACCAGGCGAAGCACCGTGCCGCTATCGAACGGTGCCGCGGGCTTATCACCCTCGCGCGTCGCCTCCCCAACGAGCTCCTCATCAAGATCTTTGTGCACCTCGTCGCCGACGGCTGGACCCGTGCACCTGTCGTCATCTCGCACGTCTGCTCCTCCTGGCGGCGCGCAGCGCAGGCGCCAACCGTGTGGTCCCATGTGTATGTCAACTGCGACGACGTGAATGTGTATGAAAGAACAAAGTTCTGGTTGGGAATGGCGGAGGGAGCGGACTTGCATGTGATGGTGACGGCGTCGTGGCGGATCCCGCACTGGCAGGTCAAGCAGCTCATGGGGATCCTCATCGAGCGGAGCCCCCAATGGCGGTCGCTCAAGGTCGAGACGGACTCGCTGAGGCACGAGGAGCTCATTTTCCAGCAGTGCACGCGGCCGCTACCCGGACTCCGGACGATTATTGTCAAGACCAGCGCCGTCGACAGCGCAGACGCGGGCGTGTCTGACCTGGGGATCCTGGCGGACCGATTCAGCACAGAGCACGCACCCCGGCTCGCGCGAGTCGAGTATGTCTCCCCCGTTGTCCCAAGCGGGCCCATCTTCCCCCCACACATCGCCAGCCTTGCGCTCGAGATCCACGAGAGCCCCGCGCACCGCCCGCTCTCCGCCGCCTCGCTCATGGACGCCCTCGAGCCTCTCACACACCTCCACACGCTCTCCCTAACGATGCCCCTCCTCTATGACCGCGCCTTCGTCCCCTCCCCCGACCCCGCGCGCGCCGTCTCCCTCCCCGTGCTCTCCACCCTCGTCTGCTACGGCCCGACAGACCTGAACGAGCTGCTCCCGCACCTCCACACGCCTGCCCTCCGCGCACTCCACCTCCGCTCGCTCGAGGACCTCGGCTACCGCCAGCAGCCGATCGCGCCCTCGCTCCTCCGTTTCCTCGCCCTCTCCGCCCCACCCCTCGAGCTGCTCGAGCTGCACGACATCGACCTCGCCCCGGACGCCTTCTCCGCCCTCTTCGCCTCGCTCACCGCGTCCCTCCGCGAGCTCCGTCTGCACGAGTCCTCCATCTCGGACGCCACCGTGCGGCTCCTGCATGGCCCGCGCGAGCTGTGTCCGAATCTCACAAGGCTGGACCTGCGCTGGTGCGGGATGCTGCAAGGCAGCGCGCTCGTCGACCTCGTGCGCAGTCGGCGTGCGTCCGACGTCGGAGGCGCGCCGATCGCGGAGGTGGGCGTGGTGAATTGCGCGTTCGTGCGGGAGGAGGACGTGCTCGCCCTTGCGCGCATGACGGTGTGTCGGATCGTCATGCGGGACGGGGACGACTACTGCCGTAGGTTTAGGGTGCCCATGTATACTGTCGGGGCGGCTAGTACTGACTGTTCACGTTCATGTTGCTGTCTAGGAACGCGCGGGCTGGGATGCTGCAGCAATGGGCGGTACAGGACGCGGCTGAGGCTGAGGCACATGTCTGAGTTCGCTCCTGGCAGTGATGTGGGGATTCGGCTTGTGTTGTGAGCCGGACGACGGGTTGCAGGCATAGATTTGTTGTGACTCTCCAGGGACCCGAAGATTTGCCACTGAAATGCACACCCAGGGCGATCGACAGTGAACTAACCATAGATTTACAATCCAAGAGATGGTATCCGAATGTCCGCGATACAACACACACTATATACTTGCAGGAGTCCAGTCGTACATCGGCAGATCAAGCAAGAGCGTCCGCTTCAACCACAGCGGCAACGCGCGGTAAACAACCGGAGGAAGGGGAAGGAGGATGGACGTCTGCGCGCGGTACGCCTGGTAGTTCGCCCACGCGGCGTTGGCCGGCTGCCGCTCGCCGAAGTCGTTCCCCGACTCCGAGTCGTCGCCAGGGTATGCCATCTTGTAAAACCTCTGTGCAACGGGCTTCTCTGCCGTGGGTACGCCGGAGCCGAACAACAGCAATCTGGCACAAAAGAAAACGTTGTGACGTCAGGAATTCTACTGTATGCACATGTATGCGTGTGGTAGGGAACGTACACCATGGTGAACAAGGGCGAGACGAGCGAGCCAAGTAGGGTGGATCGGGCGGCGGAACTGTGGGTCCCGCCAAGTGCGGGAGCGATCGAGAGTGTCCAGATGCCCCACCAACAGAGGATCCTGCACGAGTAAGTCAGGTTCCGATCGACGGCCACTCTCGCACAGCGTCCGAAATCACAAATCAGCCCACTCACTCGCCGAAGTATGGAGGGTGGCGGGACCACGCCCACAAGCCAACCTATGTCGGGAATGCGCAGTCAGCATCTACCGTGGCAGCCGCGTCCCCGAAAAATCACTTACATCGATAGGCTTTTCTTTAGACGGGCGGGTGGATTTGTACCGGAATTTCTGCAAGTCGGCGACGGACTCGATCAACCAGCCAATGGCCCAGATGATGATGCCGAGGATATCGCTGGCCTGGCCGAAGCTGGGGGCCTGTCCGTCCGTGACCTTGGGGGAATTCAAGATAATGACGGGGAGTGATACGGTCCAAACCCATATTATTTGGCCTGCATAGAGTCGATGAGTATGGTACGCTGAGAAAAGTCGGCCCCTGCTAATTCTGGGACTCACCGACCCAGAATCCGAGGAACTTGAAGAAGTGAGACCGGATGTCATCGAACCTCGTATCACTTCCGGTCTTCAAGACGCGGAACAGGAGGAAACCTGGTGGCGGACGTGGTGAGCAACTCGGACACGGGTGTGAGCGGGAGACGTAGCATATACCTGCGAGACGGGTCGCCCAGACCATGACGAACACAGTTGCAAGTATGTTCCTTGCGTTGAACTCTTGTCCCAGCAAGAGTGTGAGGAGAGCTGGAACAGGTCCCATGTTAGCTCTACGTGCAAGTAACCGAGGGATACCCGTTGTGTATACCAAGAATGAAGAAGTTTGAGCCTCCCGTAAAGTCGGTGATTTTGTCAAACTGGACGAGCGCCGCTAGTCAGCGATATACAATAGTGATACGGTGAATCTGCAGCATGCCTGGAACATCCATGCAATGGCGAAACCAGAAAGCTGATACCCCACGGTAACCAGGATGGTTATGGCGAGGTAGTAACCGTCCAGGACGTGCGCAGGGGAACCCATACCGTCGAGGTCAAGGGAGCTGAGGATGTGGGGACATGAGAGTGAGAGTGCAAGATGAAGAGGGGCTATCCAGCTAGATAGCTTCCATGACCCTTGTCCGCGGGATCAACGGAGGCTGTCGCTCGATCGCCGCCAGCGGTGGTTCCCTCAATCGCAGCTGTCGGCGTCTAACCGGAGGGATGTTTGTCTATGTTTGTGCGTATTTGCAACTCCGCAGACATTGGGGATGCAGATGACGTCAAGAGGGAGCTCGAGTGTTCCAACTTTGTTGCAGTGTGTATCATTTCTTGCTTGCGCCATGCGCAGACCGAGTCCGATCCCCACGACTGCTTGCTTTATATCCACTCACCCCTCGACATCACGGCCGCGACACACGACGTTCCTTGCTCCCTTTCTGACGACCTAGACGACAACCATCATGCCTCAGCCCAAGAAACACCCCTACCAGGCGGACATGCCCTACGCCAAGCAACCTCTCAAGGCCATATACGTCTTCCAGAGACTCTTCACGACTATGGTCATGTGCATATGGTGGACCGTCTACTATTCTATTATCCCCCGCCGCCACCGCCCAAGACCGTCCTGGACCATCAAGTGCATCCTCGCCGTCAACTTCACAAGGCGCATATACAAGGTCACAGAGCTCGCTGGGGTCACCTGGGGCACGCGCGACCCCGATAAGGAGTGCAGCGAGCGGACCCTCAAGCACACTCGCTTCGAGTGGGTCGACCCCATGCCCCAGGAGCTCCGGACGGGGATCATCGCAGACCCGCAGGTCCCGTTCAAGCGGGTGGGGTGCTTTGTGTGGCCGAAGGAGCGGCCGAAGTGTGAGTCATCCAGTTCTCGAGGGATTTTCTGCCAGACGTGTTGACGCGCCTCGCAACCCTCAGTCCAGTGCAACAGCTCGGACTCGGACCCGTCGCCGCCTTCGCGGGACGGCTTGATGGAGTCCGAGGAATCGGCGGGGGACATGCCTGTGATTGGTATCTTTATGCACGGCGGCGGGTACTGTCACATGTCTGCGCACGAGAAGGCACCGACCTCCCAGATTCCAGCGCGACTTGTTAAGGTGAGTTCTACCAAGGGGTAGCGAGGACTTTTGATTTTTCGGGAAAATGCCCCAAATTCTCGCTAGTGCGGAGCGGTGGAGGAGGACCTTCCCTCCCCACCAAGGCCGTGGTGTGCCTGATGGTACATTGCCAAAGTAGAAGGTCAGCCCACACGACGGACTCCTGCCTATTTCGAAGAAATAGTTAGGAGCCTGACGATGGCCAGGTTCAGACATTATTTTTACACCTGGTGACAAACGCTCTGGTGAACCACGACGCATACAATCACCCACGTCACCCCCTAGGCTCTGTGTCGGGCCTAACATCCTTGCTACCCCTTGGTTCTACCTATGAGTTGTCCGGCTCAATTCTAACTTTGTCATTCAGGATGGAGCATTCAAGGAGATTCACTCCGTCGAGTACCGACTTCTCCAACATGCACCCTTCCCTGCAGCCGTGCAGGATGCCGCCACTGTGTATGCGCATCTAGTCCGCCGCCATCAACGACCTGACGGACACCCAGTGGGAGGGAGGACATTTAGCTCGCAAAGTTGCGTCAACGGGAACGGCATATATCGGGATGGCGACTTAGACTTCCTGGACGTGGGCGGAAGATCCCGCGAGCGAGCCAAGAACCGGAAAGAGAATGAAGAAATCCACGCACGCGTCTCCAAGGCAGCCGCAAACGTTGGATGCAAGATCATCCTCATCGGCGACAGCGCGGGCGGGAACCTTGTGCTTGCACTCGCACGCTGGATACGCGACGAAGGTGTCTTGCCTCCGCCTGACGGTCTGCTTCTTCTCTCACCATCTTGCGATCCTTGTAAGTCAATGGCCTATGTTCCAGTCTATGGTCATACTGATAACACTCTTCCTCTAGCGCACGCATTCCCTGACACCCCTTCGTCATATATACCCCGTCCGCACGCGAGCACCGACTACCTCGTAGACACCCCCGAACCCCGCGCCCTGCTCCAGCGCACCTTCCTCGGCCACAACCCGCTCGAGACGATGCACAGCCCGTACGTGAGCCCGGCGTCGATGCGCGTCCTCGCGACATTCTACGGCGATGCGTTCGCGTCGAGCGTCGCGGACCTGACGATCGGGCAGCTCGATGACGACGACCACCGCGAGTTCCTGCGCACGATGGTGTCCGCGCCCGCTACGCCCGTGCCGATGGCCTCCCGCACGAACACGAGCACGAGCGTCGGCCCGTTCTTCGTCGGGACCAGCCCCCCAGTGATGAACGCCAGCCCGAACATCACCGGCTGTAGCGAAGGTACGGACGGGGGAGGAGCGGGAGCGGGGCGGAGCCCGACATCGCTGGCGCAGCCGGTGATCGCGTCGCCGCGGGGGCTGAGCCTGTTCAGTGAGTTCGCGAAGACGTGCGTCGTGCTCGGGGACGCGGAGCGGCTGGAGCGGGAGGTGGCGAAGCTGGTGGGCGCGATGGAGCGGGACGGGACGGAGGTGCGGGCGATCTGGGTGAAGGACGCGCCGCACGACGTGTTGCAGATGAAGTGGTGGGACGAGCGCGTGAGGGACGGGGTGTGGGCGCAGGTCGAGGAGTGGGTTGCCGGGGTGTGAGGCGCGAGTCGGGAAGAGAGTGGGGATTGGGGTTGGTTAGAGACGTATACATGACAATATGAGCATGCGATAGCACGTAGAGGTCGTAGGGCGGGGTCGGACGCCATAGGCATCATATTCTTGTGCTTTTCGTTGTCATTACTTGTGCTAGCACTACGTCCATATATATAATTAATACCATTTGCTCGTACATACATACATCTTGATTATGGTCACTGGAAGGCGCTCTGTTCATAACTTGCACCTCTACATGGTAGAAGGACGAACCCGCTATTCAAATATTTAAGTGTCGAGTACGGTTCATTGGTTCCATCCTGGCAAAGATTGGGTGTGATCGTGAGATCTAGTACATGCCTTAGGCTGATTCATGCCAGTGCTCGTCAGCTACGCCGACTACCATACCACGGCAAAGCGGTCGTGCTCGACATCCCCAACCAGCACGCACCATTCCCCTCCCTACTCCTTATGCACGAGGTGCGGGTGAGGGTAAAGCACCCCTTCAGGCCCCCCGAGTCGGACATCCCCGACGATGTCCTGTGGAAGGATTAGACGCTGTCAGACACGTATGGCGTAGTAGTTACGCCTCTCGATAATATCAAGCGCGACGCTCCAACTCTAAGCGACGACGCTTCGAGGCTACTTCTCATCAGATCTAGCGAGGCAGGCACTGACTGCCTTCTCCAACTAAGCAGGGACGTTGTCAATGTTCTCCTGTTATGGAAGGCTTTAGAAGGACTGACCTTTGAAGGGAGCCAGAGGAGCCAGCGTGGGATCCTGCAATTGTATCGATGCGTATTCATTCGAGGAAAATCCCAACAGCGTTGTACAACATTATTGTTACCCAAGTGAGAGCATGCAGCCAATGTGGACCGATTCCTACTGTTTCTTCTGACCTTTCCGCCCCCTGCCAATCGGCGCTGTAGAGGTATTCGCCGTGTGCGGGACGTATAGATCCTGTTTGCAGTCGTCGCAGTACCAGGTACGGGGCAGCGGCGGCGTCAGGCCAGCGCAGGCGAGGTGGAACTGTGCCGAAAAAGCGATGTCAGCAAGGGGCCCAACAAAAGAGAAGTTGGGCGTGCATTACCCATTCGTTTGGACAGTCAGGGTTGTCGCACGCGATCATCTATGTGCGTCACGCAAAGCCGATCGTCAGCACCACTGTCGTTTGCGGTTGCCCCCGGCGCACACTGAACAAGCAGTGGTCGTGGATGCCGGACAACGGACGCACCTCTCCCCAGGACCCATCCTGACAATAGCAGTAGGGCCCGTCGTCCTCCCCGTCGCTCACATTGTGCCTCCGCTTAGCTGGCATGGCGGTATTCTGAGCGCGAACCCGTGTTTGTCTCGGATGGACCACTCGCGACGGTCCGGACTTCTGGCTCGTGTTGCGACGGCCAGACGCGACGGGCACCGAACTCGATGCCTTGCCTTTGCCGGCCGACGATATAGTCTTCCGCTCTGAGAGATCAAGGCGTCAGCGCCAGCGTATAACAGCAAAGACCGACACACATACTCTTTTGCGCATGAGAAGAAGACGCAGCAGGAGGGGCGGTAGAGCCCATCCCCTGTACCGCTTCGGCCTGCAAGTCACGGATCTGCAGCACGATATCTTCCACCCCATTGAGGAAGTCTTCCGTGGCCGGCAGGCCGGGTTCATCTCCCTGGAGCTCGACAATCCTCCCCAAGTCATGTTGCAAGCGTGCCATCGCACGCTCGAAGAGCTTCACTAGCTGCCCCGACAGGGCCACCTTCTCGGCCGCAAGGGCGTTCACCTCGTCGTACATGCCGTCCACGGCCGCTGCGGTGGTTGAAGAGGATGTGGGGCCCGCCGCCCGACCTGCGCTCTTCTTCTCGCGCGAATGGTGGAAATATTTCCGAGTCTCCTCGTTGATCATGTCGGTTATCTCTGCATGTGCATGTACACAGCAGGCGACAGTCAATAGCGGTGACAGAGAATTGCGCAAATAAAAATCAACATGATGGAAGCAGGAGGGAGGGTTCGGGACAAAACGCGTACCTTGCGTCCTCACGTCGAGGTGCCGAATCTCCTCGAGGAGGTGCTGCGCTTCCTGGGGTAGATTCTCCAGGCCTGCATTGGTAAAACAAGATAGCGTCAGCTATCGCTCAGATGAATATGGCAGCCTCGGGGCCCAATGCTGGGCTCAACGAGGGAGCCGTGGACGAGGTCAAATTAACAAACCCCAGGGTACTTACTAGACAAGTAGTCCATCGCAATTTGTGCAGCTTCCTCAACCCCGGCATTCATGATGTCCTTGATATTGTCGAAGTCCCGTGGGCGGTGGTTGCGGTGGTTGAGAATGGAGAGAAGCGCAATGGAGGTTGTTGGAGAAGTGGAGAAGTGTCGCGGCTGAAGTATCAAGTGTACCTGTGATAAAACAGCGAATATTGGTGGCAACTGAGGGGAAGGTGGAGGGAATAGACGAGGCTGAGGTGGGAGAGAGAGATGCGTCGGCGTCAACCACAACTAAGTACGCACCTGTCACGCATCACATATCAATCACGAGAAGGTCACACAAACCGATGTTTGTTGGTGAGCGCTTCAGCAAGTGCGAGTGGTATATTGCAGAGGATCGAAAAAATATGTCCCAGGGAGGATTCGAGCCTCCGTCTTCACGGGATTGCGGGAGTACCAGTGCCACAACGTGATGATCTAACCACTAATCGACAAGGACCGTTATTTGACCGTCGACGTGATGGGTTAGATGGTGATGGCTATCGGCGCCAATCGAAGCAGACTTGCATGAGACGAACCCGAGTCCTGTCGGTCAAAGATGAGCAAGATGCGTCGTCACATAAAGCAGGAGCACAGGTCATTACATATATGAAAGCTCCATCTTTTGTACAATTGAACCCCGGTGCGGACCATCAACATCCTTCCGAGTACCCAGTCGAATATCCGAGTCGCATCCACACCACAGTGCACCCAGCAGTAACCAGAACACACAGCCCAAACCTTGGCTTCAACCCGGTCCAGGTCCAGGACTCGCCATGATCATCCGTCATTGGATGCCGTCCGCGGCATACAGCTGGAACTCCCAGGGCAGCCGTTGCTGTGCGCCGCCCTCGCTGAACCAGATCCTGCGGAGCCGGCACGTCGCGTACACCTTCACATACGATACGTACGAATAGGTCCCGCTGGGTACTTGCGCGTGCGTCCTGGTGGCTCGACTGCTGAAAGACGACGGAGACGGTTCATCCTCGTCCTCGTCTGTCCGTGCGAGTGCGGCAGATGAGAAGTGAGGAAGGAGGGACGGCAGGTTCAGGGAGATCGTGCTCCACGACGTGAGCGGGCGCGAAGACGACGGTAGGAAGGACAGCGGGAGTAACAGTAGCGGTGTGCTTTCCAGCTTCAGCTTCGGTTGTTTCTGTAAGTGGATCAACAGAGACACGATGTCAGCAGGCATATGAGGACCGAACGGAGATGCTGACCAAAGTTCAAGCTCGGTCATCTATGACGAAAAACGCATCTTTTCATCGTTTATGCGGGAAGGAGAAGAGTGGAAGGCATTGATATTGGAGCACGTATGCATACACTTATGTTTCGGACACGTTGCGCGATGAAGGGAAACGCCGCACCTGGAACGTAGAACATCGCACGATCCCTTCTCGACCAGATTGGTCGATCAGCCCTATCTCAAAGGCCCACTCCCTCCCCATATTCCGCACTTGCAGATGCATCCACGGGTGTTTCAACCCCAGATGTTGGCCGCTTGCCCTGCCCGAGGCGACGGGAGCCTCTGGCGGACATCGTACATACGTCGTGCGCAACGTCGGCGACTGAATATGCAACGCAGTCTGGTCGAGAGTGTAGTTTGGGGAGGATGTTGTTTCATCCTCCAGTCCAGTCGCGGCGATGAGCGTCCGAGGAGGCGTAGGCGTGGGTTGGGAAGTCGTGTCGTTCAGGAGACAGATTAGCGAATCAGAGGGGAGAGCACTGTCTGTATGGCTTGCGAATAGAGCGAGAGGATCGCTGCCGGTCGAGGAAAAGAGGGAGACAAGCCCAGGTTGGACGGACGATGAGAACATGGTGGTGGGCGGATGCAGCCCTGAGCCTATGCGCGCTAATACCGACTCCTACTTTGCACTCGACCTCGACAACGGCGGACTGCTCTCTATACATCTGAACGATCTATGTCGCAATCATGCAGTTGGCTACATGAACTATCATATTCAAACTTTGTAGCGTCAACAGGAACGACTCGGAAATACAGCTCAAGACAGTCTCGGAGGACGACGTCAAGATTTGCAAAGTCGCGCAAGGACGTGATTCAAGCCCTGATGTGCGTGCGGTGGATGTGGCGAGTTGCAGATTTGCAACGGTATGCTCCTGCCTTGAATTCGAGTCCACCTTCGCGAGCGAAACTACTCCTCAGCTAGCGGATACGTTCACACCATAAGTAGAGCGGGAACAAAGTTGTATGGGGCACAGGCAGCGGAAATAGTTTCGCGTCGGTGCTCCCCAAGATGGCAGCACCATGACCGATGCACTCGTCCTTGGCAGTGTCAGCTACGTCATTTTGCTGGGATGGCAAACCTTGAGTTCGTGGCCGTCATAAGCTGAGAGACTCTTGCGCCCCCAGTCTCTTTCTGCCCCAACACCATCCAGCAATGGCTCCCGTGCACTCGTTCCCTCTCCCTCTGTCGAAAAAGGGCCTCCCTGAGGGGTACGCCGACTGGCCCAGTGTCCGCCCGTTCCACGGCAAAGCGGTTAGCCTCGACATCCGTGACCCGCACGCGCCATTCCTGGCGCTGTTCATCATACATGAATGTCGGGTGCGCGGCCACCATCCCTTCAGGCCGACCTCCCCGAACATCCCCGACGACGTCCAGTGGCAGGACTGGATTTCGTCGCACGATGCAGTTGACAGCGTCTCTGGCATTCTCAAGCGCGGCCCTCCGACTCCGAGCGATGACGCCTAGAAGCCAACTGTCATCGGGACCGGCGGCGGAGTGGATGTCAGGGGCAGGGTGGATGGTGTTGATGAGGTGGTTCCCCGACTGAGTAGGGATGTTGTCGCCGTTCGCCTGTTACGGACCTTAGATCCATGGACTTCAGAAGGTAGCCAGAGCTGCCAGTGTATCGGTTTGTTGTATCAATATTCGTCCGAGATGATACCGCAGTTGTACAGTACCGTATACGTTGTTACCCAAGTGATAGCATACAGCCAATGTCGATTCTACTGTCCTCCCACCCTTCCCGGTCCCCGTCCATCGACACCGTCGGGGGTTGTCCGTATCCCGCCCGCAGCCATCGCAGTCATACGCATCGAGCAACCGCGGCGGGTGGAGGCTAACGCGTGAGAGGGAGAAGTGCGTTCGAATGGAGTGTTGCCAGGATCGCGCTCGACGAAAGACGGTGTGGTTCCATTCGTATAGGCCGTCTTTGTCTTCGTCGGACGGGATCATCTATGCTATGCGCACCACGCAGAGCGGATCGCCAATACCGCTCCCCACGACGCGCACAGCAGGTCGCGGATGCTGGAACAGGCAGACGCACCTCTTCTCGATAATGACCATAACGCCACTTGTCACTCCTCCTTCTCGCGGCGGATCGTATGTGCCCAGGTTTTGGAAGGGGATATTGCCAATATCCTCGTCGAAGCGGTCGATGGAGAGCGTCCACATTGGTGATTGGGTGTTATTGGGACAACAGCCATCCAGGAGCCCTTCAACGCATGGTAAAGCATCGAGCAGGGTGTAGGAGGACTAGCACGAGTAGGGCATCACGTCAGGGTGGTTGTAAAATGCACAGTGTATGGGGTGAGGACACTGAGGACTGAGACGGAGTCAACAGGAAGGAAATCGACCAGCGACGAGCGTCAATGCCGACTCCTGCTCTGCACTCGACGTCCACAAAATCATAGATCATCTGGTCTACTCTCTACGCATGCCTCGCATATAACAACTCCAAACTGTGGACCACCGATCTCTGTAACAACAGGAGGAAGCATGTACATTTCAAGACGCCCACCACCAATGATTCCACCCTGTGCTCACAACTCTTTTGAGTCCCCGGTCATGAACGATGTCAGACGTTGATCACCCAGGATTGAAGTCATGTACCAGCATGTTGAAAGCCTGAATGGGGATGAATCGCTACGGTGCGCTCTTACGTTCAATTCGAGTTTGACCTCGCTACCGAAGCGGCTGAGCTGACTGATCAACCACCCTGGCCAGCGGCAAGCTTTCCGCAGGGCCACGCTGCCATCCCTCCATCGATTCTTACCCTTCACTCAGCTTTCATTGGACCCTGATTGGACCTCAGAAAGGAAAGTTCGCATCGCTGCCAATGCGGCTCGTGCTAGCAAAATCTTATACGTGAGCTCAGGTCCAATATGTCTCGCTGAACACGGGACCGTAGTATTTCCGTAAGTTCGTCGGTTTTCACCATCCTACGAATGTTAAGCCTCTCGAAAATAATGTTGACCGGCGAAGGGAGGAGCCATATGTTTGATCGTGCCACGATCGTGAAGCGCTCCCTGTTGCCCTTTTTGTAGGCTTTTGTTCTCCCACTGCGGATGGGAGGCGTGACGCCTCTGGCTCTCCGAAACCGCTCTCCGTTATCACAGGCGGATCGCGGCGCGGTGACAAGGGATAGACGTGAGTGGTTCATCTGTGGGAACATCCGAGGCGTTCTACCGGCCTTAGACTGGATGCCGCGAGACATCTCCAACGTTGATCAGTCTTCACACTCGCGCTTTGATTCAAACGCTGCAGACACGAGACGGATGCCGACGCAACGTGCCCACGATCACACGACACGAGCACGCAGGCGGTGAACACGAAGACGCTTTGGCCACGCCTTGCCCTGCCGACTTACCATTTCGGTCGCATAATAGGCCGCGCTTTGCTTCCGTTGCACCGCCGCTTCACCCGTGCGGCGTGTGGCCCAGATCGCATCTGCTATGACATATGACTGGCAAAGCGGCTGCGAGCTTCGCATATAAGCGTTGCAGCAGTGCGCCGGATTCCTCATCTCTAGCCCATCCCCGCACGCCACCCCCCCTAGCAACTCACCTCACCACCCACACTATCCCCAGCATCACGATGAACGCTTCCCGCAGAAGCAGAACATCGAGCAAGAACCCCTTGCGTCAGCCGCAGATTGTCCGCCGCCGTTCCTCCCGCCTTCATCGTCCCCGTACGTCACCTAGCCACCTCATCTCCGTACCACAATAAATGACCTCCCGTTTCCTGTAGTCACCGAATACATACGAAGCGGAGCCCGAGCAGTCTCAGACGCCTTGAACGCCATAACCACCGTGTTTGCACCGTAAGCTGCAACAGTTCCTGGCTCTCGCCCCTGCATGCCTAACCTAAAGTTGTGCAAGGGTCCACAATAGCTCTCGTAACATGGATGTCATTGTCAGATTCGAGAGAGAACAGACCCCGGAAGGAGATTTTCACGAACCGGCCGTACCAGTCGCTGAAGACACTGCCGTCAACAACACCGCCGGCGACGGCGACAATGCTGGAGCAGGGTTGCACAGTGAGTACTATCATCGTCTCGTCGAGGAAGATTTACTGACGTTTTCCCCCACAAGATCAACCGGGAGCACAGCCACAGCCACAGGCAACGCCAGCAGTCGGCCTTAGGCTCGTACCCATCCCCATTGCAAGGCGGGCCATTCGAAGGAGAGACGGGAGCATGGTCCAGCCAGCACAACCATGGCAGGAACCCGTCACTATCGCCGCACCCCGGACGCTGCAAGATGCTGGCTTCCAACCCGCCTCACCGCCACGGCGTGCCCCTCTTCGGCGTGAAGGAGCTTTTCACGAAGACACCATGCCGCTAGACGCTCCCTCGCGACAGAACGTCTTCGGTCGAGACCCTTCGACGCTATATGAGAATCGTACGTAACTTGTGCTCACACTGTCTGCAGAACCTTGCTAAGCGCCCTTCTTCACACCACACAGTGGTCTGGGAAGCGCAGTGGGGTCCGATTCCGAGGCTCGCCGACGTTGCCGGGAACGGCGACGTGCCACCGACCACCCACCAGGTCCTTGCCTATCTCAATGACCGGTTCCGGTTCAATCGCCGTGCATACAACACCGCCCTCGACGTGCTCTTCCCTCCCGAGGGTCGCGAGCCCCGCGAGCCCGCGGTGGTCCGCGGAGAACCCGCCTTCCAGAGGCTCGCCCCGACGGCGCTCTGGCGCCTGGACTCAGACTGGGAAGGCGGCGTCGTCCCCGTCGACCGCGAGTGGGGCATGCCCCAAGCAGACGACGCTGCGGACCCGGAGGCACAGCCATTCGATCCGGCGGAGTACGCGTGCTCGCACGCGGAGGACGACATGACCGAGCTTACCGACGAGGAGCTCCTGGCGATCCAGGCGCACATCTCCGCGTGCCTGGCGTCGAGGCAGGCGCGCATCTCCGACTCCGTCTTTGCGCAGCCGTCTTCTGCCTCGTTGTCGCCGTCCTCGCCGATGCAGTCTTATTCGATGTTGACGTCGCTTCCTGGGCCTTCTTCGATCACCCCTTCACGGTCCTCTTCATCCCACAAGGCCGCGCGCGGAAAGAAAGGTGCATACGGTACGCGGAACGCAGCGTCTACTTCTTCCGCAGCCGGTCGCCCTCCCACCCGCACACGCCGACAGCTCAGCTCGACTTTGCACTCTCAGTCTCGCACGCAGGCCTTTGCTAGCCGCCTCGACCGTCGCAACGTCGCCCGTGCGCGGTTGCAGGACACGATCCGCAAGAACCTGAAGAAGCGCGAGCTCGCGCGCAAGGCCGCGTCCTCGTCCAGGCGCTCCTCCCCACGCACTCGTCCGCAGACACGTGCATCGACCGCACGCTCCTCGCCGCCGTCTCCTCGCACGCCCGCTCCAGGGGGTGTATCCCCGTCCCGCCTGCTCCGCTCACGGAAGCGTTCCCGCGGCGATGGCCAGGGTGACGCGGTTGCCTCGCCCGAGCGCGATGACGCTCCGCGCAGCAAGCGGGCCCGGACGGCCTGATCCCTATGCGAACTCCCCTTTCCTTTTCTCTTAAAGCGTTGTATAAAATTGGCGCGTCCTCCTTGTAGATTGGTGTAGTTGGCATTAATGTTTCGATCTCGCGTTCGGACTTTGTAGAAAGAATCGTCGGCCTTGTGTGGTCTTGTAGCCATTTTTATTTCCTGTGGTGTGCGCGCTTTGTATGTATCTCGACGCAGGCAGTGACAAATCGTCAATGACAGTCCCGCAGTGCCATCTGCTGGGAAAGCAAGCCCCCTACTTACTGTGTGTGAACCGTGTGATGAGATTTGTTTGCATTGTCGAGGGATTAGGGGGGGGAGATTTCGTAAGGGAAAAAAAATGTATATGTCAATGTTTGGAGGTAGTACAGTGGCCGAACTCGAGGTGATGTACTTACCGAAATTTATGCTTGGGATTCGTTCCTTCCAAATACACTGTACAGTATAAGCGGTACATCGACTCGCGGCACCAACAGCGGATAGCTTGCGCGTCGACCAGTGGCACCGCCACGAATGAAACCACGGAGTACTGACTTGTCGATATCAATTGCGACATTGCCCTTGAGTGTAGTTAGAGCGAAACCCAGAACTCGGAAGATCATGGAGGGAAACGGGGAAGGACAAAGAGAGAGCGGGAATGACGAGCAGGACGAGCGGCCCGACACAGCCTGTAGGCGGAACGTGGCACGTACTGCCAAATATGGTATCCGAGCTGCCGGTTGTAGCATGTGCGGCTAGCCGGCCGCACACACTGACAGGGATACTACCGGGTACGTACCAAGTAAGTTACAGGGATTCATCAAATCATGTTCGTGGATGGCTGACCGAGGCTTTGTTCAGGAGGCCATGTGGATGAGACGCCCGTCGAGGTATCGAGTACGAGTCGACTACGCTTCTCCTAATCATCGCCCGCAACGTCTCTGTTCTCTGCCTCAGGATGCCTCGTGTCGACAACCTACCGTTTCCTCAGCCACTCGAGGTGGATTTCACACATCCCAGTCCTAGTGTCGTCAGCGCATACAGTATTTGTTACCTCGCCGAGCGTGTCGTCGACCCTAGCCAGGACTGCTTCAAGTCGCCCCGCGATGAAAGCGTGAAGACGAAGCTGATCAATATTCGCATCCTCGGGTACCTTCTCTCTCAGTCTTGTTTCCTTTCGGATAGAGCCATCTCAGAGGTGGCGAGAGGTATCATCTCCTGCCGAAAGGATCCAGCGGGTACAGACGGAACCGATGCGGAGGAGTTGAATAAATTGGGCGAGTTCTACAAGAATCATCTCTTGTCGCTGTGTGAGTGTCAAGTCGCCCTGATTGAGATTCACCTGTCTGATGCAGCGGCGATTGAGTTCGCAAATTCAAGGGCCAAACCCCCATATCGTCGCCCTCTTCCGACGTATCATCGTCCCTTTCCGACGAGTGCTCATTCCAGCTTACGGAAGACGAGGTTGACCAGATGCTCGCTGAGACACCCAAGAGTTGTACTACGTCGAGAAAGCTGGTATGTCATGTTAAATGTCTTTCGCTTACCCTTCGCTGTTCTCACACGGCTCGCAGGCAATGCAACGCGAGGACCATCGCTGCATAGCTACGCGCATACTCGACCTACCATTCGCCGAAGACCTCCATGATCTGACTGGCGAGGTTTACAAGGGTATCGTTGCCTCCCTTGAAGTTTGTCATATCTTCACAGAGTCGAACAACATCAAGGGCAGAGAGAATGAGGTAGGCATAATGCACCTATGAGGGATATCGCGCTGAACTCTTTGAAGCACGACCATGGCGGTAATGCGTGGGCTCTTTTGGAGAGCCTCGGCTATACTAACATTGTCGATCACTTCGCAACTGTCGACAAGGTTCATTCACTCGACAATGTCATGATGATGGTTTCAGACTTGCGGAATCGCTTCGACATACTTAGTATGTGGTTTGAACCCATCGAGGTACGGTCTTCCACTCTGATCTATCATACTCCTACTCAGCGATGGTTAAGGATGTACGCAATCGCTACCGCATCTGCTCCGTTTGGGACCTACCGTATGGTCTCATCGCGGGGCAGGAGGTTACGTTCCAATCGACGAACCCTCGTTTGCCACTCCCCAACCGCGAATACCTACGCATTCATGCGGCATGTTGTAGGGTGGCGCACTTGTCCGGTGCCGCCGGTCTTTTCAACGAGCTCGAGTTGAAGGATATGGACTCCGACCCCGATGTCGCCAACCTTTTATAATGATTAGCGCCGGTCGGCGCTTTTCTGAGTCGCGCGCATTTCCGACAACTCGTCCTCAGCTTCAACGTTCATCGACATCCTTCGACCCCATTCGTGGTACTACCTACCCCTTCTCCACTGGGTACTCGAGGATAAATCTTCGACGAGATCGTTTCCTACTTACCAGGAGTCCCCAGGAATTATGGTCGAGAGCTTCTTCCGAGATGCCGGCAGTCCCGGAGGCATTTCCGAGTCTCGGGTGTTTTGCTCAGGGTGCAGTGCGGCTTGTAGCCTGTACGTGGAGAATTGCATCTCATGTTGGCATACTGTGCTTCTCAAAGCACGCTGAACCTATGACAACAGGTTCCGAGCGCAAATGCACCCTATCTCGAGTGATGCACTAGGCTGCTTTCCGGTGATAGTGGTCGGAGCGTGTCGATCCCGCATCGTATAAATATTAGAGCAAGGGGGACGTGGTGGGTGCCACATCGTACCCTATCCTCTTTTTACTGACGACCCTGCAATGTGGTCGGCTCACTTCAGACGCTTTGCTTTGCTTCTCGTCGCCGCGACGGCCGCTCGGACTGCTGACACGCAGTCCGTCGCATCCTATGCGCCTTACTCCGTCTCATGCCCTTCAGACAGCCTGATACGCGACGCACACAGTACCCGAGACCTTCACCCTGTACGTGGAGTGTCCATCGTATCGTCTTATCTCAACTCACCTCAACTATCACCGCGATCTCATCCAGGATGAAGCCAGCTATGTCCGATCCCGACAAGCCGTCGCGAAAGATGCTCTGCAAGGCTGGTTCAAAGACATCGGAGACAAGGTATACGACAGCGATCTCTCAAAAGACATACCTTCGATTGCTCTCGGGCTGTCTGGCGGAAATTTCCGTGCGGCGCTATTCAACGTGGCAGCCCTCGAAGCGTTCGACTCGCGCAACGGTTCAAGCGTCTCGAAGGGCCTGGGAGGGCTCCTCCAGTCCTCGACGTACATGTCCGCATTGTCCGGGTGCGCTAATAGGTTGTCGTATGCTTCCCTGCCGGGCCATCGCTGACTGACCATCCCGCAGAGGCTCCTACGTTCTCGCGAGTCTCATGTTCAACGAATTCGCGTCCGGGCACGACCTCGTCTTTGGCAACAACGCCACGAGCGGGTGACAACTCGAACAGTTTCTGTTCGCTCCAGGCCCTCAGGGTCAGGATGCCCAAATGTTTATCACCCACTTGATCGACGACCTCGGCGCAAAGCGCTTCGGTGCCAACTTCACAGTCACCTTCTGCGACTTATGGGGAAGAGCCGTGAGTTCCCCATCATGTCCTCGCTCTGGATGTATCAACCTACTCAGCTGCGTGCATAGTTGGCATATCACTTCCTACCAGGAACGACGCCAGATTCATTCGTGTCCAACACCACCACTGGAGACCATGCCGCGTCCTTGACATTCTCTTCCGCTACCAATTTGTGCGTTCAGAGTTTTCCTCGAAAGCATATTACGGGCACCTTTAACACGCAGGATTTTAGGACGTCCTGCCAAAAACATGAGCTCCCCTTCCCCCTCGTCGTAATCAACGTCAACTCGCCCAACGTCCGTGGCACACCCTTCGGTGGAAATGGATCGGTTTCCCTACAGACAGTGGTTTACGAACTCTCACCCCTCGAGTTCGGCTCGTACGAACCTCAGCTCTCCTCTTTCGTCCCTCTCCCGTACCTCGGCTCGACTTTTGCCGGTGGCAATCCGTCGCACTGCGTGAACGGTTTCGACAACGCCGGCCTCATGATCGGCACGTCCTCGTGCGACTTCAACCCCCTGAACATCACCAACTCGCCCGCCTGGACAAGCTCGCAGGCGCTCGGGGGCCTCGTCGATGCGGTGAACCAGACGTTTGGCGCGCTGCAGCCCGACCAGGAGATGGATGTGACGAGTGTCCCGAACCCGTTTTACGGGCTGAAGGTGGGGACGTACCAGGACGAGAGAGAGAGGGCGCTCGCGCTGTTCGACGGGTCGCTGGATGACCAGAACGATCCGCTCTTCCCGCTGTTGGTGAAGGGGAGAAAGGTGGACGTGATCGTCGCGCTCGACTCGGTATGCAGTGTCTCTCCGTCTAGCTCCTGCTGTGCAGCTAACTAACTTGGGGGACGCCACGTACAGTCTGGGGAGACCAGCGACTTTAAGCCCAACGGACAGTCCCTACTGGCGACGAAGACCAAGGTCGAGATGCTCCCGCGGGACTTCATGAGCTTCCCCACCCCTTCCCGAACTCTACCGAGGAGTTCGTCTCCCTGGGCCTGAATACACGGCCCGTGTTCTTCGGCTGTGACGGCGCTTCGAGTGACAGCGAACACTTCCCGTGCGTTCTCTCATATGCATAACCCTCTTCTGTCTCCAGGCCACTCACCACGCGCTTGTAGGTTGCTCGTATGGATCCCGAACAACGACCCGGGGAACGTCACGAACTTCGCGACCTCGACGCTCCAGCTCTCCACCGCAAACCAGTCCGTGATCTTCGACCGCAGCTACGCGCTCGCGTCGCGCGGGTACGTCAGCGACGCCTGGGACGCGGACCTCACCCAGTCTGACGCGCAGTGGGGGACGTGCGTCGCGTGCGCGGTGGTCGAGCGTGCGCGGGCACGGAGGAGCCACAAGCGGACGGCCGCGTGCGAGGCGTGCTTCTCGCGCTACTGCTTCACCGGGGGCGCAATGTCGAGCTCTTCCGGCACGGGCAGCAAGTCGTCGGTGTCACCGTCACCCCGACCTGCGTCGACTCAGACGGGGGTCGTCATGGGGAACCTGGCTGCCGACGTCGAGACGTCGAACGGGAACGGGGCGCGGCGCGCCGGACCTGTCGACCCTTGAGCGCAACAGCTACATCATCATGGGGCGGCTCGGCGGGGCGATCGTCCTGCTCCTCGGCGTTGCGGTTATGCTTGTGCGGTCGCGCCAGTCGACGAGGGGGTACGCGCCGATCAGGGAGGAGAGGAAGGCGGAGAGGAATCTGTTATACCGTGGGGATCGGAGCGGGGAGTATCGAGATTGAGTTCGGACCGAGTTGACGCCTATGAAACCAACATTTGCTTGAACAGTTGTTAAAATTGATGGAAAAACAGGAATTGGGGTATTGTTTTGAGGCACTGCATAAACAAGCTCGTCGGGTCTTATGTGTGTTAATTGACTCCAAGTTGAATTTTCACAAGTGAGGTCTCGGTTACTGACAGTCATTCAGTTGTGACACATCCGCTGATTTCAAATCTGAAAGCGACTCTCATTAGTGACTTCAGAGTTGCATTCGTTCCTGGACTTCGTCGCCAGGTCTTCTCGTGTTACTCGCGAGGTTTCGATTGATGCGCGCGGAACCACATAGAGTGTTGGCGTAGATGTAGCTGACATTTCCGACTCGTAACGCACGCAGTACTTCATACAATGGGGAGCAAGATAACAGTGCATTTCGAGATACTAGTAGAACACAATTGCTTACACTAGCGAGGCCGAGGCTCTTGACGTGTCAAACGTCGTGGACATGTCACGCAGCATTTTGACGTGTGTATCCCTGACGGAGAAAAGGTACCAATGGTGGTCAGCAAACATGACTCGACAGGGCAAAGCGAGCTCCCGACGCAAAAGACCGCTCACAGATCCTCAGATTGGCCCGCGGTGACCTGACCAACTTATCCTTGGTACTGCTGGAAGTACCCGACGATATCTATATAGTTCTTCATCGAGGACGTGTCGTACCCCAGGTTCTTCAGGAACTCGAACGTCGCGTCGTTCACCGCCTGGTCCTGGCCCTTGAACGCCCGGAAGTAATGCCCCGTGCGCATGTCGACCCCCAGCAGTTTCTTGTTCGTGAGATCGACGTACAGGCTCCCCGCCGCGTACACCTGCATGTGCGGGTTCCCGACCAGCGCCCAGAAGCGGTATCCCTCCGACAGCTGGCTGTGGTTCACGCGCTGCTTCGCCGGCCACGAGTCCGGGTAGAAGTCCTCGGGGTTGATGCGCATCTGGTAGCCCGGCTTGCCGCTGACGGTCTTGTCGGTCTGGACGATGACGAAGATGTACTTGGTGACCTGGACGCCGTTGGTCAGTCTCAGCGGGTTGTAGCGCGGGTCGCGGGGGAGGTCGCCGATGGCCTTCTTGGCGGGCGAGTACGCCTGGGGAAACGACGCGGAGCCGCGCTTCGTCAGGGCGCCGGAGTAGGGCAGCTCGGCGTAGCGAGGGAAGGGAGAGTCGAACACGTTTTCCCCGACGCCAGTGTTGTCGAACGGGCCGGAGGGGAATTTGACGTAGCTGCAGCAACGGCGTCAGTCAATTGCGTGGATAATGGCAGCTAACCGCAGTGCGTACCCGACGAGAGAATATTGCTGCTCCGGAGACGAGAGCTGGTACTCGCCCTTATCGCTGCTGGACGGTACGGCCGCACCGATGGCACCTCCAGCGGCATAGCCAGCAGTGAGCCCAACGAAGGCTCCGGGGGGTCCCCCGATGAAGAATCCGCCGATCGCGCCGGCGACAGCGCCCAAGAAAGAACCGACGATGAACGAGCCCAGGCTGCGCTTCAACCGGTTCGAGCCGTCACTGGCAGTGTACGTCCCCTGCATGCGACAGCACAGCGAGCAGTCGATCTGCGGCATGGCCTTCGCCAGGGCGGTCGCCTCGCTGTCCGAAAGCGGCACTTTGAAGTACTGCGCGAGGAAGAGGAGGTCATCCTTGGTGTAAACGTAGCAGCAGGTGAAGCAAGCCAGTGCGGTGTTGTAGTCGAATTTGGCGATGGCGCCGTCTTGACCGATGAGCTGGATGGTGCGATTGGTGTCGTTGACAACGACTTCGTCGATGTTGTGTGAGCCGGGGCAGTCGATGAGCTTGAGGATCGTGTTGTCCTGGTCGACGACGACGACACAGAACGACTTGCGGCCATCCGCGTACGACACCGGCCAGAAGCGGTAGGGGCCACTCTTCATGACGGGGAACTGAGCATTGTTGGGCGCGGCATAGGAAAGCGTGTACGGCAGGGCGGGGCCAGAAGAGGGCGGGAGGTAGACGACGGCGGGACCAACGATCAACTCGTCGAGGGTAGCGGTGACCGACTTTTTGTTCTGTCCAGTGAACGTGACCGTCTGAGTGGCGGCGTTGAAGGACATCTGCCAAATGTAGCGGGCACCCGACTTGTTCCACTGCTTGACAAGGTTCCTCTGCATGTCCCAAGCCACGATCAACATGACAAAGTCGTTGTTGATGTTGCTGAGAGCTACATCCAGAATACTATTGTTAGCGGGTGATGTGAGTCTGAATATGCGGTAACATACCGGTGTACGTGTAAGGGCCAAAGAGCAACACTGGGTAGTGCGCACGGTCGGGGCTAGCACCGGCTGGATCGGTGAGATTGGCGAACTTCCAGCCAGTGGGGGGAGAAGGAAGTAGAGACGCATCGAGGGTGGTAATGCAAGGAGCGGTGTACATGGTAGAAGAGTGATTTATGTGGGATGCGGCTTGAGACCTTGGTTCAGACCCGAACACTGGGAGGCCTTTTATACAGTGCACGAATGTTTTTTCTCAGCGGGATTATCCAAAGCGCCCCGATGTGCTGGATGCGCATGACCAGGGGGACCCAAGCATTGACGGCCGAAGTAAGGACTGAGGAGCCGAACATCGACGCGTTCGAGAACAAAATGGACATGCGAAGTCATTAATTCATTCCTCGACCTCCTGACCTTTATCCTCCAAACAAGAAAGCAAGTCATAATGTGACACACCTTGGACGTGCCGTACAATCGCGTCATTGAGCGCGCATCACATAATACCTTACCTTAGTACGGGACGGAGGTGTGCCGGAGGAGCATCTTCTTTATCGTAGTGACACGCAAGATGTCCCGTACTCGAGTTACATACCTAGACCAGGCACCAGAGCAGAACGCTCGTCGTGGCGAGCATCATCGTAGTCCCGTGGTGTCTGCGTCGGCTTCGATTACGGCGACAACTCTCTCCACTCTCTCCACCAACAGATTTATGGACGTAATGTGAAGGGCTCGAGTCATGCGAACGACGTGCTTCCAGGATTCCCCTGCCCCGCTGTCAAAGCGGTCCAAAAAGTGGCTAAGCGGCGGATACGTATTCCTAGAGGGTGAACAGGCCCAGTGCGAGTGTGCTCTTTGCTACGATATCGATTGCAACCGAACAAACACTACAGGTGTCACAAGGCCCATACACCCGTGAATTGAGGTGTATAATGACTAGCAGCTGGCTAATTGCCTCCATCTGTTCTGGGCCCCAGCGTCTCTATGACGGCGTCGGCGGGTCCAACTTGACATTGCGCCCCAATCATCACGTAGCGCCAAAGACCGGGTAAAGAATTCACCGTATGTCGATCTCAAAGAATGGAAGGGCAGGAGAACATGGAGAGAGCACAGAAGGGAAGGAGAACATGGAAGCCGCACCGGGACAATCGGGACTCCAAAAAGAAAGCAACATCGCCGGACTCCGCCTGAACAGAACGAGAGGACGGGGAGGTCAGAAGCCAAGAGCCGAGCGACCACGGCCGCGACCGGGCGAGTGACACTAAGCGATTGGGGGCACCAAGCACTCGAGTAGCGACATGTGCAACTGCTGTCCACACCCAGACGTCGACCTGAGACCTCGCACAACTCGTCCGCCGAGTCCACACCCAATGTGTCCGACCTCAACTCCGCATTGCGCAACCGAACTCGTGAATGAACTGCTCTCAAGGCTCACCATTGCGCCGCCGATCACCCCTTCCTCTCAGTTCGATGAAAACTCGGCATACTCGTATGGATATGACGCACCAGAGAGAATCGGGACACATCCATGTAAGTGCAAAGTCTGTGACCCCGTGAAAACGGCGCACTCCATCCCGTCTGGACGCCACGGGTACGACAACGTCGTCCTCGTCGGTCTCATCCGAAGGTGAATGGCGACCGCTCCCTCAGGGCGGACGGGGTCCCGCAGGCCTGGGCGCAGCACGGTCTCCTTGGGGACGTTGTAGTAGTACGGGACTTGCTACTGCTCAAGACCGGATACGCTGAAGCAGAGGGCCGCGCGTCTGTCAATAGGTAATGTGACTGGACACTTTTGCAACGTTGTTCACCAAACTCACACAAGGGCGGGTAAGTCTTGTGTCCCAGGATGGCGAGGACGACGAGATGGTAGTGGCACAGAGGAGAGGCGGTTCAAGAAGCCGCAGTGGGCCGGCGATGGGACCGGCGCGGGGACGGGAGGGCGATGGGACCCAGCCTGGGAAGGTAGACTCAGATCTGTCAATATGTGAGCCTCGCACTAGCTTCTACGAGCTCGTAGTACTGTACTGACCGAACGTTGTGCTACACAGACTCGGGGGTTCTGTTCTTCCTGCTAACGCGCAGACGGATGCGGCCGAGCTCCTGCTCATTCTCACCTCGCATCGCTACCTACAAACAGATACAAACACCTATTCGGCAGATTCCGATAAGGCGCTTGTTGATCTTCGCTAATAGTAATATAGGCTAGTAAGTATAAGTATATGCTTGCCACCGCTGCAGAATGTGCAGACGAGGATGGCGACGAAGGACAGTCAGAACGCAGAGCCTTTCCGAAAAGCCGGAATGTGGAGCTGGGCCGGCTGCGGTAGCAACGTGGGCAACCAACAGGAGTGACCGTGACTCCCGGCCGGATCGGCAGGGTTGGCTCAGAACTGTCAGTATACAGTGACGGGGTGAGTGGGCCCCCTATGTACGTCGCTGACTTGACGTTAACCAGTACTCAGTCAAGACCCTATCCGCCGCCATCCGTCGACTCAAATCATCATCTGCGCATCTGTGAGGATGTCTCCGAGGGTCGATAACCAAATGTTTGGTCAGCCGCTCGAGGCGGATTTCACACATCCCAGTCCTTACGTCGTCAGCGCATACAGGATCTGTTACCTCGCCGAGCGTGCCATCGACCCTACCCAGAATCGCTGCCCGCCCCGGGACGAAACCGTGAAGACGAAGCTGATCAATATTCGCATCCTCGGACACCTTCTCTCTCAGTCTGGTTTCCTTTCGGACACAGCCATCTCCGAGGTCGCCAGAAGGATCATGTCCTGCCAAAAGGATCCGGTGGGGATCGAAGAAACCGATCTGGAGGCATTGGACGAGTTGGGCGAGTTTTACATGGACTTTCTGCTCCGTCCATGTGAGTGTCAAGCCGCTAGGACGGAATTGATTTGCCTGACGCAGCGGTGGTTGAGTCACACACATTGTCACACAAGAGCCGCACCCCTGACATATCCTCGCCGCCTTCCAACGTATACTCGCCATCTTCCAGCGTATCGTCATCGTCTTCTACTACATCGGAGCTGGAGCTCCCTGACTTGGCCTCGGTCGAGCTCTCGAAAGAAGAGGTCGACAAGATGCTCGCAGAACAACCAAAGAACTATTTTACGTCGAGAAAGCTAGTGTGTGATGTGAAATGCCTTTCGCTTACCCTTCGCTGTTCTCATACTCCTACAGGCAGACCACCGCGAGGATCATCGCTGCATAGCTACGCGCATACTCGACGTATCATTCGCCGCAGGCCTCCGCATTCTGACCGACGAGGTCTATGGAGATGACGTTGTCTCCCTCGCGTTTTGCCATATCTTCCCGCCGGAATTGGAGATTCAGGGGACAGTGAATGAGGTAGGCATTTTCTGGGTCCTATGAATGTCGAATATTCCGTTGAGCTCCTTGAAGTCCGACGACTTGCGGAACGTTTTGAACAGCCTCGGCTACACCGACATTGTCGACCAGCTCGGAACCACCGATGGCGTTCATTCGCTCGGCAACGTCATGATGATGTCTCCAGAATTGCGTAGTAACTTCGACAGACTTTATGTGTGGTTTGAACCCATCGAGGTGCGTCCTTGACTCTGATCCATTAATGTTCTCCGACTTGATGATGATGATTAGGACGTACCCAATCGCTACCGCCTCTGCTCCGTTTGGAAACCACCGCATGGGCTCGTCAAGGGGCAGGAGATTACCTTCCAGTCAACGGACCCCCGCTTAGCACTCCCAAATCGCGAATACCTGCGCATTCGTGCGGCATGCTGTAGGGTGGGGCACTTGTCCGGCGCCTCTCTTCAGCTCTCTGCCCTTCTTCACGGACATGAGGAGGAATATGGACACTGACTCCGATCCGCCAACAGAAGCACCCCAGTTTGCGACTCGGAGAGGACTGCACGCACATCTGGGGGCGCTTCCATGTTCGCCGATACATACTGGGTCCGAGATGATGTTCAAAGTGTTGTTTGTACGAGTGGCGTGGGCGGCGATCTGGATTTTCCTTTCCATCTACTGGATTCAAGGATTCAGATGAAAGTCAATACGTGAAGGATGAGAGTCGATTCAAGCATGGGAGCTTGCTGGCGTGAGGGGGACTTACTATTGCTAGATGACCATCCTCCCTCCCCGCACATGGGTCATAATACATATTCATCGTCTGGCTTGGGAGACAAGCCGGACTCCTCATTCGAGTTGTTATATGTGAGGCATGTCATTCGGCCGTAAGGGGAGCAGACCATCGTTGTGGACGTCGAGGGCCGAGCCTCAGGAGTCGGCATTGACGCTCATCCCTTGCCTCTGGCCGATCCGTTCTCCGTTCCCCACGACCATGTTCTCGTCTTCCGTCCAGCCTGGGCTTGTCTCCCTCTTTTCCTCGACCGGCAGCGAACCTCTCGGTCTATTCGCAAGCCATACCGACAGCGCTCTCCCCTCTGATTCGCTAATCTGTCTCCTGAACGACACGACTTCCCAACCCACGCCTGCGCCTCCTCGGACGCTCATCGCCGCGACTGGACTGGAGGATGAAACAACGTCCTCCCCAAACTACACTCTTGACCAGACTGTGTTGCATATTCAGTCGCCCACGTTGCGCACGACGTATGTACGATGTCCGCCAGGTGCTCCCGTCGCCTCGGGCAGGGCAAGCGGCCAACATCTGGGGCTGAAGCACCCGTGGATGCATCTGCAAGTGCGGGATATGGGGAGGGAGTGGGCCTTTGAGATAGGGCTGATCGACCAATCTGGTCGAGAAGGGATCGTGCGATGTTCTACGTTCCAGGTGCGGCGTTTCCCTTCATAGTGCAACGTGTCCGAAACATAAGTGTATGCATACGTGCTCCAATATCAATGCCTTCCACTCTTCTCCTTCCCGCATAAACGATGAAAAGATGCGTTTTTCGTCATAGATGACCGAGCTTGAACTTTGGTCAGCATCTCCGTTCGGTCCTCATATGCCTGCTGACATCGTGTCTCTGTTGATCCACTTACAGAAACAACCGAAGCTGAAGCTGGAAAGCACACCCCTACTGTTACTCCCGCTGTCCTTCCTACCGTCGTCTTCGCGCCCGCTCACGTCGTGGAGCACGATCTCCCTGAACCTGCCGTCCCTCCTTCCTCACTTCTCATCTGCCGCACTCGCACGGACAGACGAGGACGAGGATGAACCGTCTCCGTCGTCTTTCAGCAGTCGAGCCACCAGGACGCACGCGCAAGTACCCAGCGGGACCTATTCGTACGTATCGTATGTGAAGGTGTACGCGACGTGCCGGCTCCGCAGGATCTGGTTCAGCGAGGGCGGCGCACAGCAACGGCTGCCCTGGGAGTTCCAGCTGTATGCCGCGGACGGCATCCAATGACGGATGATCATGGCGAGTCCTGGACCTGGACCGGGTTGAAGCCAAGGTTTGGGCTGTGTGTTCTGGTTACTGCTGGGTGCACTGTGGTGTGGATGCGACTCGGATATTCGACTGGGTACTCGGAAGGATGTTGATGGTCCGCACCGGGGTTCAATTGTACAAAAGATGGAGCTTTCATATATGTAATGACCTGTGCTCTTGCTTTATGTGACGACGCATCTTGCTCATCTTGAGCGACAGGACTCGGGTTCGTCTCATGCAAGTCTGCTTCGATTGGCGCCGATAGCCATCACCATCTAACCCATCACGTCGACGGCCAAATAACGGTCCTTGTCGATTAGTGGTTAGATCATCACGTTGTGGCACTGGTACTCCCGCAATCCCGTGAAGACGGAGGCTCGAATCCTCCCTGGGACATATTTTTTCGATCCTCTGCAATATACCACTCGCACTTGCTGAAGCGCTCACCAACAAACATCGGTTTGTGTGACCTTCTCGTGATTGATATGTGATGCGTGACAGGTGCGTACTTAGTTGTGGTTGACGCCGACGCATCTCTCTCTCCCACCTCAGCCTCGTCTATTCCCTCCACCTTCCCCTCAGTTGCCACCAATATTCGCTGTTGTATCACAGGTACACTTGATACTTCAGCCGCGACACTTCTCCACTTCTCCACTTCTCTCCATTCTCAACCACCGCAACCACCGCCCACGGGACTTCGACAATATCAAGGACATCATGAATGCCGGGGTTGAGGAAGCTGCACAAATCGCGATGGACTACTTGTCTAGTAAGTACCCTGGGGTTTGTTAATTTGACCTCGTCCACGGCTCCCTCGTTGAGCCCAGCATTGGGCCCCGAGGCTGCCATATTCATCTGAGCGATAGCTGACGCTATCTTGTTTTACCAATGCAGGCCTGGAGAATCTACCCCAGGAGGCGCAGCACCTCCTCGAGGAGATTCGGCACCTCGACGTGAGGACGCAAGGTACGCGTTTTGTCCCGAACCCTCCCTCCTGCTTCCATCATGTTGATTTTTATTTGCGCAATTCTCTGTCACCGCTATTGACTGTCGCCTGCTGTGTACATGCACATGCAGAGATAACCGACATGATCAACGAGGAGACTCGGAAATATTTCCACCATTCGCGCGAGAAGAAGAGCGCAGGTCGGGCGGCGGGCCCCACATCCTCTTCAACCACCGCAGCGGCCGTGGACGGCATGTACGACGAGGTGAACGCCCTTGCGGCCGAGAAGGTGGCCCTGTCGGGGCAGCTGGTGAAGCTCTTCGAGCGCGCGATGGCGCGCTTGCAGCACGACCTGGGGAGGATTGTCGAACTGCAGGGAGATGAACCCGGCCTGCCGGCCACGGAAGACTTCCTCAGTGGGGTGGAAGATACCGTGCTGCAGATCCGTGACTTGCAGGCCGCAGCAGTACAGGGGATGGGCTCTACCGCCCCTCCCGCTGCGTCTTCCTCCGCGTCTTCCTCTCATGCGCAGAAGAGTACGTGTCTCGGCCTTGACTGTTACTATAGGCTGGCGCTGATGTCTTGATCCCTCAGAGCGGAAGACTATATCGTCGGCCGGCAAAGGCAAGGCATCAGACTCGGTGCCCGTCGCGTCTGGCCGTCGCAACACGAGCCAGAAGTCCGGACCGTCGCGAGTGGTCCATCCGAGACAAACGCGGGTGCGCGCTCAGAATACCGCTACGCCAGCCAAACGGAGGCACAACGTGAGCGACGGGGAGGACGACGGGCCCTACTGCTATTGTCAGGACGGGTCCTGGGGAGAGGTGCGTCCTTTTTCCGGCATCCACGACCACTGCTTGTTCAGTGTGCGCCGGGAGCGACCGAAAATGACAGTGGTGCTGACGATCGGCTTTGCGTGACGCACGTACATAGATGATCGCGTGCGACAACCCTGACTGTCTAAACGAATGGGTAATGCACGCACAACTTCTCTTTTGTTGGGCCCCTTGCTGATATCGCTTTTTCGGCACAGTTCCACCTCTCGTGCGCTGGCCTGACGCCGCCGCTGCCCCGTACCTGGTACTGCGACGTCTGCAGACAAGACCCGGACACTCCAGCGATGTCGAGTCGTGGAGGCCAGAAGGGGCGCAAGAAGCAGTAGAGCTTCTATTTGTGAGACAGTATGCTAAGGACCGGGAAACAACCCGCAATCGTACGACGATGGCATCGTCGATCACGGCTTTCAGCTGAGCGAACGGATACGGATACCGACCACCACCTGCTCAAAGATGAGATGTACTTATATATACGTATCTGCTTTACCTGGACTAGCCTCATCACTCTCGCATTCCTACTGATAGTTGGAGATTACTTACATGTGGGGTGTTCTCCGTCACGCGTATATGGTTTTTTGTTTACCGAATGATTAGTAAATGGTCGAAGTTCATAGAGAACGACGATAGAGTAGTTAGTTAGAGCAAGAACTGTACACGTACGACGGCACGAAACCGTACACAAAGCAATGGACAAATAGCACGATAGCGATACGAAACGAGTCTCTCAAGATCAGCAATCCACATCCCATCCCTGCTACCGCTCCAAGTCGAGTCCCCCGGTTCAAGCGGCGGCGGGTGTCTCCCGCAGCGCACCCATCACGGCCCCTTTGAGGGTCTTCAGGACCTCCCGCCTCCGGACCTTATCCTCCGGCAGCTCAAGCACCCCCGTAGCGAGCTTGAAGAGATACGCAAAGTCGGCCTGCGCGACAAGTGGCAGGCGGCCCGACACCTTGTTCTTCTTGCCCTCGAGCTTCTCCTTGAAGTGCTTCGCAAAGTCCTTCGAGACGACCTCGGCGCGCTCCACAACCTCGAGGGGAACTCCTGCAAGGTTCGCGACATGTGTGCCAAACGAAGAGCCAGCGACGCCGTCGACGAGCTTGTAGAGGAAGACGAGCTCCCGCTTCTCGTCGTCGACGAGCGTCTCCATGTGCATGTTGCGCACGTTCGGGTGGTAGGCGTAGTCGTCCGTTAGGGAGCCGTAGTGAGTCGCGAAGAACGACAGCGACAGCGTGTGCGTCGCGAGTTGGTGCAGGACGGCGCCCGCGATGGCCATGCCGTCCTAGAGATATCAACTTTAATGGGCTGTCGAGTGGCACATGTTTGGTTGGACGTACGTATGTGGAAGTTCCGCGCCCGAGCTCGTCGAGGATGACGAACGACTTCGGTGTGGCATCACGAAGAATCTTACAGCTAAGACGGCTTATTAGCAATCCGATACCAGGAGGCTAGCCCAGAAACGCATACCATTCATCCAGTTCGACTTTGAACGTGCTAGCGTTGGAGAACATGTTGTCGTACGCGCCCATACGGGTCAAGATCGAGTCCACTGGACACAAGCTATCGTATGCGGTCAGCGCGAGCATGACACAATACAGCAGCCGGGAGACATACCGTGCTCGTTTGGCGGGCACGAGCATCCCAAGCTGGGCCATGACCTATGCTGGCAGTTAGAATGCCAGAAATGTGTGAATTTGATCGGACAGCGTACAATTCCTGTGGCAGTCATGCGCATAGCCTAGCAAAACTAGTGAGCAACACAAAGCACGCGACAAGCAAAGGGCTACTTACTGTCGACTTTCCTCCCATGTTCGGTCCTGCATGTCCTCACTTTAGCTAAACGAATACCGCGTAGTTCTCGGTAGGACACGTACCAGTCAGCAAGGCGATCCTCCCCACATCCCCGCCAAGCTTCACGTCGTTCGGGATGAAGTCCCCTCTTAGCGACGAGCTCGCGGCCAGTGCAGGGTGCCTCAGCTCCTCGAAATCAATAAACGCTTCGTCACCCTCCACGAGCTCCGGCCGGCACGCGGGCTCGCCGAGCGCAGCCGACGCCTTCGCGAGACTGAAGAGGCAGTCGAGCTCGGCGAGGACCCGAATCGCGCGCAGCCACACAGAACGGTCCGCGTCGAACTCGGCGTAGAGCCGGTTCTTGAACTCCTTTATCGCCGTGTTGCGGTTCTCGCGCGCCTCTTTGAGCTTGCGGATCGTGGACTGGAGGGCGGGAACGATGAACCGCTTGGCGTTCTTTTTCATAGAGGGGACGTCAAAGGCTGGTTAGACATGCGGGGTGCCCGTTAGGTGGAACGTAAGGCGTACCTTGATTGAGCCACTCAACGTCCACTCTTTCGGTGCCTTCTCCTTCTCTTTGCCTTGGAGCTGGACGAGGTATATCTCCTTCGTCCCCTGTGCACTATGCCAGTAGGTCGCATCTAGGCTGCGAATATTAGAAACAGTTAGACGAAGTCAGTCCATTATATGAAGCCTCCGGGACTTACCCAGTCTTCTTGCGGATGCTCTTCAGCTCCGTTTTGAGTTCCTCCTCAAGCTCGTTGATTTCCGACACAATGTTGTCGTACACTTCGTCCTTGCCGTCCTCAGGGACGAGCTCATCGCTCTCTGCTCGGAGCCATAAGTCCTCCATCTTGTTATCCGACTATAACAAGCAGTGACAGTCACTTACTCTCTTCCGGAGTCTGGAACATCGATTTGACGTGCTTCAGGTTCGGACCCAGGTCCGGCGCCGAGCGCAGAAGGCCTGTAATGGTCCTAGACGAGAACGAATCCGCCGTATCCGCGAGCTCGATTAAGCCCTTGCTCAAATTCTTGAAAGCCTGCGTGTCTGCGTTAGCTACCATTTTGAATGCGGACTACACACGGGAACGTACCGTCAAGACTTTGAGGAAGTCCTTGACCTTGCAGTTCTTGGCGTGGATCCGCGACACGATCCGCTCGAGGTCGGGGAGGCCCTTCGCGATCGCCGTGAACTGGCCCTCGAACGTCGGATGGTCGAGTAGGTCCTGGACGGCGTCCAGCCGCGCATTGATGTCCGCGATCTCACGCAGCGGCATGCAGAGCCAGATGCGGAACAGCCGCTTGCCTATCAGCAGGGGCCTAATGAGCACCCGGAAGCGACAATGCCTCGAGGGATAAAAGAAACGTACCCGAAGGGGTGATGCACCGGCTGAGGAGCTTGAGCAGCGTGCCCTCCTCGGTACCTTCGCTATTCTGGAGCACCTCGATGTGCGCGAGCGTCTGGCCGTCGAGCACAAGCCCCTGGCCGCGGCGCATCGGGTCATAGACGTTGAAGTTCTTCATGCTCAGAATGTCCCTGTCAATGTTGAGCGTGTTGAGGTACCAGATCATCGAGCCGAGCGCCTCAATCGCCCGAGTGTGGGAGAGCATCTGACGGATGGGCTCGGGCACTGCACTGGAGAGGCCGTGTGGGTTGTCAGTCATCTCATCGTCATCGTCGTCCGAAGGCGGGTAGAGTTTCTTGAGTTCCTTGATGGTATCGTGGAACTTGAGGCCTTCTACGTCGCGAAGACTGGTCCAGAGGCAGTTGCCGGGGAGGATCGACTTGAGGAGGCGCGTCGTCGACACCGAAAGGTTACCCTGTCGGATAGCATCAGGTCATCAGCATACTACTAACACGAGACTGCACGGCAAGAAGGACTGGCCTTGGTGAAGATAATCTCCTTGGGCCTCAGCTGTCGCATCATCGTCTCCAACTTCGTCCTGCACACGTCATCCTCAAAGGCGCTCAGGTTAAACTCGCTCGTCCCGCTATCCAGCACGCATATCCCGAACGTCTGCTTCCCGTCTTTGGTCTCCGTGCCCTCCTCCTCGCGGATCGACACGCAGTGCCCGGCTTGTTCATCCGTGAGGAGCTCGGCATCGACGAGCGTGCCGTTCGTGAACACCTTGTTGAGCTCTCGCCGAACGATCTTGTCCCTGCCCTTGTCCGCCGCGGGCGGCTTCTTGGACTTCTTGTCTGCAGCGAGGCGCATCTCGGCGCCGAGCGCGGTCTCCGCTTGGTCGACACGGCCGACCTTGTAGCCTGCGATGAGGGGTTAGGCTATGATCACGTAGAGGCTGGGAATAACGTTCACACCTTTCGCAAGGAACTTGGCGGCCCAAAAGTTGAACGACATCTCAGGGACACCAACCTACGCATTGCATCAACAACATTGCCAGAACGCATGTATGACGGTGTCGCACGTACCATACTCATCTTCACCCGCTGCGTCAACTTCAAGTCGAACTCCTGGTGCCCGATCCGCGCGTCTTCCTCGTACAGCTCTAAGAACTTGCCCTTCTGGAAGAACAACACCGTGTCGAAGTGGTTCTGCTTGATCTCCCAGAACTGCTTCTCGAACGGCGTGAATCCGTTCCACGCGCTCTTCGGGATGTGAAGCGTGCGCGGGTCGTACCCGGGCTCCCCCGGCCGGAGCCCGTCCTTGTCGCGCACATCGACGAGGAAGCTGAACGGGTCCTCGGCCGCCTTCTTCTCCGACTTCTGCTTGAGCGCGCGCTGCTCGGCGGCAGTAAGGAACGCGTTCCCGCCGGGCCCTTTGGTGGTCGATTCCTGCTTTGGGGGCGCGCGCGAGGGTGCGGAGGTCTTCTTGGAAGACGACTTAGACTTGGATTTAGACTTGGACTTTGGTTCGTCGTCATCATCGAGGTCGAGGTCACTATCGAGCTCGGAAAGGGCGGAAGAGCGTGAGGACATGCGGGAAGAGGCCCGGGAAGAAGAGCGGCCGCGGGAGGAGGATGCCTCTACCTCCTCGTCTTCTTCGTCAATACCGTCTGGGACGATGAAGTCGTCGTCATCATCCGCTTTCTTTCGCCCTGTATGCGGTGGTGTCAGTTGTTTGCACAGGACTGAAGAAATAAAAGGAAAAAGTAAGACCATACAAGGCGCTGGTCCAAGTCGCGCACACAAACATATGGTCGGCTCCTACTTGGAGAGTTCGCACAACCCATGCCCTCATCGGCGCGCAGGACGCGGGTCCGTTCCTCAAATGTAGAGTGCACGGTTGTCGCGCAAGCTCTCTCCGGGCGGAAGCTGGTTATATGCGGTCGCGCAACTTCAGTTACCATCGTTCACCACTTAGGCGATACCGAGAATGTTGCATGTATGCGTGCTTTCGAGCCACTTCGAGGTTGTGGACAAATCACCGGACCCACGCGAACGATCTGCCAGCCCAGACCCGCACGAAAAGACCATGGCCTGCGACACGTCACAAGACTAGGCCGACAACTGCTTGAGCCCTGGACGAACGAAAGACCTCATACGAAAGGCACCAGACACTACAGGGAAGGTCTCGCGCGGCTTTTTTCTCTCCCTTGTCCCCCATGACCACACACGCGAGGCGTTCCTTATAATGTCTGCTTGCTGGACTACGGAGAACAAGGTAGGGCAAGGTAGAGTGGACTTACCTCTGAACTTCGACTTCGCAGGGGACTTCTGATACTTGGTAAGCCGCTTCGCGAATGAGTTCAGCTCAGGAGCCTCCTCCCCGTCTTCTTCTACATCGGAGAACACAGCAGACATCCGGGGTTTCTTTGACCGATCATAAGCGTTTTTGTACGGGATGGGATCGCTCGGCGGGAGGTCATCGTCGGAGTCTTCGATAGCAATCTTTCGCTTCCTGCGAGAAGTAGTCTACACCAATAGTGAGCGACCATGCTGGACAATATTTCCATACGTTACGTACCGACTTCGCCGCGCTACCCTGGAGCGTCTCGGAGGGATCCGCTTCCGAAACCATATCCACGTCTATGGGATCGCTCGTTGGAGGGGTATCGCGACCGCTGCTACCGCCCGCAGAACTGCGAGTATACGTTGCGCTGACGATGCCAGACGACTGAGAGTTGCCCTTGGGCATGGGTGTATGCACCTCCGTGGGAGCCGGCGGTGAAGACGGGGGATTTTCTTTGTCGCGCAGCTTGGTCTTTGTGGACTTGGCTGGCGTCGCCGTTACGGCAGGCTTGGGCTTTGCTTTGTCGGTGCCAGATGGACCCTTGCGATCCGCGCCATCCTTCTTGCCGAAGAAAGACATGAGGGACTTTTGCTTCATCTTGTCAGCGTTGGGGTTGGACGTGGGGGCCATGGTGAGCACGTCGAAGACGATGCTGAGAGGCGACAGGGAGTGAGACTAGTGAGGGGTGGGCTGCGGTGAAACGGATTGAGGACAGGTGGGAAACGCGGTCGCGTCGTTATTTTGGCGCTGGCGACGCGCTGTTACGCGTTATTTGCCTTTGTTTACGGCTACATCTGAGCGCTAAAACATTGATTAATGATTTTGACCACACCCACGACTGAGCACAACTTCCAGATCGGACAAAAGTAATTGTCTTTCTTTTCATCGGTCTCAGCTTTTATGATGAATTGGCTAATACACCACTGCGTTTAAGGACTACTGTCCTCGCAGAAGCCTCAGATCCAATTGCAACCTCCCCCCAACTTGAACATCTCCATGGCGGACGATGGTCACTCTCTCTCTAGACCCGCTAAGCGGGCTAGAAGGGAGGATACTCCGGATCGTTCACCTTCAGCAGACCATGCGAGAGCAGGACCATCGCAAGACTCCGAGTCTGTCCCGAAACGCGACCGCCGGTTCTGGCTCGAAGATGGAAATGTCGTCCTCATCGCGGGCGAGACCGCCTTCCGTATATACAAAGGCCTCCTTGCCAGACAATCGGGGGTCTTCGGCGACATGTTCTCCGCGTCGGACCCCGACGCTGGTCCGATGTTTGATGGCTGTCCAGCTGTCCATCTCTCAGACCCCGCGGAAGACCTACGAGCCCTCCTCCAGGCACTTATGCCCGTCGAACGCCGACAGTGAGCACTTTTCTGCCTCCCTATATACTAGTAGCATAGAGGCTGATGATAGCGCCGATCGTTTCCGCCAGCATCTACTGGGAGCACCGGGCCTACTCGTTTGACGAGCTTGCGGCCATGGTGCTGCTCGGCCACAAGTACCAGATCGAGGACGTCCAAGAGCAGGCCTTGAATCTCCTCAAGACGTTCTACACTGACCAGTTCGACACATGGGAGAAAACGCTGGACTCCCGCTGGGATCCCGGCGCCCTATTTTCCATCGAGACCGCCAACCCCATCGGTACTGTCCACCTCGCGAGGCTTTTAGACGAGCCATCCATGCTCCCGGCCGCGTTCTTCGGCTGTGCCGTCCTCGGGAGCGAAGTCCTTGACGGCTGGACGAGACAGGATGGCTCAGTCGAATACTTGTCGCCGGAGGACACCAAGCGGGCGGTCGATGGATACGGCGAGCTGTCGCTCGGCTGCATTCCAATGATCGATCGCATTTTCAATCCCACGCCGGACCCTGATTGCATGTCCCAGGACGCTTGCCAGGAGGACTTGCAAGTCTTATACTCCTTCGCCAAGCTTGAGGGAAAGCAAGACCTCCGAGGCATGCTCACGTCGTGGGAGGAGTGGATACGGGAGGAGCTCGAGTCGCTGAGTGTATGCACCCATTGCGAACGTGCCCTTCGGCGGCGCGACAAGATTCAGCGCCGCAGACTGTGGGCCAAGCTTCCCACCATTTTTGATCTATCCGTAGAAGGATGGGGAGCGTGTTAAGGAGTGGGTAGAGGTGCGTCTATTCTTCCAGGCTTCATGTCGCGTTAGTGATATCCTTTGTTAGAATGGCAATTGATGTTTTACTATAAATCACACTCGTTGAGCTTAGCATGTTCCATACATCTTGAACCCGGTCGAAACTCAGTCCCCACACTCCCCGCTCTCTCCGTGGCGCAACGGATTCCTCTCCGCCATCCCCTAATCCTCGCGTACCCCCTCGTCGTCTGGCGCGACCGCACAAGCATAACCACAACACCGACGAGCAACACGATCGTCCCGCCCAACAGCCCGATGATGATGTAGCTGTTGCGCTCGAGCGTACTGTATACAAGTTGGCCAACGTTGAGATTCAAGGCGGTGGCAAACGAAGATCAACAAGCGCCTTATCGGAATCTGCCGAATGGCGTCTCGACTCTGGCCTGCTCCGTTCGAGTCGTTCAAGTGGTACTTACTTAGCATCCGCTATCTGCGCGTAAGCAGGAAGAACAGAACCCGAGTCTGTGCAGCACAACATTCGGTCAGTATAGCTGGTACGACGAGTCCGGCGAAGCTAGTGCGGCTCCAAAAGCTCACATATTGACAGATCTGAGTCCTTCCCGGACTGAATACCGTTATCATCCTCCCGTCCCGACCCCGTCCGTCTGCTGCGGAATATCCCCTCTCCGGAGGGAGCGGTCGCCATTCGCCTTCGAATGAGACGGACGGGGACAACGTTCTCTCACCCGTGGCGTCCAGAAGGGAGGGAGTGTGCCGTTTGCACGGAGTCGCAGACTATGCACCTACATGGACGTGTCCCGATTATCTCTGGTGCGTCGTATCCATATGAGTACACTGGGCCTTTATCGGACTGAGAGGAACGGCCGACCGCGCAATGGTGAACTTGAGAGCAAGCTCTCCTGTATCAACGGTGTGCGTCGGGTCGTCCACGAGTTCGGTTGGGCAACGCGCAGTTGAGGTGGGACACGTTGGTTGTGGACTTGCCGGACGAGCCCCCCTGTGCCTATGCGAGGTCGATGTCCGAGTGTGGACAGCAGTTGTCGCCGTTCGTTGCCGGCGACGAACGAACGAGTCAAAGACTCAGAGCCATGCAGCGCATTGAGCGTCTGTCCGAAGCTCAAGCGCTCAAGGCCGGTAATGCCTCGCATCACCGTTTTGGCGCGGATCTTGCAGCAAGTTGCAGGGGATTGCAAGGGGATTGCAATCCCTTGTAGTGTCATTTTATGTGATGGAATCATTTCAAACTCCCAATCTATCATAGTTACACTATGACGAGGTGGGGCTAGTTGCAAGTTGGTTGTAAGACACGGGTAAGTCAATGGCAATGAACGCCATGATGCCATCAGTTGCAAGGTGCGCGAAGATGATAGACAATCCAAAAATCTCATCGCTCTGCAATTTACTTCAGGGCTGATTGTACACTCAACTCGAGAGAGATTGCGCCAAAATATGTATATTGTGATAGCTACGAATAACAGGCCATGGCCGCCATACAGGAGACAGAAGCGGGTATCTACTCATACTATTAGGCAGCCGGGGAGGAGGAGGTTATACGGCGACGACGACGGCAACGGCGACAGCATCCATCAGTGATGGATGGACGTCTGGACACCAGTCCGGGGAGGGAGGGAGGACGCAACACAACCCAGACGAACACAACCAGGACGAGAGCGCGATGTCGCCAGCAAGCCAGGACCCAGAGGAGTATTGCAGACCAGAGCTTCAGCGAGAGAACGTAGGCGCATCCCAGAGGAGCCAAGGCACAGAGAACCAGTGTGGTACATTACGAGGGACGTACCTCAATTTCATGCAGTGGAATAGTCCCACAACGCCGAAGACAAGTCGAGAGATGACTTACTTAGCTATTATTCGACACCGTGGGGGTCGAAGTCAAGGGCAGAAATGACCGGTGGAAGGGGGAGGCAGGCTTTTTAAAGGTGGACAATTGAAACCCCGGCGATGTGCTGTACAGTTTATGATGGGGGATCTCGGCTGGTTGACGGGGTGCGACGTTGTACTTGCAAACTGTCGCTAGAACGTTGCAGGAGGGTGGAAGATATCGCGCAGATACAAGGGAGTTGCAAGGACGTCGCAAGCTGGTGGCAAGGCGGTTGCAAGCGCCCCCATCATTTCAGCCGGCTGCGACCAGCCCAAGGATTCCGTGGGACTTAGATTCATATTGTAATGGGTATCAAATAATTGTGTACATAATAAGGGGATTATCGACGACGGGATAATTGGCCCCCTTCCCACTTTGCCGCCGTTTTGGTGATGTCGGCCCATTGTCCCTCTGAGTCCTTCTGCTCTCTTTCCAGTCCCACATGCACTCAAGCTTACCTTTTCCTCCTGTGTTATTTCTCTTCTTGTTGTTCTCTTTCAGTGGCTTCGCCACGCCGCTACCTCGTGGTGCTTCGTGGTTCTTAATCGCTTGGTCTCCCGGTTGCTCGCTCACCCAGTCGCCGTCGCTCGCCGGCTCTTGGCTTCTGACTTCACCGTCCTCTGGTTCTGTTCGGACGTATGGTGACGGTGCCTGTTTATGGGACTCGGAGTCCCGGCTGACCCGGTGTTCTCCTTCCCTTCCATGCTCTCTCCATGTTCTCCTACTCTTCCATTCTTCAAGATCGCCATATACGGTGAATTCTTTGCCTGAGTTTTGGCGCTAGAAAATCACACGTGATGATCCCGGTGCAAGTTTTCCTTGTGCTGCCGTCATGGAGGCATTTAGCCAGCTGCAAAGCCCCCTGCTCCTCACTCTACACCCCAATTCACAGCTGTAGGAGGACGCCTATATGATTTGTGCACTTGCAACCGATCATGTAGCGAAGAGTCCACTCGCACCCTTCGGGGTTAGGTATCTGCGAAGTCGCTTTCAGAGCCAGTTTGACAGAGGGGCAGGGGAATGCTGGAAGCACTTCGTCCCATGGTCAGAGCCCTTCACATCACGTCTATAAACCTAATGGTGAAGAGAGCAGCGAGAGTTGTGGCGGTAATGGAAGCCCGACGCAGACACCACGGGGCTATCAGGATGCCCGCCACGAGGACGTGGCTCGCACATTCTACTCGGGTGCCTGGTCTGGGCTTGTGGTTATGGTTGCAGTGGCTAATCATGGAAGTGACACTTACGGGTTGGGTAGTACGTGCAATCTCCAGTGCGTGCCACTACTGTGAACAAGCTCCTCGGCACACCTTCGCCCCTTAGTGAGGTAAGGTTTTATGCAATGCGGACTCAAAGACACGATTTTATCGCACGCCCGAGTCGTGTTACAGTAACTCCCCTTCTCCTTTGGAGAACAAAGGCCTGGAAGTAGAGGAATGAATCGATGACTTTTGCATGCTCGTTTTGCTCTCGAGCGCATCGATGTTCGGGTCCTCATGCCTCAGACGTTGCTTCGCCCTTCAATACCTTGGTTCTCCCCACCTGATCATGCGCATCCAGCACATTGGAGCGCTCTGGATAACCCCGCTATGAAGAGATTGCTCGTACACTGTATATAAGGCGTACCAGTGCTCGGGTCTGAACCAAGGTCTCAGGACGCATCTCACAGCAATCATCACTTGCAACCATGGTATACACTGCCCCTCGCATTACCACTCTAGACTCCTCTCTACTTCCTACTCCCCCCGATAGCTGGAAGTTCACCCATCTCATCCCGGATCCGGTGACCGGTGGTACTCTCGACCTCGCTCACTACCCGGTGTTGCTCTTTGGCCCTTACACATACACCGGTATGTCGCCGCATATTCGGACTCACATTATCTGCTAACGGTAGTGTTCTGGATGCAGCTCTCAGCAAGATCGACAACACCAGTGTCATGTTGATCGTGGCTTGGGACATGCAGAGGAACCTTGTCAAGCAGTGGAACAAGCCGGGTGCCCGCTACATTGATCAGATCTCCTTCAACGCCGTCACCCAGACGGTCACTTTCACCGGGCAGGGCGGCCTCTTCGTCATCGCCACCCTCGACGAGCTCATTGTTAGTCCCTCTGTCGTCTACCTCCCGCCCTCTTCCGGCCCCGCCCTGCCGTACACGCTTTCCTACGCCGCGGCCAACAATGCCCAGTTCCCCGTCATAAAGAGCGGTCCCTACAGCTTCTGGCCGGTGTCGTACGCGGACTCGCGTGCATCCTTCTGTGTCGTCGTTGTCGACCGGGACAACGTGATCCTCAAGCTTATCGACTGTCCCGGCTCACACACCATTAGCAAGGTCGTCGTCAACGACGCCAATCGCACCATCCAACTCACCGGTCAAGACGGCGCCATCGCCAACTTCGACTACAATACCGCACTCGCTTGCTTCACCTGCTGCTACGTCTGCACCAAGGACAACTTCCTCTTCCTCGCGCAGTACTTCAACGTGCCGCTTTCGGACAGCGAGGCGACCGCCCTGGCGAAGGCCATGCCGGTGATCGACTGCTCCCTGTGCTGCCCCATGCAAGGGACGTACACCGACCACTCGGGCTCCGACCGGGTGAAGCGCAGCACGATTGGTGCCGTCGTTGGCTCATTCCTGGGAGGCCTCCTCGGGGCGATTGGAGGATTCTTGGTCGCGGGGCCCCTCGGGATCGGCCCTGGGCTACTTGCCGGCTCTGCCGCTGGAATCGCCATCGGGGTGGCCGTACCGGACAGCAGCGACAAGGGCCAGTACGCGCTCTCGTCTCTGGAGAAGCAGTATTCTCTCGTTGGGTACGCACCCTCTGCTAAATATCAATACGACGTGGACTGACATTGTCGTGGAAGATACACCCAGTTCCCCTGCGGTCCATTCGATAACACCGGCGTCGGGGAGAACTGGTACGACTCTCCCTTCCCTCGCTACGCCGAGCTGCCCTACTCCGGCGCCATTACGACGCTTGGCTCCGCGTCCTCTCCGCAGGCGTACTCGCCCGCCAAGAAGGCCATCGGCGACTTGTCCCGCGACCCGCGCTACAACCCGCTCACGCTCAGCAACGGCGTCCAGGTCACCAAGTACATCTTCGTCATCGTTCAGACGGACGAGACCGTCAGCGGCAAGCCGGGCTACCAGATGCGCATCAACCCCGAGGACTTCTACCCGGACTCGTGGCCGGCGAAGGAGCGCGTGAACCACAGCCAGATGTCGGAGGGATACCGCTTCTGGGCACTGGTCGGGGAGCCGCACATGCAGGTGCACGCGGCGGGGAGCCTGTACGTGGACATCACGAACAAGAAGCTGTTGGGGATCGACACGCGCACGGGGCATTACTTCCGGTCTTTCAAGGGCCAGGACCAGGCGGTGAACGATGCGACGTTCGGGTTCCTGAAGAGCCTGGGCTACGACACGTCGTCGATGAAGAACTACATCGACATCATCGGGTACTTCCAGCAGTACATGGGATGAGCCGGTCAGGTGGCCATGACCGTTGGAGGCCAGTTGGATCTGTGAGTGGTGTGTTTCCCCGGGAACTCGCGTTCTGAGATAAGTTTACTGACCGTTGCTGCCTTTTGTCGGGGATACGCACGTAGAAATGCTGTGTGAAATGTCTACGACGTTCAACACGTCGAGTCGCCTCGGCCTCGGCGCTCTTCACAATTGTATTCCGTCTCAAAGTGTCCCGTTATCTGTGTCCCCAATGTACGAAGTACTGCGTTACGAGTCGGAAATGTTAGCTACATCTACGCTAACGCTCTCTGTGGTTCTGCGCGCATCATTCGAAACCTCGCGATTAGTAACACGAGAAGACCTGGTGACGAAGTCCAGGAACGACTGCGGCTCTGAAGTCATTAATCAACAGCCGCTTTCAGACATGAAATCAGCGGATGTGTCACGACTGGCACTTGCACTTATGACTGCCAGTAAACATAACCTCACTTGTGAGCATTCAACTTGGAGTCGATTAACATACATGAGACCCGACCAGCTTGTTTATGCAGTGCCTCAAAACGATGCGCTAATCCTTTTTTTCCCACCAATTTTAACAACTGTTGAAGCAAATGTTCGTCCGACCGGCGCGTCGCATGTTTCATAGTAGACGTCAACTCAGTCCAAATTCAGTCTCCATACTCCCCGCTCCGATCCCCATGGTGTAACAGATTCCTCTCCGCCATCCTCTCCTCCCTGATTGGCGCGTACCCCCTCGTCTGCCGGCGCAACCACACAACCATAACCGCAACGCCGAGGAGCAGGATGATCGCCCCGCCGAGCAGCCCCATGATGATGTAGCTGTTGCGCTCGAGCGTCGACAGGTCCGGCGCCCCGTTCCCATTCGACGTCTCGACGTCAGCGGCCAGGTTCCCCGCGACGATCCCCGTCTGAGTCGACGCAGGTCGGGGTGACAGTGACACCGACGACTTGCTGCCCGTGCCGGAAGAGCCCGACATCGCGCCCCCGGTGAAGCAGTAGCGGGAGAAGCACGCCTCGCACACGGCCGTCCGCTTGTGACCACGCCATGCCCGCGCACGCTCGACCACCGCACACGCGACGCACGTCCCCCACTGCGCGTCCGACTGGGTGAGGTCCGCGTCCGAGGCGTCGCTGATGTACCCGCGTGACGGCGCCGCACCAAGCAGGCGAGTGACTGGCGATGTGGATCCCTCTCGAACCCGGAGATGTCACCTAGATAGCCTTAACTCGAAGACGGTCGCCGTACGTGGGGCAGGGGAAGTTGGTTCTCGCGACGCTCTTCTCGGTTGACGTCGACGGCGTCTGGGTAGTTATCTGGAGCACTGGATGGGGACCTTTGCGAAGTCGGAGGGATTCGGCGGGGAGGGGAAATTGGATAGGATGGAACGAGATGGAAATGCCCGGAGAGAAAGGAGACAGGTCACCCCGCCTAAGATGGATACGACGGAATACTGACTTGGAGATAGGAAGAACACCCTTCCCAACAACACCGACCAATCTGTTGGAATATACGGAACAGGGGAAGATGTGAACAAGGATTCGTTGGAACGCATCGAAACGATCGAAGGTTAGTGAACTAAGCCAATCCGATGAAGACTGCCCGAGAACGTACTTTGCCCATGCACTACGTTCCCCACCCGTCCGGGGTTGGTAAGCCATAAATTCTAGGAAGCCTACGCCATATGGCACGTCGCTCCTCGTTCTCTCGCGCTTTCAAGACTTCCAAGCATGGTGAACACAGTTCGAGGTCTTCTTCCTCCATCCACAGGTCGTATATGGTGTGCCAGGTGTACAGGTGAGAGTAGCGTCGGGAACGGTTTCGGGCCATTTCATAAAAGCGGTCCATGCAACGACGGCAGGAGTTTCCACCGTCCCATCTTCGCGGGTCCATCCGTGCGCGACGGATCCACCTAGAATGGAGCAAGCGTAGAGAGCGATAGGAAGCATGCCATGATTGTCGGCGAGGCTGGCTAGATGAACTGCACCGATCTCTTGCCCGTCGCCGACGTCGAATGGAGCATCCGCCGTGGGCCATTTCTCTAAATTTTCGGTAAAATAAAGCTTAAGGCGCGCTATGGCTTGACGTTCGATGAACATGATCTGGTACTTGTGGCCAAGACGCGTCAACGATGAGAACTGGTTGAAGGTGCAGCCGAGTTCGTCGTCCGCTAGAGCGACTCCGAGTCTGCGTGAGAATGAATAGATGTCCATAATGTTCAAGCGTATGTAACTTACGATGTGCCCTTCTTTGGTAACAGAGCGCGTAGGAGATGCCTCAAATCCTCCTGTGAGTCGGATAGATGGATCACGGGGTATCCATCATAGAGTTGACCAGCGTCGGGGTTGGCGGTGGTAAACATATCAATGAAGATGGGTGACTGGACCGCCAAGAGACCGCGATATATCTTGAATGCACGCTTTCCAGCGACCAACACAATGTTGCCGTCCTCAAGCCAGAACTCCTCATCTCGTGTCAGATCGTCAAACGATTGCTCCGAGTCCGCACCACCATCGTCCGTCCGGAGGCGCTTGGATGGTCTTCCATGGAAGTCCGACATAGATGGAAGAACTGATGAGGTACAGGTTCAAGGAGTATCCAGCGGAGCGAGCGCAGAGAAGCAGCTATACGTAGTATTACGGTGGTGGCTTAGCCCAACCTCGCCGTGTCGGACTTTGCCGAGAGGTTATTTGTAGCTATTTGCAAGGGGCGATGGTCTCGACCGGGTCTCGACTCTCGGTGTGGCGATCTTCCCTTCCGAGTGGATGTCGTCACGGACTCACGGTGTTCGACAGGTATGTGTTCTCCACTCCGGTCGCTCCGTGCTGAATGATTCATGGGTTCGCAAGTACTGTGGCATGCCTATGAGAAATAGACCTCCAACAGATCATTCTTCTGACGTAATTTTGAACATTGAAACACCATGCACGACGACTTCAGTCTTCAGTTTTTCTTCTTGCATGACTTCGTTCACACCATCCACAGGATGATTCCCAGTTCGACGACGACAGTTCCCGTACCAAGACGTCTAACCCATCTGGGACGTCCTATCCGGAAACATCTGCGACCGTACCTCCCAATTCTCTCCCTTGACCCCAATATTCACCGTAGGCCAACTCGCATACGCCATCTTCCCACCCTTGCCCTCCAGCTGGGACATACCGCAAGATGCAAGGCATTCCAGAACTCCGGACTATCCTCGCGCGGTGGAGACACGTCCCCTCATGTTTCGCAGCCCGAGCACGGCAGACCACTGACACCTATGGACTGGCTCCGCTAGGCCAGGTTCCGTACCCGCCCGTTCCGACGGTCAGACTGGCCCGGGTCAGTGCCTGCCGGCGGCGCTCTGTGGCCCCACACCACGGTTCCATCCCGCTTCGCTGCTCCTCCCGAGAGGTCTGACATCCTGGAACGCGGGGATCTGTTCCTGCACAAAGACACGCGGAACGACCAGTTCCAAACATGGATCTGAGACGGGCGTGAACGAAGACCGAGGAAGGCGTCCCTCATCCGGTCTTCAACGGCGAGCGGCGCCAGGCTATGGTTCCCCTTCCCAAAGGAGGAGGGCAGATACGAGCTGAACTGGATTGTGAAGCACTTGGGGAACAAATACAAGTGCGTAATTTGTCGAACACGTCAGACTCCTGTTACTACTGTATCTTTCTGATGGTGCACGCGCCGGTCCTCTCGTTGGCGGGAGCCCTGCGTCTCCAATGTTCGAGGTTGCGAATGCTCGAGTTCGGAACTACGATTGTGCTTGGTAAGCTTTCAGTCATCCGCCGCCACCGCCAGATACTTATGGACAACTGGTCTTAGACCCAGACGATTCCCTCAGAAAGTTTGATAAAATCATGTACCCACCTCCCGTTATGATTATCTTTCGTTCAGGACTTTTCCAAAACCTTGGGCATGCGAACGCACCACGTCTAGCAAGGACCCAGAATGACGCGTTGTCCCCGGTTCCTTCCGGATGCCTACGAAATCATCGGATAAAACCAGGTACTGGGGTGCGGTACGGGGCCCGGGGCTGATGGGCACGAGCATCTTAAGTGGGGGCATACAATAAATATCATGATTGGGAACCGGTTGTCAGGCTGCTCAGGCAGTGCCGGTTCTCGGTCAGAACGTCATCATTCCTATCAACGTCGGTGCACAATTGGGATGGATGTCATAGGCGAATATTGGGTGAAATGATGTCGCAACTTAGCCTCTAGACCAACCGTCCACGCTGAGAGGGATACACAGAAGCGTCCCGCAAGGGCATACCATCCCTTCCGGGTTGGCCTATGTAAAACACGTTTCATCAATATCAAACAGCGCAACGCCTCCATTTGCTCTGCTTCTTCAACACCGTATCTATTTACGAGTATTGTATGTAGCCTCGACCTCGAGGTCCTGTGAGTACGCTTCTCATCATTCTATGAGAAGCTCGCGGTGAACTGAACGGGAGACATCCGGTGTTTCATCCACCCACCATCGAGAATCGTACCGACCTCCTTTTGATTGTGTCCCATTGCGATACCTAGAACGCGCGCGCGTTTCAGGTAGGATCTCGTTCAGCATGCGAAGATGCCATGGTGCATCCGAGTCGCCGCTTGAACTTGAAGCTGGAACCAACCACTCGCAATACTTACCCATACCCAGGAAAAATAACAGCCTTCTGTACGCAGATTGAAATAGAGCAAGGGAACCAGGGACACTGGCATGGGTAGTCGCCACCGGAGGTGTATTGATCCTTCACGTCGGCAGCCCATGGAGCGAAGGCTCGTGCTACTGTCCACATGTGGCGGTGAATCAGACCCAGTGTGTCGGATACTCCCACGACTGGCACTGGCACCTCTAGGCTCTGCCGCTGCAGTACTTACTATCATTTCTCTCAAACGTGCACATCCAGGTCTCCTTCCACCAGGGCCATCTCCGCCGACGCGTTTTGGCTGTCGCCGTGCCACAACACAGAACTCATTCCTCCCAACAACCCAACCATCAACCATCGCGCTAGTTACCACCTTGTGAGCTTGTCGGTCTCCAGATATAAAAGCACATCGTCAAGCATCTATCTGTAAGTTTCCAACCCACTTTCAGTCTCCTCATGTCTTCCAACGACTCTAACAGCTCTTCCGACATTCAAGTCCCCTCAGTCGCTGCCTCCCCTCCTCCTTCATCTCGGTTTCAGACTCCCCAGTCTCCTAGCGATCCTAGCATTTCAGACCGCGAGGATATCCCTTGTCCACGGTCGGATCGTCCTGCTCAGCCTCCGCACACACCTCCACCTTCAAAGTCACGTCCTGTATTCGATGGGGACGTCAAAGAGACGCCACTGAAGACCAATCCTCTCAATCTCGACCGCTTTTCTGTCAAGGCTCTTACTCCCAAAGAGTTACGGCCCAGTCCCGTAGCTCCCTCTGATACAATGAGCCGATGGCGTCAGTTCTCGATGGACAGCTGGATGGACAAGTTTTGTCCTGGCGACCGTACCACCCAGGAGGCTCTGACCCCGTTGCCTCAAGATATCAAAGATAACCTGAAGGCGATCACTGACAAGGTTTTCGCAAAGTATCTCGAGGGCAAGTCCTTTGACACGCTCGGTAAAGAAGCCAAGATGTACGCTCCGATTGTGAGTCACCACATCTCGGCCTTAGTTGACTTCTATATGCTAATCGCATACATAGAACGCTCTCATCCAGGGTATCCTTGACGAGTACGGGTTGAAAGACCTTGAGGCGCTAGATACTGCCAATCATAAGATGGACGACGGCGGCTACGACAAGCATGCGACCATTCCAGACTGCGGTATTTACCGTGTCAATGACCAGGCGCGCCGAGCCACTGTGCTCCTCCCGAAACACCTGAGGAAAAGCAATATGGATCCAGAGCTGAAGGCGGAACGAGCTCCTCATCTCGCTCGTCGCTCTTGGCATTGGATCGACGTCCTCATGGAGGCAAAGTGGTCTCCCGAGTTTTCGGCGTTCTACACCGATGATCATGGGACGGACTTCATTCGTGACTCCATCAAGGGCAGGGAAGCGCTCGGACAGGTCGCCGAGTACATGACCCACATCTTCAGGTGTCAGCACCGCACATTTGCTTTCGCCATCTACTTTGTCCAAGACAAGGCGCGCTTTCTGTATTTCGATCGTACCGGCGCCGCCGTCTCCCACTGGTGCTTCTTTGAGAAGGATCTCTACCTCCAGGCGTTCGTCTACAGGCTTGCGAAAGCGAGTCTCGCAGACCGCGGCCATGACCCCACCGCGACGCTCGTTCCCTTCGATTCGCAAGATGCTCAGAACTTCCGTGCTTCCGTCGACGGTCTTGCAGAGTCGTCGCTGTTGCGAAAGTGGGTCGTGGACTCGACCAAGTCTAGTTGTCCCATCTATAAGCTGAAGGCTACCTCCGTGACTCGCGATGCTTCCGGAGCTTCTATATCCCGCGACTTCCTCGTTGGACGTCCATACTTCTCTAGTGACACGCTCGTGGGGCGCTGCACCAGGGCATATATCGCCTTCGACCCTGTCGAGAAGAGCCACTGTTTTCTCAAGGATTACTGGCGCCCCGTAGTCGTTGACCGCACGCGCCCGGAGCACGAAGTCTACGAGCGGTTGTACGCCGGGCTCGAAGCTAATGACAAGACCACCAAGAACTTGCCCACCTTGGTCTGTGCTGGAGACCTCGACGGGCACAACGCACAGAAGAGTCGCGTGGACGCCGAAATTAGGACCAACCAGAATGCCAGTGCGCCCCCCGTTCCCCGAACCCACTACCGCTTGGTCCTTCGTGAAGTGGGTGTTCCCTTGGAGAAGTTCCCCAACTTCAAGACATTGTTAAACTTGATATTGCAAGCTGTTGATAGTGAGTTGCGTGATTATTCTCTCATGGAGGGTTTCTACTCACCGCCAGTGGTGCTATACTAGCGCATGCCAACGCATGGGAGTACGCAGGGGTGCTTCATCGCGATATCAGTGTTGGGAACATTCTCATCAAGTTTGACTGGGAGAAGAACAAGGTAGTCGGTTCTATGCTCTGCGACTGGGATCTTAGCAAATATGGGGAGGACCTGGGAACAGACCCTACCCAACCGGACCGTACTGTGAGTTGAGCCGAGGTATATTGACTTCGACAAACTCTAATATTTACAACACAGGGAACATGGCAATTCAAATCTGCGATGTCCCTCCTCTTTCCCTGGAAAGCTTATGAACTTGCTGACGATGTCGAGTCTTTTATCCACGTTCTCAACTACCTCGTCCTCAAGTATCATCCCACTAACCTCGGCTCTGAGCTCGAGGGCCACATTGTGGCCTTCTTTGGGTTCCACGAAGTCCATCACCATATTCATTATGGTGGGAAGACCAAGTGGCGGCTCTTAGAGGATGCCGACAAGGCTCCATACAAAGTCGTCGGCAAAGGAAGGGACCCTCTGCAGGCGCTCATAGACAGCCTTGCGTCCTTGTGCCACAATCAGTACCTGCTGAAGCGACCCTTCATCGACAACTATCTCTCCGAATTTGAGCACCCCTTCCCCTTCCCCTTGTCCCAGCATGCAAAACAGCCGCAAGCTACCGAGCCTGCTGTCACCACCGACGAACCACTGGATCCATTCCACTTTGAATGGGTTGATGATCCTGCCAGTCACTCCGAGTCCGAGTCGAAGACAGACTCCGGATCCAGTGATTTGCCTACTTTCTCCAAGGCAGTCTCGCCACCACCCCCTTCATTCAAGCCTGAAACTACCCTCCAGGATCATCGGGGGCTTCTGGCGGCGTTAAGGGCTGCCAATAGATTTGGCAATTGGGACATGGGCGACAAAGGCGAGGATCAGTTCGAGCGCTTCCAAAGCCTCACCGGCCGGAGTGGCAAGCTGCCCTTCAAGTCTAGCTTTTCGACCTCCGAACAGTTCTTTGCGACCTCCTCTGGGCCTCCGAGTGCCACTAAGCGGCGCAGGCTTCCAAGGCGAAAGCCAACGAAGCGTCGGAAGGGATTAACTGGGGACTTGGATGAGGACGTGGCAGCCGGCTGCGCCGTCTCGGAGGACACAAACGAAGACGAGGACGAGCCTGAGAACCCGCCGGGCCAGGAGGAAAACGTCGAGGAGGGTGAGGGTGAGACTGGGAAGGGTCGCGGCGACTAGGGCGGAGACGAATGGGACTCGGGTCTGCGGCTCCCGGGGATGTCAAGTTGCCAAAACGGCACGATAGGCGCTATGATCATGTACAAGTCTGTTTCTGTAAGCTCGCGTCTGGCATATCTCAATGTTCTGTAGAAAGAACTCAGATGTTTCAGCCCATCTGGTTGGAGTAGTTCAAGGCCCAAGCTTCAAATATGGACGCGAAGACGAGCGTCGAGATTGACATCTTCGGAGCAAAGATGGTCATGTCAGCTCCGAGTCGACTCTGACGCCTCGTCGGACCGCAGGACAGACAACATGGAAGGCATACATTTAGGACATGGTATTGAGGCTGTAGACACTTGCGGCAAGCATCAGAGTTGGCAGCCGTATCGCAATACCTATACTAGCATCGGCCGTAACTGGAGCTGCGCATCGACGTTTTCCCCGAAGGGAGTGCTGATTGGGCCATTAGTGTATTTACACGTTTCGTACGTACTGACTCCAGTCTCCAGTAGGTGGTTCCGGATGCTCCACGCGTCACGGCCGCCGCGGCCACACAACACTCAGCCATCCTGCGCGAGCCCCTCCGAGTCCAGCGGATCGTCGGGCTACTAGTGATTTCGACCGACCCCAGGGGTACCGCCGGGTGAGAGCCTTACCGTCGCCGTGCCCCCTTCCCTTCAGTCTTATGAGTGACCGGCGGGAGACATTGAGCCCGCAGTGCCGGCTGCGATTGAAGCGCAATGAAATCGCACATTTTGAACGGTTTTCGAATGTCGCCGAATCGCCGCAAAAAAACCAGCTGCGTTCGACGCGGGGTGATGCACGGGCCTGGAAAATCAACATTAGCATATGCAGAGACGCAGGCGTCGCGAGCGAGGTGCAGTTTTCTGACTCACCGCACACAGAGCTCCAGCCCGCGCACTCCCGATGCCGTTCTACGGCTCACCGGTCATCATCCGAGGGTCGTCTGGCCTCGATTGGGGTGCCTCGGATGACGGCCGGTTGATCCTGGGCGGGACGCGGTAGGGACAGGATGGGCGCTGGTGAGACGGTGCCAAGTGCAATGAAATCGTCGATTTCTGACACCCGCCGGAGCCGTGTAAAACAGGGTGGGTGCGTCTTGTAGGTATTCGTGGATACTGAGACGACACTCGCGTCGGCTGCACGATGTAGTACGCTTAAGATATTGCGGAATTTGCGGGTGCGGCATTGCGATGCGATTTCGCGCACAGGTCGCCCAGCGCGCGAAGTCGTGCGTAAGAGATGGTGAATGAATTGCGGGCATCGTGGCTATCAAATGCGGCTCGAAATCCGTGGGCCGATGGCAGGAAAAGGACGTATCGGACTCGGCTCACCTGCGCGGATAGGCGCCGATGTTGAGCCCTCCACGGAAGCGGACGCTCGTTCCTCCCGCACCTACGTTACCGAGGGCTAGTGTGAGCCCCATTCGACACAATGAGATTGGTTTCTTGCTTACCTGGCCTGTCTCGCGGTAGTTTGACCGTGAGAAGTGCACCAGGTGGCAGCCCCGCCTTGAGACGTCGTTTCTCGCACATGGTGCCCAGTGGGGCAGATCGCATACGCGATGGCCAGCGTCATGAGGGAGCCGTGACTATCTCTTACAGACGTTAAGACATTTCGCTGGCCATGGGAGAGAATATATGCGACATCAAACTTACCTGTGAGCAGCGGGCGGAGTAACGTCGAGGCTTCTGTTTGCCCCGCCGCCCGTTCCTTCCGCACCTGCGTCACTCGCGGCTTCTTCGAGATGATGTGAAGTCGTCGAGGCAGTTTCCTAGCTCGCCTGTTTTGTTTGACGATGTTATCGAAGCCGGGAAGGTGGTGGGTCGCGGATCACGAACGGGGGACGACGCCGTGAAAAGTGAGGAGACACGCGTCTATTCAGCAGCCAATCACAACTCGTGAAACGCGGTTGTGGCGTCGGCGTCTGTGGCATCCTATCCCGGACGCGTAGGTAGGTTTCCAAGCTTGTCCTGGCAGCGTCCACCACTCTCACTTTGGTATGGGCAACCTCGACAGGCTCAATGCTTTACGCAATCGATCCAGTCGTCCTTTGTAAGCACTCACTAGTCCTGCTCAGTGCTCTCGTCAGTGCAAGATGATGTCACGCACCTCGTGGATGCCTCGCGAGGCCTCGGAGGCTTGAGCCAAGGGTTGCTTTGTTCAACTGAAGTCCCTCCGGTCCGTATGTTACAGTCCTAGAAGCAGATCTGAGCTTACACGAGGTATGCATTTGACGCTCATTCGGGGTACTTCTCGTCTCTGACTTTTAGTGTTCCATCCCCACTATACACCTGTCTTCCTCTTCCAACGAAATATGTTCCACTTCTTCGGACGTCTCTTCAAGCGCACTTTCCGTACCAGCCATGAAGACCATCCTGACCGCGGATCTATTGGCGGGAAGACTCGACGCAAAGTACAGATCTTTGTTAACGGGCAAGTGCCACTCGCTGAAGATGACCTTCGGATAATGAGGAAGGTACGTGACCGTTACCTCACTCACGGTCTCGCCGTATCTCACATTTTTCTTGCGTATGACAGAAGAGGACGTTCAAAACAAAGAGAGTGGAGGTCATCTTCGACAGGTCTGTGCTCTCCATTTTGGTCACTCCTTGGTTAACAATTCATCACGGCTTGCGCTGCATGTCTAAATAGCTCTCCAACGGAGTCTTTGGACATCCTTTTGAACATTGAAGTACCTGACTTTGTGATGCACGACAACGTCAGTCCTTCGCTTTATTCTTGTGTTAATTTATTCACGCCATCTACAGGAACTTGATCCCCAGTCCGACGACGACGGCTCCCGTACTACGACGTCTGATCCGTCCGGGGCATCCAATCCGGGAACGTCTGCAACCGTATCTCCCGACTCTTCCCTCCCGTTGTCCCAATCGCCACCGTCGGCCACCTCGCATACTCCATACCAGCCTTGCTCTCTCCTCCCCCGTTGGAGACACACCGCCCGGGCCCGAGCACAGCGGACCACTAACACCCACGGACTCGGTCTGCCATGCCGGGTTCCGCACCCGCCCGTTCCGACGATCAGACGTGCCCAAGTCGATGCCTGCCGGAAACACCCGGTGGTACTACACCACAGCTCCATTCGCTGCTCCGCCCGAGCGGTTCGACCTCCTGGAACGCGGGGACCTCTTCCTGCACGAAGACACGCGCAGCGACCAGTCCCAGGCGTGGATGTGGGACGGGGTGTGGGCTAGGACCAAGGAAGGCGTGCCCCATCCGGTGTTCGGTGGAAAGCGACGCTTGTGGTTCCGCTTCGTGAAGGAGGAGGGCAGATACGAGCCGAACTGGATTGTGAAGAACTCGTGGAACAAGTACAAAGGGACACAGCGTCAGGAGATGGAAAGGCAGGTGGGTGCCTTAAGTCGCTGTTCTTGTCTTTCTGATGGTGCGCGCGTCACCGTCCTCTCGTCAGCGGGATCCCTGCATCCCCGATGTTCAAGGGTGTCAATGCGCGAGTTCGGAACTAGACTGAAATGATGTTAGCCAGTCTTTGAGACTGCATATACCGATATAAACGCACTCATGGGCTCTACGTAGTTCTTAGAGCAAGCTCCGCAATTTTTCTCTTCCGTGTCCCCCTCCCAACAACTTGTGATGTGCTCTTCCCAGCGGGCGGCGTGCAGATCGCGTACGCGGCGATCCCCGTCATCAAGACGCTGCAGGAGCCGCTACGGCGCGAGGTGCAGGACGCGTTCGCGGAGAGCCGCAGGTGGTGTGGCAGGCGATGATCGGGCTGCTGTCGGTCGCGATGATATACGGGAGGTGGCGATGCAGAAGATGACGGACGAGCGGTATGGGCTGGATGAGAATCAGAATGCGAATGTGCGGGGCGTGGAGGTAAGGACAGGGTTGGAGAAGCAAGGTGGTGCGGAGGTGCAGCAGGCTTCTTGACGTGCACTGTTGCGAGGGGTGTCACGTATGGCGGGGACACGACTCTACGATACGAAGTTGTTAATTATGGGTCGGTGGACCTAGAGATACCCATTTGTGTACATTATCACGGTCAACATGATTCCCTACTTTCGCTCTCGACATCAGCTGTGCAAGTATTTACTGCATTGGACAAGGTTGAAGTCGGGCATATGCTTGGAAGATGGAGGAGATATCTGTGAACGAATGCTGGATGATCTGCGAAGGTGGGATTTGGGATCGTCTTGCAGACCAAAGATTTGAGGAAGCTTCTGCCACAGCCTGTGACGTTGTTCCCCACGGAGCTGCTCGATGACCTGCGAGCACGTGGTGCAACCCGTGAAAGGCAAAGAAACGACGTCGCGCGAGCCTTCAAAGAGATATATGTGCCCCCTCTGACTCGCGTCGTTAAGTATGGTGTCCAGCGCACCGCAACATACATCTGGAGTGCTGCAATGTTGGGAAGCGACAAAGACTTCGTGGGTATGTCGGATCAACCGCTCCGATATCCGGCAGAGGTCTCCAAAGCCGGAAATGCAGCGTTTGGCATCGGCCTTATCCAGTACCAGGTGCGTTCCGTCCTCCCGCGCTTGTCCATCGATGATGATGTGCTCGTTTTGGGCGCAGAGGCAAAACGCGAGAGGAAGCATGCTGGGATTGTTGGTCAGCCTGGCTAGATCGATGATGTCGATAGGGTTATAACTTAAATAGCCGGAAGAGTTGAGGACTTGGAACGTGGAAAGTTGGCACTCCCATTGCACGACATTGTCTGTGAACATGCGCTTCAAGCGACAGATCGTTGCGCTCGAGCACATCGATTTGGTACTTGTGACCGAGTCGCGCGAGTGCGGAAAGTTCGGGGTACTTGAAGGCTTCACCGCGTTCCAAACTAAACCGCACATATCAGTTGTCAAACTGCTACGCCATGTCGTCCAGAAGGAGAGACATACTGCAGCGGTACCAGATGGGTGAGAAGTCACTTGAGATCCTCCGGGGAATCGGATATGCGGACTACAGGGCATCCGTCATAGGTCTCGTCCGCATGGTTGGCAGACGAGAACATGTCGGAGAACACGGGGGAATGTAGGGAGAGAAACCCTTTGTAGACTTTGAACACAGTCTTCTTGGCAACGAGCACGACGCTGCCGTCCTCGAGCCAAAAGTCGTTATCGCGCGTGAGCTCCTCCAAAGGCGACACTGTAGGATTCGCTGTGTCTTCCATGGCTGATCGATGAGCCTTCTCCAAGCCGACTGGGCCGATCGAACTGGTGAGGGACGTTGAGATATATACACGATGTGGTTCTGCACGAAGATCTCTTTTAGAGAGAAGTGGTGAGGAATATGATGTCCGCACCTTGCGTCGCTGGCTAGTGAAGGTGGTTTGACGTGCAAATGAGGACCCGAGGAGTCAGCACAAACGATGTGAACATAGACATCCCTGCCGCAGCATCGGGAGTGGTAGTTCAAACTTTATTTAACGTTTGATGTTGGTCATCCCAGCCATACGACACTATGTAGGCGTAACCTAACAGGATGCACAATTGTATGCGTTGCGAGCGTCTTCGCAGAGTGCCAATCGGGGTTGCTTGCACCGTAAAGGCATGGCCACTCCCTCTCCTTCGGCTGCACGTTGCAGAGTACCAGAGAACGTCCCCGTAAGCCAGTCTTGAAAGGCAGTGGTCGACAGTCACTGGTTTTGCCGGTACGTCCCGGAACGGTGGCTTGATCAGAATTTGAAGCATCGAAAAAGGTGATAATGGATGCAATCGTGCACGACATGTCTAAGATAATAATGATACATTGAGCAATACAAAGCGAATACCACACCGTGTCCCATGGAACCGTGAGCATCGATCAGCTTTTTTCGTCCCACCGCTCGTACTTGTCGTTCGTTAAGCTCTGCGTGTAGGCGTCGTCGATCGTCAAGCAGAGATCGTCCAGGTCCTTGAGAGCTTGTAGCAAGGCAGTCAGTGATGACAAGCCATCTACGTCAGAGTATTAGCCTCACTTCACAAAGACGGAATCCAGGGCGCGGGAGGGCCCGTATCTCGTGTAGAATGTGATATGGGCCGCTCTTCCGTTCCAGAGCTGCTCCGCAGGATAACCCCGGAGATGAGCCCTTGGTTGACGACCAGAGCTACTCCAGCACTGTTCTACCATATCACGCACAATGATACTGGAACCTCTCCGTCGTGAAGAGTCGTGAAGAGAGATTGGACGTCACTCACCATACATCTGGATTCTCATGTTGATATGATTCTCGGACGGATGCGGCACACTGCGACGAGTCAGTCAGTGTCCGTCAGAAAAACATTCACAACTGTGAAGAATATGGGCGGAGGATGGGAATAGCAGACGGTAAGGGGCGACGCGGTCATAAATGGGATGATCAGGGCTGGACAATTGAACCCGAAAGCCGGAGCCGTAAACAAAAAGCCGAGGACGAAACTGCCCACGATCGCTCATAACCATGAAGAAAGGGCACGAGGAAAACAAAAATGCGCGTCGCGGGAGGTATCGGAGGAAGATTGGCTTGGCATGGGTGTATAATGAAGGAGGGACAGTAAGGAAGGAGGAGGACGTACCTGTATCCGCAGAATTCCACCTTTGGACTTGATGGCCAGAGACAATTAACCCGCTCTGTCAATGCATGTGGCATCTCAATCAGACAATATGCAGGACGTACTTCTTCATGAGCATCCATCTGAGCGAGTTCCCGATTGTATGGGACTCGTCATGAATCTGATATGTTGCGGCGGACAGGTCGGGCGCCGCACCCTTCAGCTGTATATCCGGCAAGGACGACGAGTCAGAGAGGGGTTGAGGACGTTTGCAGTCGACAATGGAGGACGCACAATCTGGATTTTAGGAGTCTGGTCCGCCATACAAGTAGAAGTTGCGTACCGAGCAGCACAACACAAAAGGCTCTGCTCTCGAGCGCCGAAAAGACGCTGGCCACGTGCCAATCTAAAGACGCCCGTCGTGGGAATGGACATGAAACGTTTAGCGCGCACGGGTGGCTGCTCCTTCAACGCTCTTCTCCCTCTGCCCCATCCTTATCCAGATACCTACCTGGCGACTCATTTCGGCTCTGTATACGCGAACTCGTCATGTTCTGGGATGCTTCACGACGCGGGGGAATCGAGACCAGCTTCTTTTGTTTGCGGGCAGCGAGTTGACGCAAGAAACAAACAATGGCAAACAGCGCGTGAGTACGGGCAATTGTTCGTCGGTGACCAGACGCGAGCTGACCGCGTTCTGGAGGTGAAGACAAAGGAAGCCGCGCGCACTGTGTCCTCTGCTCTCTGCTTATTGATCTATTCACCGACTTACGCTCGTGGACGACAATGTCAGGTATCCACCTCGATACTATAAAGAGCAGTCAACTGCGGGGCTAAGACTCCCGTGCTCCGCTCTCCCTCGTCCTTTCCTTTCTTGCACTCCTCGGCCTCACATCTCTTATACCCAACTTCAGACATATAATAAGGCAGTGCCTTCCGATCCGTGCCCAGGTGGTCCTCTCTTGTTTCCCATCATATCATTCCCCAGATCCCATCCTTACCATCTCAGACTTAGACGCCACCCGTCTCTCCCTCCGCGCTCCAAACCCTCACAGCAATTGCCCCCGCACAATAAAGATGGCTTCAGCATCTGTCCAGATTCCTTCTCCCGCCCTCAACGCTTCTCGCCCCACGCTTCCCCCCTTGAGCAGCCTTTGCCTCCCCGACATCCGCGCCCGCAGAACAAACCTTAACGTCCCCGCCATGGATTTTACGAGCACTCATACTAATGACCTTCTGGTATGTCCTCTTCGCTGCTCTTGTCGACGATCCAAGGCTGAGGATATTATCGCAGCCGCCGCTCCCGCTCGACTTTAACCAGAGCTGGCCGCGTGCACGCCAATCCTCCGTCTCCTCCACGACCTCCTCATGCACCTCCTCTTCACGCGCAGCTTCCCCCACCGAACCCTGGCCCCCGCGCCGCCATTCCATCACCCGCGCCGTGCGCCGGCACCATCCCTACCTCCCCGGTGACAAGTACCGCGTCGTGCTCTCGGACAACTACGACAATGCGGACGCGATGCTCGTCCTGCCCCTCCCCGCGGAGGCCGTCGACGAGAACAACAGGCCGATCCCCGAGAAGCTCAAGCAATACCGGGGCGGCAAGGCGTACCTCATCGTCGGGCCCCTCGCGCAAGAGCTCCGCGACCCCCAGAACCGCGCCCGCCTCAGGGCCGCCGTGCACCCGTACCGCCTCATCCCGCGCAACCCGCAGAGCCCCTCCAACTCGAATGCGACACCCACCGGCTCCGCGTTCCCGCACCGCCGCGACTCGACGGCGTCCGACTGCTCGGACGCGGAGGTGTGTGCGTGAGTGCGACCCCCCTCTACCCCCTCCGCCTCCTGCGCTGCCCAGACTATCTATCGCCTTCGCCCCGGCCCCACTTGCATCTGTAACGCCTTTGGTTTCACGGATCCCGGTCATGACCCCCCACGCGCACGCCCGATAGACGACTAGCATGGACGCTCGTAGCATACCCCCGGCAACCCCACCCTGTCTCCCTACATACCACCCTGTATCGATTGCTCTCTGTGCTGTCATCGCTTTCCGCTCTCCCTCCCCCTTTTCCCCCCGACCCGCAACTTTTATTGTTTATTTTTTATTGTTTTTTATTTCTTCTGTTCATACGATTGCACGTTGTTGTTTGTCCTCGTCTGCGCTTCAACTTCATTCGTCTCGTCGTGGGTTTTCTCCAAGATTACGGCCGCTGTATCCTTAGTACAAGTGTATACTGTACAACTACGCCGCGCGGGCGGGCCCTCAGCCCGAGCGTTAACGCTCCGAGCTGGGTCCGCCCGCGCTGGCCGCATGGATGGGACTGTATCGCTGGTTCAAGGCTGGATACGGATGGGGATGATACCATCCGGATTCCTGATTCCCTGCTGCGCGCACACTGCACGCGCGCGGGGGTACGCTACATCGCAAACAAGTACTGTATCAATACGACTTTTACACATACCCTCAGACTCTCTCTCCTGCATCATCAAGCTTCGCTGTTGGGGATCATGTTTCGTCGAGACGGAAATCGATGCACACATTGCGCATTGTTGGACGAAACCATAGCTGGCCATGGCGTCGTGGGATCGGCGCGAGATAATGATGCTTTTGTTCGCCCCTTCTGTCGATCTCCTTCCCAGTGCAGGTCGGACCCGGGCTCGGAAGAGGTGCGGAGGTGGTTCGAAATTCGGACTGCTTCGCACTCCAATTGGGCTGTGCGGTTGTCCAGGCTCGGGGTCGACGTTCATCATGCATCCGGAGCGGCGCTGATGCCACACGTCCACAGCGGAGAAGACAGGAGATGTCGACTTGCAATACTTGCCTCTTGAGTGTTATTTCATCCCCAGGCTCCGGGCTGTCCGTGCGGTGGACAGAGCAACGTCATCAAATGCATCACCGGACGCATCAAGAGAGAAGACTCCGGAGCGGTGAGATATCTCATACTTGGGTGGGGGGCCATACAGTACGCCCAGGACGTGGCGCGAGTCCGACAAACCATTGTCCGCCCAATCCGGATGCGTACCAGAACGGCAACTCAAATCTCATGCCACATCGCATGATTCATCGCCTCAGTGGCCCGGGCTTCAGTATGACACACGCACAAACGCGGCCAGATTGACTCACACAACGCGCCCTCTATACTGGATATATATCACGCTTCTATGTACCCAAATTTAAGTATAGTCAGATTATAGATGGATCGCCCGGAAGAGTTCACCGCTATCGCGTCAGAAGCCAGGTCCGGGCCCTCCCTGCTGCGCGCGCCCCGTGGCCACCACACCCCCAGAGCCACCCGCGCAAGGTTAACCCATGCCCAATTCAGAACCCACAAAGGGCCCGGTTGTGCCACCGGCGACTTACCCACAGGCCACTAAGTAGCACCGGGCCTTGGCGAGTCGCGACTACAGTACTTGAGTCTTGGGGTTACAGCTTCGCCTGCGCCTGCGCCCGCGGGACGCGGAGCGCCGACAGCCCGTCGATCGCCTCCTCCGTCTCGACCTCGATGCGCCGGAGCAGCTCCTCGCACGTCGGCACGTCCTTGATGAGGCCCATGACGATGCCCGCGGTCCAGATGCCGTGCTCGGGGTCGCCGAGCTCGTACACGAGGCGGCCGCGCTGGCCGGAGACGAGCTCGCGGACGTCTTCGAACTTGGCGCCGCCGGGGCGGCGCTCGAGCGCGACGACCTGCTGCGCGACGCCGTTCTTGAAGACGCGCGCGGTGTTGTGGAGCGTGCGGAAGATGTGCACCGTGTCCTTTTCGGTGGAGGCGACCATCTTGTCTTTGATGTTCTGGTGGATCGGGCTGCGGTCGTGTGCGGGCGAGAAGGGAGGGGGATGAGCATGCGGACTCGGAGGCGGTTCGAATTCGTGATAGACGGGATGACGCACCTCTCGACTGTGCACATGAACCGCGTGCCTATTGGCGGAAATGTCTGTCAGTACGCTGCGACGTCACGGCCGGGCCGGAGGAGGGGGAGCACAGACCCATGTTCACACCCTGCGGGCCAGAGTTTCATTGTCAGCTGGATCCGTCGTAGCGGGTAGGGTATGCCGCGCGACTTACACATGCTCCGAGGGCCAGCGCGGATGCGAGGCCCCGGCCATCAGCAAACCCTCCAGAGGCAATGTACGGGACTTGGAGCTCCTGCGCTGCGCGGGCGAGCTGACGACGTGCATGTGGTCAGCCGGACATCCGGATAGCTTACAGTTGCGGATGGCGTACCAGGACGAGGCCGCCTATGTCCTCCTCTCCGGGGTGGCCCGCACCTGAACGGGAAGGTCAGGCCATGGCGCCACGGTCGGAGCGTTTTGGTCTTACATTCAAATCCGTCTATGCTTAGGCAGTCGACGCCGAGACGATGCGCGGACTGTTAATGGCTCAGTAGGCTGCAGGGATGCGACGCTCGATTAGTAACACACCTTCGCATGTCGGATCGTGGTGCATTTGTGGATCACGATGCATCCGTTGGACTTGAAGAACTTGATCAGAGGACCAGCTGATAGCCATGAGGACAAACGACCGTCCAAACATGACAAACGCCCGACTTACGGTTGTTTCCTGCGGTCTCGAAGATTCGCACGCCCTCCTCAACGGCGGCACGCGCGTAGCCCTCGTAATCTGGGGGGGTGATGCTCGGCAGGAGGGTGATGTTGACGCCGAAGGGATACTTCGTCAGCGTCCTCGTCTCCTGGATGGCCTTCCGGAGAGCGTCGGGAGAGGGCTGGGTCAGTGCAGTGAGGATGCCTGCAATGCAGTCGGAATGGAAGGGTCAGGACACATTCACAATCGGGAGCGGAAACAACGGTTAGACTGTTCGCAAGGTTGAAAACACAACGCCAGCGTGCGCCACGGTTTCAGCCACACCCCACGTCCCTGCTTATGGGACGGTTTCGTGTTCAATGCACGTCTTATGGGGACAATAACTATGCAATCCACGTGGTCACCACGACGTGGCTCTGGCTGGGAACCATGGCGCGATGCGCTATACCACGCACTGTCACTCCAGTCTCGCATTCAGACGTTTAGGACACGACTGAGAAAAAGAAAGGAAAACGGAAGGGAGAATGAGAAGGTGGGGGATAGGTCCCAAAACGTTTGGTGAATCTCGTAGACACCCCCTTCCACGACACCTTCGCTCACGATCGCTCCCTGTCAAGTTACGCATCGCGACGGACCTGCATCAAGCCTTGAGCTTGATTGCATGCGCCTATGACAAGGCTACAGCTAGCGAGACGTGTGCGCGCATTGCCATACGTCGCGATAAAGAAAACAAAGCCCTCGTGCCATGCCAGGAAGAGAAACGTCTGACACTGACTGACTATATTCTCGCTTTCGAGTGCTGTCACGGCCAAGCCCGAATCATCGCGCCGGTGCGAAAGACACGACATAGAGCTTCGGGATGCGTTCAGCGTTCAGCGGCAAACTGTTGAGGACATGGACGAGATTCGGCCCCAGTTTATACGTAAGTCATTAGACGTTACAAGCAAAGTGCCTTCAGTCGATGCATCGCTCCTCCTTTCCTTGTTTGACCGTACAGTGTGAGACCTTCCTTATAACGTCTGGCAACGAGAGTGCTGTCGCTCAAGGTCGCGTTGTCGACACGCCCCGTCGTCTCTGGCGGACATAGATGTGCTCGGGTGGGTACCGGAAGAGCGATTGGAGAGATGTTTGTGTGTAGCAAATGAGAGCCACGGGGATGGAGATGCTTGTTTCGCAGAGAGCTTGAAGGTTACACACCTAAACCTCCGGCATTCGATACAGCCGCGGCGAGCCGTGGCACACCAACCCTATCACTCTGTAGTTAAACCACAGCCTCTGGCGGGGGGAAGGGAGTGTGCTCACCATTGCATACCGCCCTGTACCACAGGTCTAAGGAACACTCGTCAATTCCAGTTTGCGGTGGTTGTACTTGTCGAGAAGTTGACTTACACTCGGATACCGAGCAGTTTCGTCAGTTTTGTCTCAAGAGGCATTCTGGTATCGTGTAGGAGCGGGTAACTGCCAGTGAGAGAGAGGTATACTGTAAGGGGAGGACTCTGGGAGGACTCCAGTATGTAGGCGGCAGCTTCAACCCACTGCGCGCTCGGTTCATCGTTCCCCGCAACCGGCGCTCCATGTGTTATCCCAAGCTCCGATCATCCCGGACTCGGTGCCCATCCCGACGCTTACTACATTTGGCAAGTGTCACGCGCCGACACCGCTGTCACAGCCGAGTGACACTGGCGGCAGGCTGCCAGTCTTGGTCTGTCTAGGTCAAGGTTTGCCAGTTTCCGTTACCGTCAGTGAGCAAGTCCGACATCAGTAGGGCGCCGAATATCCAACTACAAGGGAGGACCATGTTGCTATCAATTGCTCGTCGGTGCGGCTACGTATCTTTGCGCCGTTGCCGAAGCAACCGATCATATTCCACCACGTCAGACACGTTCAAAGTCCTATTTTTCGGACGGGACGAGTTTTCTTGCCTAGTTCTGCAACAACTACTCAAAGCCAAAGGTATGCTTCCCGTTTCACGAACTTACATGATCTATTGAAACATTCAGATGTTTGCCAGGACATACAGATAGTCACGCAACCGGACGTCAAGGTCGGAAGACGGGGTTCTGAACTATCCATATGTTCGTACACAGCCGGTCACGATGGCCGCATAGAGACCTCTGGAACTGACATGACTGTTATCAGCCCCATTGCGAATTATGGCAGAACAAGCGCGGCTTCAAGTTCACACAATCCCTGAGGAGAGATCCAAGTTCAGGACGTGGCAGGTACGCTCCAGCCCTGGGGTTTTGTTTCCTATCTAACGAGCCGGTACACCATAGGCACCTCCTCCGTTCAGATTGGATTCAGCGAGCGGCCCAGAGCTTGGACCTCCTCTCCACCACCTCCTCGTCACTGCCTCCTTCGGTCGGATCCTGCCCAACTCCCTGCTCAATCTCTTCCTACCGACGAGACGATTGAACGTACATCCATCACTCCTCCCTGCTTACCGTGGTCCTGCACCCATACAGCATGCGCTTATCCACGGCCAACGGGAGACAGGTGTATGTGTTATCGAGATGACAGAACGCAAGAAGGGCATCGACTCGGGGGCCATCTGGCGCTCCGCAGCAATGGCACGTTCACCTTGCGCTCAGCGACAGCGATTGATAGCACTGCTGACTCGATGCACAGGATATACCAGAAACGGAGACCTTCGGAACACTGCGCGGCTCGCTTGCGGAGACAGGCGGCCGACTCCTTGTGTCAGTTTTAAGGGACATGCTGGCGGGAAAGGTAGGCTTATGAGCCATGGCTTTTCACTTTGCTAATCTCTGCGTTATCATTTATAGGATACCCGAAAGCCACAGCCGGAGGACCCAGATGCTCCTCGCGCGCCCCTGATAACCGCGGAGCACTCGATGATCGACTTCAGCACGATGACCGCGTCTCGTATTGTCGGCACTCACCGCGCAATCTCACATCAGGTCCGTCCTCCATCTCTTGAGCGCACATAGAGCTTGATTCTAACCCGTGTTATAGAAACCGATGACGACAATGTTAAAGATCGGCCGGACACTTCAGCTGCACAGCCCGAGCGTTCTCGTTGAGGAGTACCCGGACATCCAAAGCCATCTCCCTGTAGAGGGCGCGGCAACGTTCCACCCACCGAGCGGGGCGCTCATCGTGCGCTGCGCTGAGAACACTTATCTCAGTGTCCCAGAGGCATGTCTGCTGGCCACCGCGCATCGCACATGATGTTGACCCTTCACGTCGTAGGTGCGACAGCAAGATCGCCGCCTGCTGAACGCCAAGCAATGGTGGAATGGCGTGACCCCAGGGATGCGGCTGACCGAGGGCTCGGAGGGCCCCGTGCACTTTATTCCCTTCGACTCAGTGTTGACCGAGAAGCACTAGGCCGTGACGACACTCACTAGCGCCTATTAGTCGACGCCAGCGAAATTCTGTATCTCAGGTATTTCTTGACAAATTTCATTCAAACTTGGGGGAAATCCGTAGACTCATGTTTGAGGCCTACTGGTAGGCTTTGGTAGCGAAAGTGGTGCCTGCGAGGTGGGGGCGCTTCGTAGTAGATCGGTGGCGCGACCTGGCGACGAGGGCTGTGACGCTCTTCGTCTGGGACCCTCACGTCTTGCCTCCTCTCAGTGTTTCCTATCGACATTAGAATATTAGAGGTTCGAATTTCGGCTTTTGGCATTCATTAACAGCGTACTAACACAAATCCATGGGACTACGCCATCGACTCCGACTGCACTCGACTTCACCATAACAGCGCTGGCGCAGCTACATCGTTCACGCACCGTCGTCGAGTTTTCTCCCTTTGTACGCCTCACCTGATTCTCGCACTTTCGGACCCCTCTCTGACGATTCTATAGCACGGCTATGGGGGACATTCATCCACCGGCCTCAGCTCGAGTTCTTACTAACGCCGACCTCCTCCACGGCATTTTCACGTTCGTGCCTTTGGCGTCGGAAGATCGGGATAGCTATTTGGCACGATGCGCGACTGTCTGTCGCACATTCCATGAGCCTGTGATCCGGGTGTTATGGAGAAATCTGGACGCACTACTTCCACTCTGGCACCTCCTGGCACCATCAAACACCCCGTTCCCATCCGATGGTGGGGTTGACGATGAGCTTCTGAGGTATCTCCAAACGGTAAGCACGTTTGTTTCCAAGACATCCGGTCTCGCTCATGAAATTCCAGGTTAACTCCGCCCAGCTGTATCTTGATCCAATGCGATGGGACCGCTTTCTATCGCATGCAGCTTATATCCGTGGAATACATCATCGCACGCACGCCTCGCAAGCAATAGAAGATGCAAACCGCCTTCTCGTACAGGCCGTCATCATGCAGAATGGCGGAAGCACTGTCCTCCCACTACTGCGTACCATACGGTGGCTGGCCGACGACGAGTCCCGTGATAGCGCTCTCATTCCATTCTTTACGTCGACACTTCGCCATGCCAGCTTTACCACAGAGTCCGGTGATGCAGCAGATATCTATTCCTTTGCAGACTGCGCAAATTATCCTCGCTCCTGGAGAACTTCTTCTTCGATCATCCTGGCCCCTCTGTCGTCCAGGCACTGCTCCAGTTTCCTCGCCTCCACGAGGTTCGGATATTTCGAATCCCGCGACCTGAAACCTTCGATGCGATCATAACGAAACCGAACCTCACGTTCTTTCGTGTACACGAGGTCATAGGCCCCTGGGCGGACCCCGGCCGTGTGGTCTCCGTCCGCGACCTCCGCGTGTTGGTCGTGGGGGGAACGGCACCCGCTCTTTCTGGCCTCTTCCGTCTCGTCCGCTTTCAAGCCCTGAAGCGGGCGAACATCCATGTCATGTGCTTTTCCCAGATACATCTCGAGACGACGGACATCATGACCTTACTAGGTCTGTTCTATAACGCCGTATCCACCAGTGGCCTCCAGAACATCGACCTAGCGCTCTTGGGTTCGCCGCCGCCATCTCCCGATCTCGCTTTTCCCGCCCTCCGTGACCTACTTGCTTCCATCCTTCCCCTCAGCGACTTGCATTCGTTTAAACTCATCGGCATGCTCACGGTGACAAGCATCGACGATGCGCATTTCGAGGCCCTCGCACGTGCATGGCCGAAGCTCGAGTGCCTTAGTCTCCACCACGGCTTTACCCGTGAGTGCGGTGTGTCGATTGGTGCGCCTCACGATATGTCCAGACGCTGCCCCGACCTCAGAGAGTTGTCAGTCCCTAGCCTGCGCTACCCCATCATTGGAGTGCACGACATTCCCGCGCCTCCCCACCGCTCACCGTCTCACCCCCTCCGGCACCTGGTTGTACGGACCCTGTGCTTTCCGAAGACGAGCCCCCCGTACATCTCCGATGAGACCGCGGAGGCTCTGGCGAGGTACCTCCTCGACCTGTTCCCAAGCTTGGAAGGCTGGGACTACAAGCCTGCGCCGCCCCGCGAAGAGCCCCCGGAACCAAGTCCAGAACCGCCGGGGAGGACAACGTTCAACCCGTCATCATATTTATCCGTTGACCCTCGGTGGTGGAAGATCGCCAGAAACATATACGCCATCTGTTCCGCACGCGAGGCTGTAGCTATCGCCTTTGAAGGGGCCCCCTTGCCAATCCGCAAGACTTTCGAGGGTACAGGGGTAGTGTTCGGGCCTTGGCAGTTCATGCGCATTGGACTCTCTCCCCCGGCGGTGCCTTAGGCTGGTTACATGTGATGGCGGAGACGATAACTGGGATGTTTGTGCCGCGAGCGATGGCGAGTTGCAAAGACGGTATGGCCTATCGACCACGGTTGATAGAAATTAATGCTACATTTTTTGTAGTTCCAGCGGCGGCGATTAGGAGAACAGGTCAGTTCTTTTTACACGGCAGAACAACGAATGTACCGATTGCTTTTTAGTGATTGAATTTACGAGTTAGAACACCCTGAGCAAGCAATGCGAATACCCTCTGCGATCATTGTACACGTGAGAACGAGTGTCGACAGCTGGTCCCGATCGGAAATATTCGTAGCGTCAGCCGTCTGTTTGGCACAGAGGCGGCAACACCTCGTTTTATTCGGGGTGGCTGACCTTTCCAGCCACTTGCGCCGACGTATTCAGCCAACTGTTGGCCCAGCCCACGATCAGCTATAACAGTCCAGGTGAGCCATGGATGCTCGGCCTCAACCCACCCCCAGCCAACGATCTTCGACCGACCACGCACCATCGACACCAACCGCCCAGCACAACACGCCGACTGCCCAACACCGATCATGCGCACATTCACCCGCAACACCCTCCTCGCCACCATTCTATCCGTGCTCGCGGTGACCCGCGCTTCCACCGTCGTGAGGCGCGACGGGGTCGTGGTGTGGTCTAACCACGGGAGGACCGAGGCGCCGGCGGAGGGGGCCGCGATCGCGCCTGGGGAAGCCTTCCCCTTCTCGTACCGAGAGGCGAACATGTGCAAGGACGACGCGGTCAAGGTCTCGTCGTACCTCAGCCCGAAGCCTCCGGCCGCCACGGACGTGATGCCGGAGGGGCAGCTCGCGCCCGGCAGTTTCGTGCATCACTTCGGGGACTGGACCGTCACCAACTGGGGTGAGTGGGATTCCGCGTCCTGGGGCCGCGGTGTATGCAAGCACATGTGATGCTCACTGATGTGCGGACATCTATAGGGCTCCCATCGAACAATCCCTCTCCGCAGACGTTGGCTATGCCCGTGTTGACCGACACGCGGCCCGGCACCCCGATGTGGTTCTCCGTCTTGGAGAACTATGCCCACTGCCCGGTACGCACGAGTTTTGTTCACCTTCCGTCGTGGAAGGATCTGACTGCGGCGGACAGCCCCATGGACAATCGAACTGGTTCGGGCTCGCGACGACTCAGGTGGTGTACAACTGACACGCGGATGGGGTTCATTGTCGAGACCAGCTATTCTCCGTATATTTCACGAATTACGAGTTCCGGGATGCATCTATAGGCGGGGTTTATACTTTCTGGGGCACATTCGCATTTATCAATTGATGTTACCTTTGTCTGCGTGTCGGCTCTTGCTCACAATGCGGGCCACTCGTCCGTACAACGCTTAAGCTGGCGCTTTGCCACCGCCCAAATCTCCTTTCTTCTTCCTCTTTAAAACCCGACCGTGTCTCCCATAATTTCCTCCAGGACCCCCTTCGCACCACTCACACTGCACTGGTACTCACAATGTTTTCGAAGACCTCCGAAGTCCAGAAACGCGCGCGCGATGGCGACGGCTCGACTCTATCTAACCACACACCCGGCGCGCTCGCCGACATCACCCGTGACAAGCATTTCTGGTTCGAAGACGGGAACGTCGTCCTCGTCGCACGGGATACGGGCTACAAGGTGTACAAGGGGCTGCTCGCGGCGCAGTCTCCCGTCTTCCAGGACCTCTTCGCCTCTGCAAGCCACGCTGAAGAAGTGTATGAGGACTGCCCTGTGGTTCGGTTGTCCGACTCCCCAGAGGACCTACAGTGTCTCCTTCCCTTCCTACTGCCAACCACATGCGTTCGGTGAGTGCACGTCATCGCCTCTTTCTCATCCCCGTCTAATCCCCAGGGTTCCTGGAGCAGCATTCCAGCCGACCTCGACGTGGAATCGGAGGCCGAGTACAAGCAACTGTCCGCGCTGATCCTACTCGCCGACAAGTACCAGCTCGAGTCCGTCGCGCACCAAGCGGTCGAATGCCTCAAGACCGCGTTCACGAACAGCTTCGACCTGTGGGAGAGCCGCCCCGAGTCCGATGGCTTGCACACCAAGGCGGACTCCGAGCCGGCAATCGGCCACCGACTCCGCGCCATCGACGTGGTACATCTTGCGCGGATCACCGACACGCCCAGCGTGCTCCCCCTCGCGCTCTACCACTGCGCCTTGCTTGGGGACCGGGTAGCGGACGGCTGGACGCGCGAGGACGGCACGGTCCAACGGCTCGCTCCGGAGGACCTAGAGCGCAGCGTCGGTGGTTACAAATATCTCTGCGAGCAGAGGGCGGGATTCCTGGCTCGTCTGTTCGACGTCCCTCCAAGCGCTCCGTGCAGGACACGCATCCTATGCGGCGACCTCCTGCAGATGCTCGAGGAACAAGGTGCGGTCGTGTACGAAACGCCGGCGCTCCTGGATCGGCCCAACGGCTGGACGTTCAGAATGCCGCTCTGCGGGCCGTGCACGCGGGAGCTGGAGGAGCGGGAGCAGGCTGAGCGCCGCGAGCTGTGGAAGAGGCTGCCTGGGATTTTTCGGTTGTCGGAGGAGGTGAAGGTATGGGGAACGTAGGCGGGGATATGGAGGAGAGCGTCGCGACTAGAGATTGCACTTGGGGATGGAGCTTGTTAAGGTCGGCCCTCACGCCCATGTATATTTGGCGATCACGAAATATAAGACGAATAAAAAAACATAGAATGAGGCTCTGGCCGAGACGGCGCACCCTAAACGCAGTATTGAACTTCAAGCTGCTCTATTCTGCTTCAGACATACTCGGCCCCTCTACGGCAGGCACGCTCCTGCACCTCAATCGGGCGCTTGTTCTCTGTCCCATTGCCGCAAATTGCCGAGACCGTACGGATGATGTGGGTGAAGGTTCATGTCCACGATCCTGCCCTTGATCACCATCTGCACATAGATCTCCGTTTCTACCCAAGGATTCCGCTCGATATCTTACCAATCCTCGGCCGATCCCAATGTCGTCAGAGCATACGACATCTGTCGCACCGCCGAGCGTTTCCTCGTCGACCGCTGCCAGCCGCCCGACTGCTCGACTGCAGAAGCGAAGCTAGTCAGCATTCGCGTCCTCGGACATCTCCTCTCTCAGTCACAATATCTTTTCGACACAGCGATCTCCGGGGTGACGGCGGATATCGTCTCCCGCTGACTCGGGAACCCAGCGGGGAGTGACGATTCTGACGAACTCCACCTGAGGGTTGGGCGAGCTCTATGGAGACCATTTCATACGTCCCTGTGAGTGTCAATCCACCTGAACCGAGTTTGATCTATCTGACACATCTGCGATCGAGTCCGCAAAATCAAAAGCCGCACCTCCAGCACCTCCGAGTCCTCGCACCCTTCCCGATGCTCGGTTGAGCTTACCGAAGAGGAAGTCGGCCAGCTGCTCAAGGGTATTCCCGAAAGTGAGTTGAAAGCTCTGGCGCGTCATGTCTTTCCTGTCACCCCTCGCTGTTCTCATGCTCGATCCCTCCAGGCAAAGCAACGCGAGGATCATCGTTGCATAGAGACGCGCATACTCGACCTTGCATACAGTATCCCCGTCGGACTTGCCAGGCGCATGGTTGCCGCCCTTGACATTTGTCGGATCTTCGCAGAACCGACCAGCAACATGGACGGCAAGGACGGCCAGAAGAAGGGAAGGATTTACTTGATTTCACCAAGGATGCTGCATTGAAATCTCGGAAGCAGGACTGCTACACTAATATCTGGAGCATTCTGAGGAGATTCGGCTACGCTGATATGGCCAACCACTCCGCAAGTTCCGACGAGGTTCATCCGCTTGAAAACGTCTGATGGCTGTAGACTTGCGCCATCTCTTCGGCACGCTTGATATGTGCTTTGAACCTATCGAGGTGTGTCGTCAACTCTGGTAAACTGTACTTGGGCTCAAAGGTGGTTAGAACGCTCCAATGTCCTACCGGGTCTGCTCCGTTTGGTCGGGACTGCCGCACAGGCTCACCAACGGGCAGGAGATCACTTTCCAGTCGACCGACCCACACTTGCCGCTGCCAAACCGCGAACACCTGCACATACGTGTGGCGTGCTGTAGGGTGGCGCACTTGTCTGGTGCCACGGTCCTTTTCAACGAGCTCGAGGAGGACATGGAGTCCGACCCCCATCCAAGGACGGATACACCGGAGTTTGCGAGAGCGCTACAACCACACCTGGAGTATCTTTCCTACTGCTGAGCGACCTTGAGCGACGGGCTGCTACGGATTACCGTCTCGCGACTCGGACCCGGAGCTGGCACTGTCAACGGTTCTGTTCAACATGTATACGGGTCCTTTCTACAGATCTCCAGGCGACCGCTAGAACGCATTCCTCGATTTCGTTTGTCTTTCAAAGACGTCACAAATACTGCCTCTCTGCGTGTGTGCCCGCTCTGAGACGGAGACAGTGGTGACCGGGGGAACAGGCAGCCGCGTCTTGGACCCGCCAACACAGATTACGAGGTCATCGCCAGCCACCGACGCACCCGCCATCGACGTGACGTGCACCTCGCGTCGACTCTCGAGTCAGCGGCTCGCTCCCGAGGACTTCACCCCTCCCAATGCTCAGTGCAGGACGTGCATCCTCTGCGGCGAGCTCATGCGGATGCTCGAGGCCAACGGCGCGCTTCTGGATAGGGCCGATAGGTGGACGGTCAGAGCGTCGCTGTGTGGGCCGTGCACGCGGGAGAAGGCTGAGCGCCGCGAGCCGTGGAAGAGGCTGCCTGACATTTTCTAGTTGCTTCACGTTGAGGAGGTGAAGGTGTGGTGAGCGGGGGGGGGGACATCATGATGAGGCTGAGAGAGACGCGATTGGCACTTGCACTGGGAGAACGGACAGAGACTAGAGTAGTATCATGCCCATGTATACGAATCATTTTGGCCATTGAGAACCATACTGCTGGACATATCGTACAGATGACCGAGAGTCTGAAAGAGACGGAGTACGCCGATTGCAGCATCGTCAACCATAGGGCATCGGGGAGGATGTGGGACTGTGACAATGACGTCTGCTTTCTTGGAGATGACCTGAAAAGATGCGAGTCAGCATGGTCTTGTGGACAAATCTCGCGTCGGCATACAGTACCTTCTTTAAGCCGCGGGTACCCGAATGGACTGCGTTAACGTTCCCGGAGGAAATTTGCAGAAGCTGTTGCGTAGGGTATCAGGGCAGGTAGAGAGCTGGCGGCAGCTATCATGGCCGCATTCAGAATGGTAGCAGAACTCGACGTTATTCGTAGTAGCGGCGAGGCATCTCGTGCCTGGGGCCTTAAGGCACGTAGCCCCGCCGTTATACACCGTGCATTCCCCTTCAAGTTCACAATGGAAAGTATTGACTAGTTTCTTGCAGTAGATGACTATGGTGTGCTGAGCGGAGTGCGGGGCGAGCGGGTTGATCGGCTTGCCGATGAAGGTCAGCTCGGCGTCGGTGTTCGCGATCCAGTGCATCATCTGCTCGTGGGATACGACTCGATACATCGCAGGCTTCGTGGTTATCCCGTGAGTCGTAGGTCCTAAGGCTGAATAGAGCGGAAGTACAGTGGTGCGTACCTCGTCCGCAGTGCCAGTCACAGCTTCGTTCTCAATGGACTGTCACAGATATATTAGCTGAGATGGACGACAGAGATGGATTTAGTATGCACTGCTACTCACTGCAGCAAGCGGCGTGGTCATACCAACGCTGGTCAAAGCGAGTATGAAGAGGGCGAGACCGGAGAAGTTGTGCGAGAGTTGCATAGTAGAGATATGACTCGGGTGTGGTCAGGTCGAGACAACCGTGAGTTGTTCTGGGTCGAAGTGGGAGCACCGTGCTCGTCTTTTATACGTCCGTCGACATACAAATCCGTCGAATGCTAAAAATGTCCTTGCTTATGCTTCGGTCACTGTGAGTTTACTTCTGACACTGGCCAGCGTTCGAGTGCAGAAGATATGTCCTGCAAGAGCAATGCATGAACCTGAATAGAGGCCTTTTCAATTTATCATAGTTGCTCCCATTGATTCGCGTCTCATCTGTGAAGCCGTGTGGGTCACCCTGTCAGCCCGACAGTCTCAGTAGCAAGTAAAATGCCAACCTTAGAGGGAAAACGAGGTTCCCGGGCATGAATGTCGGCACTATGTTGCGTCAAAGTGTCCTCGAGTCCTCGAGCCATAATATTTTGGCGTCATATAACCCGATGACCGGACCTGCTCTGGCATCGTGGCGTTGCGGAACTGCTACCAACGGTCCATATAAGTACAGGTTACGGTCCCCTTCCATTCGTCTGACCGGAACGGCGACCGCTACTAAGGCCCTATTTTGTTGGCCGTCCACGTCCTTGCCGGTACCCGCTGCTTCCAATTTTGAAAGCGGAAGGTTTCAACCGTGGCCGGGCCTAGCGATGGAAAGGAGGGTGACAGATTTAGAGATGCTCCTCCAGCATGGCTTGGACCTCCATGTGGGGAGATATGCAAGCTACGGGATGGTGCTGGAGTCGCGCTCACTCTCGTTTTAGTTCTTCTTGTTGCATATCATCAGGAGCGCCACGAATGTTATTCGGCCGACGTAACTTTTGCGGCGAGGGACGATGAGGAGTGTGCGCCTTTGTGGCCAGTTGGAACGCATCCAACAGTGCCTTGTAACTGAATCATACATAACTTGAGGTGAAATGAATGAGTGAGCGTGAGCTCACCTTACTATTCGCGTACCTGCCAGTGCCAGTGTGAAAGGAAGTAGTGTAGCATTGCGTCGCCGGCCCAGAGAATGTGCAAGGAGCTGGGAACCACGGCGCCACGTTCGGAGACCGCATCGCGGACAGCTGGATCCGCGACGACGGCATAGTCCAATGGCCCGACCCAGAGAAACTAGAGCGCTCCGGTGGTGCTCAGTACGGATACGGTATACCTTCGCGAGCAGAGGTCCACCCCATTCCTTTCTCACCTGTTCAGCGCCGCCCCTCCCCGTCCTGAGCACGGGTCACGTATTCTCACTGGCGAGATGGCGGGCGAGGTCGAGATCGAGGTCGAGGTGGCGGTTGTTTACGAGTCGCCAGCACTCGTAGATAGGGTCGACGGGTGGACGCTGAGCTTCCCGCTGCGCAGGATGCCGGAGGATGCTGGAGGAACGAGATGGCGTTTTCCAGCCGTCTGATTTGTGCGCGGTGTGCTAGGCGGCCATCACGACGAAGAGGAACATGCGATTAGGCAAATCCGGAACGGACCGATGTATTTCCGCTGAGATACACGTCGACTACAGCTTTGGAAACCAGTGATCATCGCAGCGGGGCGCATGTCGTATTAGTATGAGAGCCGGCTATAGGCATTCAGAAAGAAAGCTAGATGACAAACGGCATTAGCATAACCGTATTGAACCGAGCATGGATGTGGCTACAAAAATGATGCTGGGGAATAGGATGACTACGGGACTTACATCGGTCGGAAGCTCACTGGCAACAGAGGTTGGACGAAGTTCGACGCCATTGTCACGGAAACCTAAGGGGGAAAAGTCGAGAACAATTGGTATCAGTCACTGTCGAAGTCGAGGAGGTGGATCACCTCACTATTTCGTGGCAGATGCATCCCACCCTTCCACAGTCAAATCAAAAAGAGCGGGCAGCTCTTTCCAAAATGCGGCGCGCTCAGTCTTGCAGCATGCTTTGAGCATATCCACGCACTCTCCGCAGATAGAGTACTTGTTGACCGAGTCCCAGGGGTTCAAAGGGAGATGACCCTTCGCTAGCGGCTTTATGTCGCGCGAGTACATCTTGGGCAGCTCCTCATCACAGTGGATGCCGGAGCAATCTGTAGACGGTTCCGTATCGAAGACCCGAGTGAGCATATGTTCAGCCTTCCGGCGCAGTGTTGCGTAGCCCTCTATGATACGACGGAGGTCGTCCGGTTCGAGATACTGCTGAGTCCCGTCCTCGAGAGCCCAGCCGTTCACCACGTCTCCGCGGACAAAAGTGGCGTTGTAGAAGGCGACAGGAAGTAGGGCGGGCATGTCAAGGAGGCGCGCGAGATGAATCATCTCGATCCCACAACCGTCGGGTACTTTGAAGACGGGTTTCTTGTTCAACCACGACGAGAAATCGGAGACAAAGTAGGTTTTCAGCGCGGACACTGCCTGACCCTGCACATCGTCGATTTGGTACTTGTGGCCAAGACGGACAAGGGCAGAAAGCTGGTGGAGGGATAGGTCGTTGCGCTGGTGAGTGACGTATACACTGATCAAGTGTATCAGCAATAAAGAAGGGGATGTTCTAGAAGAAGCAGAAACGAACTATCTGTGTCTGTTAGGAAGTAGTGCTCGGAGGAGGTGCCTGAGGTCTTGGAGAGAGTCGGAGAGGTGTACAACCAGGACGCCGTCTAACAGCTGAGACGAGTCGGAGCTGGCGGATGAGAAGATGTCTGAGAAAATTGGTGATTGCTCGGAGAGAAGACCCTGGTAGACTTTGAAGCCGACCCCGCCAGCGACCAGAACAATGTTTCCATCGGCGAGCCAGAATTCTGCGTCGTGCATCAGGTCTTCCTGCAGCGAGTTTGAATGGTCTGAAGAGGTAGAGGTATCTTCAATATCGGTTCTTGGACGTTTGGCGGCTCTCTCGCGCTCCTCTGACATGATGGGAAACGGGATCAGAGAGTCAGAGACTGCCTGGGTGACCGTCAAGTTGAACCTCTCCTCCCACTGCCAGCACACCAAGAGGCGCTTATTTCCGGAGCTTCGGGCCGCAAATGACCAGGTTCGATGGCAAAAGGTTCGAGTATACATAGTCGCAGTACATATACTGGAGAGCGACTCCATCCCACACAGAGTTAAAAACGAATGATGTGGAATTTGGAGAATAAAAAAGTGGATTTGTACACAGTGTCGTTTTCGCTTGCGTCTAGCAGAGCTGTGAATGGGAAGTTGTATGAAAGATGGCAATATATGATGAAGTCTGCCGTAGACATGAGCAAATATTCAACTCGGGGACTCGGCTCGGAAGACGCTTACCAAGTCGTCTGTGGCGCCGCGGCAACCCACCCATCCACCTTCAAGCCAAAGATTGTAGGCAAGAGGTCCCACAACGCCCGCCGTTCCGCCGTGCTACGCTCCTCCAGCGTCTTCGCACACGCCTCGCAGAACGAGTACTTCGTCGCCCACTGATGGATCATGCCCTTCCACGAATGAAGCAGTTTGAAGTTCATCGGCTTGCAGATCTTCACTTCCTGATGGTAGGCGCGAGTCACCGGCCCATGGCAATGCATCACCCGTACGCCATATGAAGGATCCACGTCGAAGACGCGGGAGAGCATGAGCGCTGCACGCTGGCGCAGAGCCCCGTAGCCGTTGATCAGCCGTTTGAGGTCGCTGTTGTCGAGAGTGTGGAGGGACCCGTCCTCCCGACGCCACCCATCGACGATGAACCCGCCTGCCAAGGAGCATGTGTAGAACGCGGTGGGGAGCATCTTCGGCTCGTCGACCAAGCGAGCGAGGGAGATGACCTCGATTCCGGAACTGACTAACGTCGTCCCGATGACGCGCTGACTCTCCCTCTTCTCCCAGACTTGGAAATCGGATGCGTAGGAGACCCGGAGGGCGGCGATAGCTTGCTTCTGCACGTCCTCGATCTGGTACTTGTGGGCGAGACGTATCAGCGCTGACAGCTGGTGGATGGTGAAGTCGCCAAATTCAGACTTGAAAACACTTGATGTACGTCAGCAAAATCAACGCGACACCTAGTAATATATAAGACGCACCTCCGTTGAGTGCTGGGGACGAGGGCACGAAGGAGATGTCTCAAGTCCTCCGAAGAGTCCATCAGGTGCACGGTCGGCACGCCACCGAAGTGGGCACAGGAGTTCGAGCTTGCTACGGCGAACATGTCCGCGAAGATTGGTGATTGAGCTGCTAGGAGGCCCCTGTACACCTTGAACATGACGCGTCCCTGCGACACAAGAACAATGTTTCCATCGTTGAGCCACAGCTCTTCGTCGCGGGGAGCGCCTTCGAGCGAATCGGAGTCCTCGAAGTTGTCGCTAATGCTAGAGGCTCCTTCGTGCTCCATTCGAGGACGCTTAGGTGCTCTGGGGTTGGTCGTGTCGGACATGATGGTAATGGTCGAAGGCAAGCTTAATCTGCATCGCGTCGCTCGTTGTCGAGAACAAAGACGAGTGGCGTTGTGGAACAACGCGGCCCGGACTATTTAGACGCCAGAATGACAACTTCGAGTTTGTTGAATGCCACGATTAAACTTGTCGGATTGGAAAGCAAATGACTTGAACTTGTCGAAGGAACAAGACCCGTCGCTGCTTCCTTCGCCGGCCCCTTGAATACCCATACAAATCCACAACTGTGACTCGTTAATTCCTTCATCTGCAGCAATCGTACATGAGATAGATTGATTACACACAACTTGAAGAGCACATCGGTTGGCATATCGCGAATACCATATTCCTATTCCTACGCCGGCAGAGTATCAAACATTCATCATATCGATTCTATTGAATTGCGAGCAATGACTGCTACGACGTTCGCCATTTCCCTAGAGAGGTGTCAGCATTGTGTCCACAAGTGTCCGAATCCCGGCGGACAATACTACCTTCGTCAAGCCGTCGAGACCAAGATAGACTGGGTATCGGGAGTGTAGCAGAACCCGTTGTCCATGCGCATACCACACGTAGAGAGCTGGTTGCAGCTATGGCCGCATCCAGAACGGTCGCAGAACCCGACGTTTTTTGTGGCGGCGATGCAGTTCGTGTCCGGAGCGGTAAGGCACGTAGCCTCGCCGTTATACACTGTGCATGGCCCCCCACAAACATTGTCTGCGCGTGTGCTGCAGTAAACGACCATGGTGATCTGCGCGGAGCGCAGGACAAGCGGGTTTTTTTGCTTGCCGATGAAAGTCAGCTCGGCATCGGTGCTCGCGATCCAGCGTATTATCTGCTCGTGGGATACGAGGTATGTTGCAGGCTTCCGGGTTTAGTGAGTGAGTCCAAACCTGGACAGAGGAAAATCAGTGTGCGTACCTCGCCTGCGGCGACGGTCGCAGCTTCGTTCCCCCTGGGCTGTAGATATATTAGTTGATGTGGACGGCACGGATTTAAGCATTACTCACTGCAGCAAGTGGCGTGGTCATGCCAACGCTAGCCAGCGCAAGTATGACCAGAGCCAGAATGGAGAAGCCTTGCGAGAGCTGCACAGTAGAGATACAGCTCGTCGAAAGACTAGTGCTGAGAGGAGGTCAGGTAGAGACAACAAGTTGTCCGGGGTTGAAGTGAGAGCACGGCTCTCATCTGTTATACATCCGTGGACACACAAAAATCATGGTTCAGTCATTCGTACCACTTCTGACTGTGGTAGGCAGATGATGTATTCTGGGAGCGCAAGGGATGAACCCACATGATCACCTCATCAAGCTACCATAGTTGCTTCGATGCTTCACATTCCGCCTGGACATCCTAGTGGACTCGGATACCGTCAGTCAGATAGTCTCAGTCCGCTAGTCAAATGTTAACCTAACCTGAGGTCGCATCGGATATCCTGTTCGAACATGCGGTTCCCGGATACGGACATTGACTCTCAGCTACGTCAAAATGCCCTTGAACCATGATATTCAGGCGTTTCTAAAGCCGAACCCGATCGGACCTTCTGTGTCCTCTTGCCCTTACCGAACTGCCAACAGAATATACCGGTTACTGTACTCTTCCACTCACCCAACTGGAACGGTCCGAGTCGCTGGACCCGAATTTGCTGTATGTACCTCCTCCTTTCTGAAGTTTGTTCCAATGACGGCCGGGACTCAGATACATAGGGACCCTGTCCAGAATGGATTCAGAGATGAGATGCCCCGTTGCCGATAAGGTTGCGCCACAGATGTGATTCGGACGACCCGGTGAGGATTGTGCGCCCGCAGGAACGCATTCAACGAAGCATTGCAATCAAGCCGTGCGTGATTCAGTGTAAGGCATATGCGAGAGAGCCAACCAGGGCGAGCTCACCTTGTGCATAAGGAGCGCGGGCCCCCAGCATGCCTCACGCCGAGTTCTCGACATCGTCAAATGGAAGGTTCAGTGTGGAATACGGCCAGCTGACGACACCAAGTTACGTATGAGCGAATTGGGAGATGTACCGGTTGGCTACAATGGGGTAGGCTGTGATTCGTGTTCATGGAGGCGACCCCTGCCATAACTTCTCTCGTCTAGTCCACGCTCGTGCCCAAATTCTGCCGCCTGACTCTCCGAAACGACTATTGAGGCGATCCATGCACCCAGTGACCTCGACTGTCTCCTCGTCCAACACAATGAAACGCATGACTTTCAAGAGTGGGTTGTTTGTCGTGACGTATGAGGCGGAATGCATGCCAGGTGGTGTAGTGCGCGATCGTTGAGACCTGAGGAGTCGACGCGGATGGGCCGCTGAGAGACGTCGGGGACCATGACGGCCCAGAACTCGTCCCCGTCAATGGTCGCCGGGCTGAATATATGAGTGGTGAGGGAAGTTGAACATTGAAGTTGAACTTTGAGGTGATAAAGGCTGTGCCGCACCTTTGGGCGCTTGCTCTCTCTTCCCGCGGTCGGTCCACTGTCCCCTCTCTTCGACTGGAACGGTCACCCTATAAATCACCGTCTGCACGTGGATCTCGTTCCCCACCTGATCATGTCGCGTGTCGATAACTTACTGTCTCCGGTGCCCCTCAAGTCGGACTTTACACATCCCAGTCCCTCCGTCGTCAGCGCATACAGCATCTGTCGCTTGGCCTCGCTCGTCGTCGACCCAATCCAGCATCAACGGCCGCCCAACGACGAGACCGTGAGGGCGAAGCTGATCCACATTCGCATTCTCGGACATCTTCTCTCTCAGTCTCATTTTCTTTCGGACACAGCCATCTCCGAGGTGGCGAGAGCTATTCATCTCCTGCCGAAAGGGGCCGACGGGAACAGACGAAACCGATGTGGAGGAGTTGAATAAGTTGGGGGAGTTCTACATGAACTACCTCTTACGGCCGTGTGAGTGTCAAACCGCCCTGACTGAGGTTCGACTGTCAGTGTCTGATGCAGCGGTGATTCAGTTCGCAGATTCAAGGGCCCTGCCGGTACCCCCGACATATCGACACCCCCTTCCGATTCCGACGTATCGGCGCCCCTTTCCGAGGAGTCATTCCAGCTCACGGAAGACGAGGTCGCCCAGATGCTCACTGAGACCCCCAAGAGTTATGCTACTTGGAGAAAGCTGGTATGTCATGTGGGATGCATTTCGTTCACGTCTCGCTGCTCTCACACTGCTTGCAGGCAAAGCACCGCGAGAATCATCGATGCATAGTGACGCGTATACTCGACCTACCATTCGCCGAAGGACTCCACACTCTAACTGGTGAGGTATACCGGGGGGGCGTTCCTACCTCAAGTTTTGTCGTATGTTTGCGGAGTCGACCTACATGGACATCGGGGGCGAAGAGAATGAGGTACGCACTCTCTTCGTCCTACGCCGGATATTCCATTGAACTCTCTCTGAAGGATGAGGATGAATACCGCCGTAATGTGTGGGATGTTTTGAAGAGCTTCGGCTATACCGACATTGTCAACCACCTCGCAACCCCTGATAACGTCCATTCGCTTGAGAATGTCATGATGATGACATCCGACTTGCGCCATAACTTCGACCGACTTAGTATGTGGCTTGAACCCATTGAGGTGCGTCGTCCACTCTCATCTATTGTACTCCAACCCAACGGTGGTTAGGATGCACCGAATCGCTACCGAATCTGCTCCATATGGGACCTATACGAGGTCACTGTGGGGCAGGAGGTCACCTTCCACTCGACCGACCCCCGCTTACCGCTGCCAAACCGCGAATTCCTACGCATACATGCGGCATGCTGTAGGGTGGCGCACTTGGCCGGCGCATCATACCTCTTCCGCAAGCTCGAGGAGGACATGGAATCTGACTCCGATTCGGGAATGGGAGCGCCGGAGATCGCAAGAGCGCTACACGCTCATCTGGAGCATCTCTCTGGCTGCAACTGAGACAGGACGACGCCGAGCGATGCATGGCATCGGCGGCGATAGATAGTTGTGTCGCGAGCTGGAGCTGGCACTGTCGGTGGCGTTCAGCGCACAACGTACCTTCCCTCCCGTGGCCTACGCTGGGTGCGCGCGCCGGGCGGAGGGGGCTCACTCCCAACCGACCGACGATCTCATCTCGTTCCGGCATCCCTTATTCACAGACGAGCAGGGGCCAGTGCTTGCGCGCAACCCAGTCAGCCAGTCTCGCGAGTCCTTTCGATGGCAGCCCTGGCCCTTCTAGGCAGCTCTTCAAGGACGTCTTCCGTCCTTCATGCTCTCCCGCATGGTCCTTTACAACCTGTGCTCGCTCAAGGATGGAGTCGAGAGGGCCTTTGCTTCCAGCTTTGCCACGAAGGCCGCCTCCTCGAGCCCACGCTCGTGGATGATGACCTAACTAATAGGCTGGCGACGATGAAATTGTGAAGGCTGTGGTCACGGAGGACTGGTGGTTCAAGAAGCGGCAATGGACAGACGCAGACGTGGACGCGGACGATTCGGGAGGGCGAGGGCGGCAGCAAGATGCCGCCGCCAGCCGAGGACGAATAGCCGCAGGTCTTAGAAACGGAGATCTCAAGGGCGGGCTGCTCATGTTTGCGCAGCTCAAGAGGAGTTTGCCCAAGAACGCGAAGCAAGAGCTGAAAACGTCGGCAGAGGAGTAGGACGTGGAAAGTGCCGCGGCGCAGGAGACTGTGCATGTACGTGCGGAATTACATCTCGAATCTCATTTTGGCATGCTGTGCTTTAGTAGACGTTCGGAGCCAGAATCGGATGTGAAAAAAAGGGACTTCACGGGTTCCTGAAACCCGAGGTTTTCGTATCCGCTCCCAACTCCGAACATCTGGTCAGGAGACTAATAGCTGTGCTTCTCAAAGCATATGACAACAGGCTCCGAGCGCAAGCACTAGGCTGCTTTCAGGTGATGGTGGTCGCCGCGGAGCGTGTCGATCCCGCATCGCCATCGTATAAATAATAAATATCAGAGCATGCGGACGTGGTGTGTGGCCCATCGTATTCTATCCTCTTCTTAGTACTGACGACCCTCCAATGTGGTCGGCTCACTTCAGACACTTTGCTTTGCTTCTCGCCGCCGCCACGGCCGCTCGGACTGCTGGCACACAGTCCGTCACATCCTATGCGCCTTACTCCGTCGCATGCCCTTCGGACTCGGACAACCCGATACGAGACACACACAGTGCCCAAAATCTTCACCCGGTACGTCTGGCTTCCACTGTAACCCCGCAACCCACTGACTCACCTCAATTATCGTAATCTCATCCAGGACGAAGCCAACTATGTCCGATCCCGACAAGCCGTTGCGAAGGATGCTCTGCAAGGCTGGCTCAAAGGCATTGGTGACAAGGTATACGACGGCGATATCTCAAAAGACATGCCTTCGATTGCCCTCGCGCTCTCTGGCGGAAATTTCCGCGCGGCCCTATTCAATGCGGCAGCCCTCGAAGCGTTCGACTCGCGGAACGGTTCAAGCGTCTCGAAGGGCCTGGGGGGGCTCCTCCAGTCCTCGACGTATATGTCCGCATTGTCGGGGTGCGACAATATTTAGTTTGTCGTATGTTCCCTGCCGGGCCATCGCTGACTGACCATCCCGTAGAGGCTCCTACGTTCTCGCGAGTCTCATGTTCAACGAATTCGCGTCCGGGCACGACCTCGTCTTTGGCAACAATGCTACGAGCGGGTGGCAACTCGAAGAGTCTCTGTTCGCCCCGGGCCCTCAGGGTCAGGCTGCGCAAACGTTCATCACCCATTTGATCGATGACCTCGCTGCAAAGCGCTTCGGTGCCAACTTCACGGTCACCTTCTGCGACTTATGGGGAAGAGCCGTGAGTTCCCCATCATGTCCTCGCTCTGGATGTATCAACCTACTCAGCTGCGTGCATAGTTGGCATATCACTTCCTACCAGGAACGACGCCAGGTTCATTCGCGTCCAACACCACCACTGGAGACCATGCCGCGGCCTTGACATTCTCTTCTGCGACCAATTTGTGCGTTCAGAGTTTTCCTCGAAAACATATTCTGGGCACCTTTCACACGCAGGATTTTAGGACATCGTGGCAAAAGCATGAGCTACCCTTCCCCCTCGTCGTAATCAACGTCAACTCGCCCAACGTCCGTGGCACACCCTTCGGTGGAAATGGATCGGTCTCCCTACAGACAGTGGTTTACGAACTGTCGCCCCTCGAGTTCGGCTCGTACGAACCTCAGCTCTCCTCCTTCGTCTCTCTCCCATACCTCGGCTCGACTTTTGCCGGTGGCAACCCGTCGCACTGCGTGAACGGTTTCGACAACGCGGGCCTCATGATCGGCACGTCCTCGTGCGACTTCAACCCCCTGAACGTCACCAACTCGCCCGCCTGGACCAGCCCGCAGGCGCTCGGGGGCCTCGTCGATGCGGTGAACCAGATGTTCGGCGCGCTGCAGCCCAACCAGGAGATGGATGTGACGAGTGTCCCGAACCCGTTTTACGGCCTGAAGGTAGGGACGTACCAGGACTCGAAAGAGAGGGCGCTCGCGCTATTGGACGGGTCGCTGGATGACCAGAACGACCCGCTCTTCCCGCTGTTAGTGAAGGGGAGAAAGGTGGACGTGATTGTCGCGCTCGACTCGGTATGCAGTGTCTCTCCGTCTAGCTCCTGCTGTGCAACTAACTAACTTGGGGGACGCGCACAGTCTGGGGAGACCAGCGACTTTAAGCCCAACGGACAGTCGCTGCTGGCGACGAAGACCAAGGTCGAGATGCTCCCGCGGGGCTTCATGAACTTCCCGACGCCCTTCCCGAACTCCACCGAGGAGTTCGTCTCCCTGGGCCTGAATACACGGCCCGTCTTCTTCGGCTGTGACGGCGCGTCCAATGCCAACCAACAGTTCCCGTGCGTCCTCTCATGCTCATGACCCTCTTGTGTTCCCAGGCCGCTCACCACGGGCTTGTAGGCTGCTCGTATGGATCCCGAACAATGACCCGGGGAACGTCACGAACTTCGCGACCTCGACGCTCCAGCTCTCCACCGCGAACCAGTCCGTGATCTTCGACCGCAGCTACGCACTCGTGTCGCGCGGGTACGTTAGCAACACCGATGCGAGCCTGACCCAGGCGGACGCGCAGTGGGGGACATGCGTCGCATGCGCAGCGGTCGAGCGTGCGCGGGCACGGCGTGGGCACAAGCGGACGGCCGTGTGCGAGGCGTGCTTCTCGCGCTACTGTTTCACCGGGGGCGCGATGTCGGGCTCTTCCGGCACGGGCAGCAAGTCGTCGGTGTCACCGTCACCCCGACCTGCGTCGACTCAGACGGGCATCGTCGTGGGGAACCTGGTCGCTGATGTCGGGACCTCGAGCAGTAATGGGACCCCGGACCTGTCGACGCTCGAGCGCAACAGCTACATTATCATGGGGCTGCTCGGCGCGGCGATCGTCCTGCTCCTCGGCGTTGCGGTTATGCTTGTGCGGTCGCACCGGCAGACGAGGGAGTACGCGCCGATCAGGGAGGAGAGTATGGCAGAGAGGAATCCGTTATACCACAGTGGGGATCGGAGCGGGGAGTATGGAGACTGAGTTTGGACGGAGTTGACGTCTATCATCTATGAAACATGCAACGCGGTCGGACGAACATTTGCTTGAACAGCTGTTAAAATTCGTGGAAAAACAAAGATTAGCGAATCGTTTTTGAGGCACTGCTGCATAAACAGGTTCGTCGGGTCTTCTCTGTGTTGATCGACTCCAAGTTGAATTCTCACCAGTGAGGTCTCGTTTCCTGGCAGTCATAAGTGCGATTGTCAGTTGCGACACGTCCGCCGATTTCAAGTCTGAAGGCGACTGCTCAATAATGACTTCAGAGCCGCGCTCATTCCTGGACTTCGTCGCCAGGTCTTCTCGTGTTACTCGCGAGGTTTCGAATGATGCGCGCGGAACCACAGAGAGCGTTGGGATAGACGTAGCTGACAATTCCGACTCATAACGCAGTACTTTGTACATTGGGGAGCAAGATGACGGGACACTTTGAGACAGAATACAATTGTGAATAGCAGCGAAGCCGAGGCGACGTGTAGAACGTTGTAGATATTTCACGCAGTATTTCTACGTGCGTGTCCCTGACGAAGAAAAGGTGCCACTAATAGCCAGTAATCATGCCAAAGCCGCGAGGATGTCGATGTAGCTCGCCATCGACGACGTGTCGTAGCCCTGGTTTTTCAGGAACCCGAACGTCGCATCGTTCACCGCCTGGTCCTGGCCCTTGAACGCCCTGAAGTAATGCCCCGTGCGCGTGTCGATCCCGAACAGCTTCTTGTTCGTGATGTCCACGTACAAGCTCCCCGCCCCGTACACCTGCATGTGCGGCTGCCCGACCAGCGCCCAGAAGCGGTACCCCTCCGACAGCTGGCTGTGGTTCACGCGCTGGTCCGCCGGCCACGAGTCCGGGTAGAAGTCCTCGGGGTTGATGCGCATCTGATACCCCGGATTGCCGTCGACGGTCTCATCCGTCTGGATGATGACGAAGATGTACTTGGTGACCTGGACGCCGTTGCTGAGCGTGCGCGGGTTGTAGCGAGGGTCGCGGGGGAGGTCGCCGATGGCCTTCGTAGCGGGAGAGTACGCCTGCGGAGACGACGCGGAGCCGCGCTTCGCCAGGGCGCCCGAGTAGGGCAGCTCGGCGTAGCGAGGGAAGGGCGCGTCGAAGATGTTCTCCCCGACGCCGGTGTTGGCGAACGGGCCGCAGGGGAATTTGGCGTATCTTCCGGGGCGATGTCAGTCAACACGCTATTGTGATTTAGCTAAGGGTGCATACCCAATGAGAGAAAACTGCTTCTCTAAAGACGAGATCGTGTACTGGCCCAAGCTGGCGCCACTGCCGTCACTGCCGTCCGGTATGGCCGCTCCGATGGCGATTCCAGCGGCAGAGCCGGCAATCAGCCCAGGGCCGATCCCGAGGGGCCCCCCGATGAGGAATCCTCCAATCGCCCCGAGGAGGCCTCCCAGGAATGAGCCAACGACGGCGCCGATTGTGCTGCGCTTCACCCGGTCAGAGGCCGAGTCGTCGGTGTACGTCCCGTCCATGGGGCAGCACAGCGAGCAGTCGATCGGCGGCATGGCCTTCGCCAGGGCGGTCGCTTCGTCATCCGTGAGCGGGACATTGAATTCATGCGCGAGGAAGAGGAAGTCGTCCTTGGTGTAAACGTAGCAACAGGTGAAGCAAGCCAGGGCGGTATTGTAGTCGAAGTTGGCGATGGCACCGTCTTGACCGATGAGCTGGATGGTGCGATTGGTGTCGTTGACGACGACCTCGTCGATGTTGTGTGAGCCGGGGCAGTCGATGAGCTGGCGTATCACGTTGTCCTGGTCGACGACGATGACACAGAAGGACTTGCGGCCGTCCGCGTACGACACCGGCCAGAAGCGGTAGGGACCGCTCTTGATGACGGGGAACTGAGCATTGTTGGGCGCGGCGTAGGAAAGCGTGGACGGCAGGGCGGGGCCGGAAGAAGGCGGGAGGTAGACGACGGCGGGACCAACAATCAACTCGTCGAGGGTAGCGGTGACCGAGATATCGCTCTGGCCAGTGAAAGTGACAGTCTGGGTGACGGCATTGAAGGAGATCTTCCAAACGTAACGGGCACCCGGCTTGTTCCATTGCTTGACCAGGTTCCTCTGCGCGTCCCAAGCAACGATCAGCATGACATCGTTGTTGTTGTTGTCGCTGAGAGCTACATCCAGAACGCTATCATTGGCGGATAATGTGGGTACGAATATACGGTGACATACCGGTGTACGTGTAAGAGCCGAAGAGTAACACTGGGTAGTGCGCAGGGTCGCTGCGAGCACCAACCGAATCGATGATATTGCTGAACTTCCATCCAGTGGGGGGGTGAGGAAGTAGAGACCTATCGAGGGTGGTAATGCGAGGAGCAGCGTACATGGTTGAGAGTGATGATTTCTGTAAGATGCAGCTTGCCTTGATTCAGACCTGACCACCGGTACGCCTTATATACAGTGTACGAGTAATCTTTTCATAGCGGGTTATCCAGAGCGCTCCAATGTGCTGGATGTGCATGGTCAGGTGGGAAGAACCAAGGTATTGAAGGGCGAAGCAACGTCTGAGGCATGAGGACCCGAACATCGATGCGCTCGAGAGCAAAACGAGCATGCAAAAGTCATCGATTCATTCCTCTACTTCCAGGCCTTTGTTCTCCAAAGGAGAAGGGGAGTTACTGTAACACGACTCGGGCGTGCGATAAAATCGTGTCTTTGAGTCCGCATTGCATAAAACCTTACCTCACTAAGGGGCGAAGGTGTGCCGAGGAGCTTGTTCACAGTAGTGGTACGCACTGGAGATTGCAGGTACTACCCAACCCGTAAGTGTCACTTCCATGATTAGCCACTGCAACCATAACCACAAGCCCAGACCAGGCACCCGAGTAGAACGTGCGAGCCACGTCCTCGTGGCGGGCATCCTCATAGTCCCGTGTCTGCTTCGGGCTTCCATTACCGCCACAACTCTCGCCGCTCTCTTCACCAACAGGTTTATGGACGTGGTGTGAAGGGCTCTGATCATGGGACGAAGTGCTTCCAGCATTCCCTTGCCCCTCTGTCAAACTGGCTCTGAAAGCGACTTCGCAGATACGTAACCCTGGAGGGTGCAAGTGGACTCTTCGTCGCCACATGACCAGTTGCAACCGCACAAATCCTATACGTGTCCCTAAACCCATAAACCTGTGAGTTTGGGTGTAGAGTGAGGAGCAGGAGGATTTACAGCTGGCTAAATGCCTCCATGACGGCAGCACAAGTAGAACTTGCGCCGGGATCATCGCGGGTGATTTGCAAATTGCTAGCGTCAAACACCGGGCAAAGAATTCACCGTATATGGCGGCCTTGAGGAATGGAAGGGTAGGAGAACATGGAGAGAGCATGGAACTTGGGAAGGAGAACACCGGGTCAGCTGGGACTCCCATAAGCAGGCACCGTCACCGGACGTCCGAACAGAACCAGAGTGTGGTGAGGTCAGAAGCCACAAGCCGGCGAGCGACGGCAACTGGGTGAGCGAGCAACCGGGAGACCAAGCGATTAAGAACCACGGTCCACGAGCACCACGAAGTAGCGGCGCGGCGAAGCCACTGACAAGGACTCCGAGAGAAATGACACAGGGGGAAAAGGTAAGCTTGAGTGCATGTGGGACTGGAAAGAGAGCAAGAAGACTCAGAGGGACAATGGGCCGAAGCATCGCACCCTCGAGTACCGCTTGACCGCTTGAGTCTCTGAGCCTCCCGTTCGTCCATCGCCGGCAGCGAACGGCGACAACTGCTGTCCACACTCGGACGTTGACCTCGCACAGGCACAGGGCGGCTCGTCCGGCAAGTCCACACCCAACGTGCCCCACCTCAACTGCGCGTAGCCCAACCGAACTCGTGAACGATTCCCCCCGATGCACATCGCCGAAAGCTGTAGGAGAGCTTGCTCTCAAGGCTCACCATTGCGCCAGTCGGCCATTCCTCTCGGTTCGGTAAAGGCCCGGTGTACTCATATGGATACGACGCACCAGAGACGATTCGGGATACGACCATGTAAGTATGCACTCTATGGCGCACGCTCCCTCCCTGGGCCCTCTGCACGCCACGCCCCAGTGACAACCTCGTCCGTCTCGTCCGACGGCGAACGATGACCGCTCCTTCTAGGAGACTGTTCCGTAGTCGACCTGCAGTGCGCACGGTCTCCTTGGGGACGTTGTGCGGGATCCAGACCTGCTCCTGTTCAAGATATTATGCATGGCGTGTCAGCGAATGCATATGGTCGCGCTGACGGCCACCCTTAAGCTGTCAGTAATGTGACTTTCCGGGCTTGGGTTGTTCATCAAACTCACACGAATGGACAGGTATTCGGCGCGGCAGTAAGTCTTGTGTTTCAAGACGACGAGGACACGAGGTGGTGGTCGCGGAGGACAGGCGGTTCGAGGACTCGGAGGAGGCGCAGCGGATGGGTGGCAGGCCGTCCGGGCCGGATGGCGGCAACAAGGCGCCACTGCCGGCCGAAGAACACGCACCGTCGCGGATATCGGAGGCTTTCGGTTCGATACTCGCGGAACTACAGAGTGTTGGCGTAGCTGTAGCTGACATTTCCGAGTAACGCAGTACCTCGTACATTGGGGAGAAATATAGATCATAACCACACACTTTGAGACGAAATACAATTGTGAAGAGCAGCGAGGCCGAGGTGACGTGTTGAACGTCGTATACATTTCACGCAGGATTTCTACGTGCGTGTCCCTGACGGAGAAAAGGTACCAATGGTGGTCAGAAACCATAACTCGACAGGGCAAAGAGAGCTCCGGACGCAAAACACCGCTCACAGATCCTCAGATTGGCCCGTGGTGACCTGACCAGCTCATCCCATGTACTGCTGGAAGTACCCGATGATGTTGATGTAGTTCTCCATCGACGACGTGTCGTATCCCAGGTTCGCGAGGAACCCGAACGTCGCGTCGTTCACCGCCTGGTCCTGGCCCTTGAACGCCTTGAAGTAATGCCCCGTGCGCGTGTCGATCCCCAGCAGCTTCTTGTTCGTGATGTCCACGTACAGGCTCCCCGCCCCGTACACCTGCATGTGCGGGTGCCCCACCAGCGCCCAGAAGCGGTACCCCTCCGACAGCTGGCTGTGGTTCACGCGCTGGTTCGCCGGCCACGAGTCCGGGTAGAAGTCCTCGGGGTTGATGCGCATCTGATACCCCGGGTTCCCGTCGACGGTCTCGTCCGTCTGGATGATGACGAAGATGTACTTGGTGACCTGGACGCCGTTGGTGAGCGTGAGCGGGTTGTAGCGCGGGTCGCGGGGGAAGTCGCCGATGGCCTGTGTAGCGGGAGAGTACGCCTGGGGAGACGACGCGGAGCCAAGCGTCGTGATGGCGCCCGAGTAGGGCAGCTCGGCGTAGCGGGGGAAGGGCGCGTCGAAGATGTTCTCCCCGACGCCGGTGTTGTCGAAGGGGCCGCAGGGGAATTGGGCGTATCTTCCGAGTCCGCGCCAATGTCAGTCAACACTATATTGAGGTTTAGCTACGAGTGCATACCCAACGAGAGAAAACTGCTTCTCCAAAGACGAGAGCGTGTACTGGCCCTTGTCGCTACTGTCTGGTATGGTCTCACCGATGGCGATTCCAGCGGCGGAGCCGGCAATGAGCCCAGGGCCGATCCCCAAGGGCCCCCCGATCAAGAACCCGGCAAACGCCCCGAGCAAACCTCCCAAGAGAGTCCCAACGATGACGCCAGCCGTGCTGCGCTTCACACGGTCAGAGGCAGAGTCGTCGGTGTACGTCCCCTGCATGCGGCAGCACAGCGAGCAGTCGATCTGCGGCATAGCCTGCGCTAGGGCGGTCGCCTCGTCGTCCGTGAGCGGGACGTCAAAGTACTGGGCGAGGAACGTGAAGTCGTCCTTGGTGCAGACGTAGCAGCAGGAGAAGCAAGCCAGTGCGGTGTCGTAGTCGAAGGTGGCGATGGCGCCGTCTTGACCGATGAGCTGGATGGTGCGGTTGGCGTCGTCGACAACGACCTCATCGATGTTGTGTGAGCCGGGGCAGTCGATGAGCTTGAGGATCACGTTGTCCTGGTCGACGACGACGACGCAGAAGGATGCGCGCTCGTCTGCGTACGACACCGGCCAGAAGCTGTAGGGACCGCTCTTCATGACGGGGAACTGAGCGTTGTCGGGCGCAGCGTAGGAAAGGGTGTACGGCAGGGCGGGGCCGGAAGAAGGCGGGAGGTAGACGACAGCGGGACCAACGATCAACTCGTCGAGGGTAGCGGTGACCGAGGTGCTGCTCTGCCCGGTGAAAGTGACCGTCTGAGTGTCGGCGTTGAAGGAGATCTGATAGATGTAGCGGGCCCCGGGTTTCTCCCACTGCTTGGCAAGGTTCCTCTGCATGTCCCAAGCTACGATCAGCATGTCATAGTCGTTGTCGACCTTGCTGAGAACTACATCCAGGACGAAGTTACCGTTAGCGGATGAATGCGCACCAGAATGTGCAGCAACATACCGGTGTACGTGTAAGGGCCAAAGAGTAACACTGGGTAGTGCGCGAGGTCGGCGGTGGTACCGTCGGGATCGGTGATGTTATTGAACTGCCAACCATCGGGGGAGGTAGGAAGCAGAGAGGCGTCGAGAGTGGTGATGCGAGGAGCAGTGTACATGGTTGTGAGTGACGACTGCTGTGAGATGCGGCTTAAGATCTTGGTTCAAACCCGAGCACTGGAAGGCCTTATATACAGTGCATGAATGATTTTCATCAGCCAGAGCGCCCCAATATGCTGTAATTGAAGGCCGCGAAGCAACGACTGAGGACCCGAATATCGACGGGCTCGAGGACAAAACGGGCATTCCAAGCCATTCCTCAACTTGAACCTCCATATGTGTGGCCTTCGTTCTCTAAACGAGAAGGATGTCATAACACGCCTTGGGCATGCACGTCATTAAGTATGGATTGCATAATACCTTACCTCAGTATTGGACGAAGGTGTGTCAGAGAAGCCTTCACAGTAGTGGCATGTAAGTGTTCTTGTGCTCTTCGATTACCGTAACGGCGACGACTTGAACTCTCTCTGCCCTCGGCACCAAAGGATTCATGAACGTGATGTGAAGGGTACTGGTCATGTGAACGAAGTGTTTCCAGGATTCTCCTGTCCCTCCGTCAGAGTGGGCTTTGAGAGTGGCTTAGCGGGTACGTAACCCGAGAGGGTGAACAGTGCGAGTAGACTCTTCGTCGCCACATGATCAGCTGTAACCAGTTTGCAATCGCGCACAAATCCTACAGATGTGTATGGTGAGCAGCAGCTGGCTAAATGCCTCCGCCCGGTCGAGCCCTAGTGTCTCTATGCAAGTTGAACACCCGTGATTTTGCTAAGCACCGGGAAAAGAACTCACTGTATGGCGACCTTGAAGAACAGGAGAACATGGAGGCCTGACCGGGACAGTCGTGACTTCCATAACCAAACAACGTCACCAGAGAGGTCAGAAGCCAGGAGCCGAGCAACCGGGAGACCAAGCGATTAAAAGAACCACCGAGCACCACGACGTAGCGGCATGACGAAGCCACTGAAATAGAACGACAAGGAGAGAAATACCACAGGGGCAAAAGATAAGCGAGACTGGAAAGAGAACAGGAAGAGAGCGGGAAGAGAGTGATAGGCCGAAGCATAGCACCAGAGCGCCTTGAGCGCTCAAGCTCTATCCGTTCGTCCTGCATACAACGAACGGCAACAGCTGCTGTCCACACTCGACCTCGCACATGCTCAAGGGGGCTCTTCCGGCAAGTACACACCCAAAGTGTCCCACCTCAACTCCGCATTGCCCAACCGAACTCGTGAACGATTCCCCGACGCACACTAGCAAAAGTTGTCAGAGAGCTTGCTCTCGAGGCTCACCATTATTGCGCCGGTCGGCCATTCCTCTCGGTTCGGTAAAGGCCCGGTGTACTCATAAAAATACGACGCACCAGAGACTATTCGGGATAGGACCATGTGAGCGTTAGTACGTACTCGATGGCGTCCTCGGGCTCTCTGCACGCCACGCCCCAGTGACAACCTCGTCTGTCTCATCCCACGGCGAACGACAACCGCTCCTTCTAGGGGGCCGTTCCGTAGTCGAGATGCAGTGTGGTTTCTTTGGGGACGTTGTGCGGGACCTGCTCCCGTTCAAGCCATCATGCATCATGCATGGCGTGTCGGCGCATGCATATGGTCGCGCTGAGGGCCACCCTTCTGTCAGTATGTAATGTGTCTTCCTGGGCTTGTGTTTTTCACCAAACTCACACCTGCAGGTATTCGGCGCGGCAGTAAGTCTTGAGTTTGAAGATGACGAGGACACGAGGCAGTGGTCGCGGAGGACAGGCGGTTCGAGAGGAGCGCAGGGGGCAGACCGTCCAGGCCAGGAGCCGTGATGGCGGCAACAAGCCGCCGGCGCCAGCCGGAGAACGAGCACTGCGTCGTCTCGCGTCGTAGAGATTGTAGTGGGTGGGTGTGCCGTCCGCTGTTCTTCACCCAGGACTTGTACATATAGCATCTACTATTCTAACGCCGGGTTCCTCCATCGCCCAATCCACCACCTACACATATCTTTCCTCACACCCAGTTGCTCTCGATCCAAACCGCCACCGGAGACCTCCAGCGATCCGTGCCACGCGCTTTCCACTTCGCCTTCTTCCATAACGATCCCAACTCGTCGCGCCTCTTGCACGAAGTGGTCGCAAACATGAGGTGGTGTATATTTTCCTGCTGCGATGTACGCCCGAGCCGACGAGGTCTTTCGAAGGAGGGATTGCAGGGATTGCAAGAGCACATTATGCGAACGGTCGAAATGCAGCAAGTCAGACATGATCACCACATCAAAGGCGGCCGAGGCTTTACTCGTTCGTTGCCTCAAGATGCCCCTGAAACGTACACTGTGTTAAATTTTGGTCAGTCAAACATTTGAGTGACTCACAAGAGAGGGTCAACGTCCTGACCCCATTCGAATCCGACCGAGTGAACAGAGCAAGCTTCATTGCAGTGCGGTCTGTTCCGTTCCACATTCGCGGTAAGATTTCCGATGATAATGGGGTCCGGGTAGTCTGTGACAACTACGAGTGCTGGTGGATTGGATAGTGTCGAAGATAGGAGCGACGGCAGAGCACAGCCAGCACCAAGCTCCACGACTGCAATCAAGCCAGTGAGCCATCGATGTGAAGAGAGAAACTCAGTGTAGGAATACCTGTCTTCCCCTCTAGAGGAATTAAACCCCGTTCGATGAGTTCTGAAAGGAGTAAAGATGGAGAAAATAGATGATCCGCCAGGAGGGTGTTGGCCTAGTCAACGATTAGTATAAGTATGGTATACGTATACGGCCTCGGAATGAACGACAACTTACCTTGCCTTCCTGAGAGAAATATAGTTAGAAAAGAGCAATCCTGTTCAGTAGATTCGAGTCTCAGACCACTCGCATACCTTTGGCGCGACGGTTAAGATCAATGATCCATATCGGATCATCTCATCGTCGGGTGGTGCGTCGCCGAACAGTGCGGCAGAATCGCTCAGAAAATCATCCGACTCGGACATCCTAGAAATTTTAAACGAGGGTATGAATCTCCTTCGTTTGAGAGTTTCTTCAAGATGGAGAAGTCGGCAGAGAAGAAAACTTGAGCTTTCCATTTTCGGACGTGGCATAAGATTTGTTTGGTTCCGAGGCTGTTGCCAAACAAATGACCTAATTTGGCCATCCGCCCTCTACACCGCGCCTACCGTCGAGCTCGTCCTCAGCTTCGACGAGGACGACATACTCCCTGCATCTTGCTTTGCTTCATCTCCCCCTCATCTTGGACATCTTCATGCCACATGTACGCCCACAGCTCTAGGTCCCATATTCCTCAGCCTCCGCACAGCGCAGGGACGCCGTATAAAGGCCTGCGCGCCGCTATCGACCCGAACCAAATCCCCTCACCGATCGACACAATAGAGGCAGACCAGGAGAGATGGGAGGACCCGACGTACATGACACTGCCTGGGAAGCATCCGCCGTTGTCCACAACGGACTTTGTCGCCATAGACCAAGGTGCGTGGAATGTGCTCGTCTTCCTGCCTCTGTCTATCATTCCATGGTCCCTATTTGGTCTCGCACTCCTCCTGGGGTATTGTCCAGAATATCGGATTCCCCGCCTGGCTGGCTACCACTATAGCCATGGCTGCGAAAAGGGATTCTCGGGAAAATGGCGAGAATCCCTTTTCGGTAGCTGAGTCCGGCGCCTTCGGGTCGATACTGTACGGCGTCTTTCTCCTTCCCCTCCCCCGGCACCTACCTCCTCCCAAGTTCCCTGTGCTCTTGGAGATTCAGCGATAAAACGATGAAGCATACCAGTTGGAATGTTCCCGGAGTTCTCAGCGGCCTCAGGTCAGGAGGGTGCGACTTTGCGCCCCCTGCCGGACTCCGTGCGAGTGGTTGAGGCCGCTTCACCGTTTTCACACTTTTCTCGATAGGCGGCTTGGCGGACTCGAGGCGGAGTCCAAGCGACCGTCATAGTCGACTATGGCTATGGCTATGGCCGTAGCCATAGCCAGCCAGGCGCGGAATCCTATGTTATTGTCGGCGGTGTATATGAGATATCTTTGCCACTCAATTCGCTTGAAACGTTGCCCGGCCGGGTGTATGCGCGTTATATGCGCAGAAGATTCTCCGTTCCTCAACCCCAGTTCAGATGACCAGCGGAGAGCCTATCTCAGAGCCACCTAAGTTATGGGTTTCGCCGCGACGACACAGGTTGCGACAGTGGCGCTCGTCTCAGGCTTGCCTCGTTGCCAGTGGGCGGGTCGGCTGCATGAACGGTGTCGCCGCGTGTGGCATGATGCATGGCGTTCCAGGGGGCGTCCCCACTAAGTACATCTCTTGATTCTCCAGTACTTATTATACCCGTCCCCCCCAACTACAGCGTTACATCTCCCGTTCGTTCACATACAAAGGCTTCAGACTAATATATATTTGTGTAGGCAACGCCTCGCCAAGGTACATTCGTATGTCAACTTGGAACGTCCCGAGCAACTCCAGGCTAGCTTCGGATTGCGAGGTCCCTATCGCGGCAATAATCCAGCCATTCGCAGACCAGGATCCGAGAGAGGAGCCTGTGCCTCTGGTTGACACCGGAGAGGTTGGTCCTGCACGGTGCGAGCGGTGTAGAGGGTACGTGAATCCATGGTGCACCTGGGCGGCGAACGGGACACGGTGGAAGTGCAACCTATGCGGCCACGAAACAGAAGGTGTGCCATATCCCGTCCGTGCTCCTCGTCTGCCATAAACCCCCTGATCCCGAGGGTGCGTATGCGTACAGTGACGCCGGAATACTTTTGCAATCTCGATGTGAACATGCTCCGGGTTGACTACCTTCAGCGGCCCGAACTCAACAAGGGCACCGTCGACTTTGCTGTTCCCGAAGAGTACTGGGCACCACATCCCCCTCCCTCTATCCGCCCCCTCTACCACTCTATGATGCCCGAATCGACCACTGACCGACGAATACCTGTTCCCATGGACTATGTGTTTGCTTTCGACGTCTCGCAGGAAGCCGTTTGCTCGGGGTTCCTGCAGACGGCGTGCAGTGTGCTCATCGAGCTGCTCTATGGACGTGACGATACCGTTCCACCATGCTTCCCACCATCAAGCCGCATTGCTATCTTAGCTTTCGATCGGACATTACAGTTTTACAACCTCTCTGTACGCTTCTTATCTCTGTATCATCTACCGAAACTGCGAATAACAAAATTTGCTAGACAGACGTAGACGGACAGCCGCCGATGCTAGTAGTTCCCGATGTGGAAGATGTGTTTCTGCCGGCGACTTCCGGCCTGTTTGTCCACCCCGCCGAGCACAGGTGCGCGCGACGCTCCTTCCGTTGCTGATCTCGCGAATAACGCGTCTCTAGGGATGTCATTACCAACCTTCTCACCTCTCTGCCGTCACGACACGAGCAAAATTTCGGGACGGAAGCGGCTCTCGGGTCTGCCCTGTCAGCAGGCCTCGCAGCTTTGGTGAGTGTCCCGGCATGATATCGTCCTCGGGTCGCTAAATTCTTTGCAGGCCGGTCGAGGGGGCCAGGTGGTGACGTTCGTCGCTACGCTTCCGACAATAGGCGTAGGCCGCCTGGAATCGCTTGTGGACGAGGTCGCGCTATATGGGACGGAAAAGGAACGGACGCTGTTCGAGTGTCGCGACGAGGCGTGGAAGGACTTGGGCGAGCAGTGCGCGGCGGAGGGCATTGGTGTGAGCATGTTCCTAGGCATGAGCCGGGCAATAGACATTGCATCGATCGGTAAGCCTTTCCCATCGGTAGGCGAGGTCAGACCTAACAGGGTTGTGCTTCAGGCTTGGTCTCGTCGCTGAGCGGTGGCGAGATGTACTTCCACCCAAAGTTCGATCCCGGTCGAAATGGCCTGGTGCTGGCTTCGCAGTTCAGACGGCTAATATCCCGTACGACTGTGTACTCGTGTTCGATGCGGGTGCGGACTTCCGTCGGTCAGTCAATTCGTTTGCCCGTCACCTTCATCTATTCACTCAATCTGTACGCAGGTCTCCGCGTCGCGACGCAATACGGCAACTTCTACGAAAGCGCTGCATCCGACATGGAGTTCGGCACGGTCGACGCGGACAAGGCGATCTGCGTGACGTTCGAGCACACCGGCAAGCTGGACGACCGGCAATATGCGTTCATTCAGTCCGCTGTCCTGTACACGGCTGTTACGGGCGAGCGGCGCGTGCGGGTGCATAACGTCGCGTTGCGCGTGGTTTCCCTCGCCGGGAACGTGTTCCAGTATGCTGACATGGATGCGGTTGTGTCGTACATGGTTCGAGACGGTGAGGAGCCCATCCGTCTAACGTAATTTAATGCTACCGCTGAACCTTTTCCGGCGGCCAGCGATCTCCAAGCTGTCTTCCATGCGAGTGTCTCAGATCCATGAAGCGCTGACCGAGAGATGCGCACTGATTCTGTACGCTTACCGGAAGTTTTGCGCCGCGGCGGCTGCCCCGACCCAGGTGCGTGCGTTTGCGGACGTCCCTCAGCCAACCGCTTCTGACCGGGCATTGGTTCTTTCTAGCTCATCCTCCCGGAAGGGTTCCGGGCACTCCCGCTCTACATGTTAGCCATGATGAAGGCGAAGCCCTTGAAAGGTACGGGATTTCGCTATGCTGTCCTTTGTATGACATCACGCTGAACGTCAGCACAGGTCGGAACGTCACCGCCGACGTGCGGAATTACTATACGCACAAACTCTCGGCTATGGGTGCGCGGAGTATCATACGCCACCTGTACCCCCGGATGCTTGCGCTCCACGACCTGGATGACACGATCGCCCTGCCGGATGAGAAGGGTCAGATCCAGCTACCGTCTCTCATGCGCGACGGTCATCTCTTCATGGAGTCGCATGGGGTGTACCTCATCGGTACGTGGCTCGTCGGAGTTTCACGGCCTGGGTTAACGTTAACGGAATGATGCAGACAACGAGGATGTGATGATGCTGTGGATCGGGTCAAGTGCGTCGCCACAAGTATTGAAGGACCTGCTTGATGTCGACGACATGTTGGATATCGACCCGCGAATGGTATATCTGTCCAAGACATTTACCTTGTGTCGTTGGGGACTGATCACGAACCGTGCAGCCATGCCTCCCTCATCTGGAGACCCGCCTGTCCACCCAGGCACGAAACGTCCTGGCGCAACGTTTCGCTGAGAGAGGGTACACCCCGAGGTTTGTGGTGACGCGTCAAAATATGGACGGCAGCGAGATCGAGTTCAGCGACATGCTTGTCGAGGACCAGAACAACGCGGCGATGTCATACCTGGATTGTGCGTATCCATCGCATTCGTCTACCTTCTACCGGTCTTAGGTTAACTCCTTCCGCAGACCTGTGCTTGGTCCATAAACAAATACACATGGCGGTGAGTCCAGTTTCTTGGTGCTCATTTTTCCCGATCTGACGGCCACCCCATCGTTAGCTCACGACAGGAGCCTCAATAGCCAGTGGTGGTGGATTCCGATCTATGCCTTGGTGACCGCTGTGAGGCATGATGCGAGACCTGTATATCGCTTACGTTAGTACAACAAAGGGGTCACTTGCTTGCGCCACTTGTGCGATGATTCGGGTTGTTCTCGTTTTGGGAAGTGTGCGAAGTGGTTCCAAGCTTCAGGCTTTCAAGTCGCTCATGACTCGAGACCCTTAGTTTTAACCCTGCTCACTTCAACAGCTGACTGCGCACGCGTATAACCCAGCCTAGAGCTCCGACGACTTGTTCAAGATTTCCGAGCCAATATATCTTCTCTATAGTGGTAGGAAAGTCACAATGTTAACAACATCATTGTCAAGACAAGACGGAGCTCTCGGGAGTTCAAGTTGATGGGTGTATTAATACTATTGGCAACTCTGAATCCCAGCAGTCATCCCGGAAATGTGCTGCTACGAAATAGTTTGCTGGCTGATAGTATCTGGTAAATTCCGTCCCATTTGAGTCAGTCTGTTCGGAAATGATTAATCCTCATTCAACTTGAAAATGCAACATAACTTACTTGCCTGAGCACGCCGCAATGCTTCAATGTACTGCATATCAAGCAGAGCTACTTTGGCAGCATGCCAGTGAACAGCCGCGACACTCTGTTTGTACACAAACAGTGCAGCATCCCGCTCCTGTTTGAGAAGGGCACTGAGCTCCACTGGTGCCTGCACACCACCAGTGGCAGCCCTGCTGCTGGCAGTGCCTATGGCATGGTCTACTACACCAATGGCAGTTACACCATCACCTCCAATGGCCGGAATGGACTCGGAAGGAGAGGCTATAGTGCGGGTTTTGGTGTGTGACTGGCTGGGGTTCAATATGGATTGGGGGAGATTTTTTGACTTGACTGGATCCTGGAGAAGTTGCAAGTGAATAGGGAGTATGAGCATTACTAGATGCATATATACTCAAGGCCATACCATGGCACTCAGACACATTGCAAGGTTCTAACTCACATTTTCCTCAGGGCCACCTGCAAGTGAGGCTGGACCCCCTAGAAATAAACCCGGAACCTCCTCCTCGAGAGGCTGACCAAAGACAATGCCCTGGCCCTTCCACTGATTTTCCTGAGCTTGAATACTTTGTGCATGCTGGGTAGCACTGGCAGTTGTTTGTGGCATCTTGGGAGTGTGCCCAAGGCCGCTGGCATTATGGGTGTGGCAGTCCATAGTAGCCTTTGAGAAGCCTGCTAGCGGGAGGAGTGTTTGCGAGGCGACTTCAAGAACTTGAAGGGACAAGGAGGAGGCTTCCAATAAATTCAAGTGAGAGAGAAAACTCGGTGGGAAGGGGGGGGTTGACGAGGACTCAATGTTTACCATGGAGGGATTTATTTGCATGGAAACCGCCATGCCGCTAGGAATCTTCTTTATCAACTCGGGTTCGCTCATAGCCACGACATCGGCTACTGAGGAGAAACCTTAAAGGTCACACTAGAAGCAGTCTTCCGACCGGCATAGCCGCCGCTGCCCAATCCTCTTGAATAATTTGTCGAGACCATTAGCAAGAAGGTCTACTTACCAGCAATATGCAACTTAGGACAAAAACATTTAGCTCGCCCCAGGGTTCCACTGCCAGCAGTTGAACCACAGTACCGGGCCTAGCCTGAGGCCGCGTCAAGTTATCGAATAGCTAAGTCTATAGGCTCTGGCAGATATCTACGCCACAGTTAAGTGTGTGCTTTACCCATGGATGTCAACAACTGGAAGGAATAAATGTTGGCCTCCTACGTGCCTACCCTGCTGCTGCGCTGCAGGAGGGAGGGGAGCAGTGTATATCTCAATGTGCTCTCGGCCCAGCCCGCTAATTCTAATAAGTGTTAATGCTGCAGATTGGGAAAACTCACGGAGCCGGACAAAGGAACCCCGGCCGCCTTGCCCTGGTTTAGGGCAAAGAATGGTGGGTTCAGCTTTCAGGAGTCGGCGAGGCCATCAATACTGAGCTCATAGATGAGAAAAGCAGTAAGAACATGCATGGATAGCGACAACAAAGCAACAACAGCGACTGTAGGGAGGATGCAAACATAGCGTGACAAGCTTGAGGAGATATAGCGAGGAAAACGAAAACCTACAATAACGTGTGAGTCGCGATCTTGTCCCACAAGTGAAGCGAGACTTACCGATGTAATCTCTAGGGGACTCTACGGATCCTATATAATTTTGGCTGCATTCAAAGCAGTGGGTGACCCATCTTCGTCGTCGTCGGACTCGGGTTGGCGGGGTACGTAGACAATACTTCGCCTTTCTTCTTCCGTGAATTGTGGCCGAGACGGTTTGAGGGATTTCCGAGTGTTCTCAGCAGAAGGTGGGATCCTGATGACCAGTCGTCGTGGCGGTGTCGTGATGACAGAAGTCGCGGATCGCGAACCACCTGACCCCTCCACCAGCGTAGGAAAGTCGGTGACGGGGGAATCGTCGTGTGTACTATCTGAGATGCTTGACTTCGTAGGCGACGATGCACTGTCCAATCGAAAGGTGACAGTGGGCGATGGAGGAGCAGGTCCGTCCAACTGCGAAGGCGGCAGCGAGTGCGAAAAGGTCGGCGAAAAGTTGAGCATGGCATCGAACGGAAACGGCAACAGCGGTGGACTTCCGTAACGTACCTGCCTTGACAGCGGATCGAGCAACGGTGACTTGAGAGACAGCGTGATACTCTGGGCCGAAATGGTTGGGAGAGTTGTGCTGCGTGTAGGAGATTGGATGTATGCTAATGGATTGAAGACCTCTTGTTGGTCTTCTGTTCCATCAGCATTGGTATGCGCACGCACACCGGGTGCGCCTGCCTGTATGACGGAATATATGTCATGTCTGGGGTGGGCATAGTCCGGCCGCAGTCACGCAAACAGCGGATACAGTTCACCGACAACGACAAAGACATAAGACCTCGGCCGCATAGGTCGCCGCCCCCCGGTGTGGAAGAGAAAGACGAGAACTTACCTCTTCCAACTGCCTCACCCGGGTCTCCAACGCCATTACCGACGCGTTCCTGAAGGCGAGCTGCTCCTGAAGCGATCCGTATCCAGTCTTCGATACCTGCAGCTCGTGCCGAATGCGTGATAGCTCGTCTTCAAGGTCCTTGCGTACCTGGCGACACTGTTCGCGCTCTTCGAGCAGAGAATCGCGCTCCCTAGTTAAGCTCTCCTCCCAGCTCGTACGTTCAACATTGTTCATCGTCCGTTCCTCGACCCACCTGGCACGTTCGGCCTCCGCCATTAGCCGCTCCTCCTTCCAATTGGCACGTTCCCCCTGAACTATTGCCCGCTCCTTGTTCCACTTGGCCCGCTCCTGTTCTCGATCGGCGCGTTCTCTAAGTAATGCTAGATGCTCTGCGCGGAGGACCTCCAGCTCGGATCCGTCCGCCGCCTCCATAGGTACCTGGGATGTCTGCCCCCGCGAAGCGGCCAACAACGCGTCGCGTTCGGTGGTGAGAACGCGTATCCGCTGCTCGTAGTCCGCCCTGAGGGCTGCGGTGCGTTTCTCGAAGAGCTCGGTGAGTTTCTGAGCACCTCGGATGAGAGCCGCTGATAGGCGTGAGGAATCACCAGCCTGTCAAAGTCGTTGTCAAAGACGTCGTCCACTACGTCAGTGCAAAACTAAGTAGTGGCATATGCATGACTGCCATACCCCGGTTGAATGGCCTCCCTGCACTGCCTGTTGCGGAGCTGGACCGTTCATGACTTTGGTGCTCATTGGGAGCTCTTACTGGGAATGAGGGAGGTGACGGACGACGGATGAGAAGGAACCGAGGCAAATGGTTGGTGTAACAACCGATGGAGGTGAGTGTATGCCCAAGGAGCACGGGCGCTTGTCAACTTCGCACCTTGGCCAACAGCCACGACCACGACCACGACCGCATACTTCTTCGTCCCTCTGCATCGCTGTGTTCTGCGTCGGCTATAGGCTGCGTGCTCTGTCTTGGTATTGTCTGTTATGTCGATGGACGAGATCGTCCCCAATCTGTGGGTAGGAGATCTCCCCAGTGCACTCGACACGGAGACCCTCCGCACGCACAACATCCGCAGCGTCCTAACCGCGATGCGTGGGCGTGTCTCCATCCACGAGGTACGTCGTTATTCGTTGCCTGAGTGAGCATGCCCCAGACATACTGCAGAACAGACCTTCATCCGACACCAGATCAACTTAGACGATACCGAAGACTCCGACATCCTGCAACATTTCGTCCCATCTATTGCGTTCATCGAAGCGGAACTTGACAAGGGATGGGGGGTCCTGGTACATTGTCAGGCTGGCATGAGTGCGTAGCGCAAAAAATCCTTTTGTTTCCTCTGCAAATCAATATCTTGGATATAGGTCGAAGTGTCGCCATCATCACGGCGTACCTTATGGTCACCCAAGCTTTGGATGCCGAAGGTGCTCTTGAAGTTATCAGGAAGGCACGTCCAGATGTACAGTGCGTATCTCGTCCCTCTTGCATATATGGATGCTTCCGCCCTGGACATGCTCAGTCCGCGAGAGTCGCCGTCGGAGGCATAAGTCGACTCTCTTACTCTAATGAATCACCACTTTCTGCCCTTATTTCATTCGTGCCTTCGCCCCTGCTCATCTCGGTGAGACGTTTCCTTTCGTCCTCGGGCATACGCATTGTTCCCCCAATGCAGGATATGTGGCTCCATTCGAGTCCCTGTTTTCCGAGATCTCTCATTGTAAGGTGTGCACGATCTTACGCTGATCCTCTTCAATGAATAGACCAAACGAAGGTTTCATGCGACAGTTGGAAATTTTCCACCAGGCTTCCTTTCGAGTATCCAAGCGGGACAAAGAGACGCGTCTCTTCTATCTCGAGCGTGTTGTACATGAAGTAATGAGTGAGTGGACCCTGTCATCACTCGTGATAGTGTGGATTTTCTCTGACGTCTGCGGCAGATGGCGATGGAGGATTCGAGACAGATATGTTTGCGAAATTTCCCCAATCGCCATCAGATACCCCCATGCCTCAGCCACGCCGCAGAATTCGATGCAAAATGTGCAGGTAGGCGTAATCACCGTAGACGAATTCCCCTCTCTTAGCTCAATTCAGACAGGAATTGGCTGCACGCGAACATATGCTCGATCACGGTCAGCTCGGACCCCCAACGCCTACCGTTCTTTCTGCAGCAACATCCAGAAGGCCGTCCATGAATGATCCGAAGCCATTAAGCCCGCTCGCTTCAGGCGCGCCTGCTCCTCGTCGAGCGTCATCCTCCAGCGTTGTAAAGCCTCTGGTCCAAGGCCCTCCGCCCTCCGCTTCCTCTGGCACGTCACGCAGACCTTCTCTGCACGATTCCCATCCCCGTTCGCGTCTCGGATCTATCAATGAAATCGTCGAGAATCGCCCCATGCGAGCCGCCCTACTTCAGCTCGATAGTGCCGCTGTTCAGGTCGGACGCTCAGCTTCAGACCTTCTCTCCGAATCAGCCGTAGACGAAGATTCCGACCCAGAACCGCCAAAGTCTGGGTCAGAATCCGAGAGCGATGCCAAGAATCCCAAGCAAACCCTTTCTGCGGAAGAGATAGCGGGACTGAGCGGAACATTGAGGAGGATCTCTGCATCTGCACCGAACGTCGACAAACCCATGGCCCCTCTGCCATCTCAGCGACCCACGCCCTCAAGCTCTTTTGCCCACCCTGCCGACCTTGCTGCTCAGCTTGCTTCCCACCCAAAGCTAGCCGCACTTCGATTACCTGGTGGGCTCTCTATGACTCCCCTAGCCTCCGCAGGTGGCGTGTCGCCTGGCCGCTCGGCGCCACAGGGCCCTGGATTCGCATCTGTCAAGGAGCCGAATTACCTCGCGCCGCCAATCCTCGCGAATCCCAAGTGTTCCGGGTACTTCGTTGAACCGGTGAGTATCTGATGACGTCGACACACAGAGCATGTGTGTTGCGTGTGCCAGGCTTGTCAACCACCCCTGATACACTCGAATTCTGTGATAGATGAAATGGATGGAACCATTCCTAGAGCAGGGCCATATGGCCGGGAAGATCATCTGCCCGAATAAGAAGTGCGGTGCTAAACTGGGCAATTACGATTGGGCGGGCGTGTGCTGCAGTTGCAAGGAGTGGGTTGTTCCGGTGTGTCTCGACGAACGTTTCCTGCGTCGATCTTCTTCTCACATACGTCATTTTCTAGGGTTTCTGTATCCACCGCTCGAAGGTCGACGAGGTGGTGTGAGAATAGACCCGGACTCTTTGATACCATGGGACAATTCTCCGTTTGTATCGATACGGTAACCTATACACATGCAATCTGATGTAGCTCTATCCACTTTCGCCTACTTTCGCGCCCTCTCGTCCGGTGCTACGTATATCAACCGAGAGCTAGGCTACGTGCAAGACATGCAGCGTCAGATCTGGCGGCTCCGTCTCAACAGCTTAAGGTACGTACTTCTTGAGACCCTGAAGGGAGCCGTTGAACTCATCTTGGTCGCCAGGGTTCGAGCCGGAGTCCGCATACTGCCAGAACGTCGTGTATGCCCATCCAGCAGGGAGAGTGCCGATGCTCGATGCGTAACGGGCGATCCAGAGAGGGTTTGTCGATGCGAACGCCGCGCTGTTGCCGGTGCAGGTGGTCCACCAGTCGGTCGTCGTGTATATGACTGCGATGGAATTGTGAGAGTGTGTACAGCAACGTCAGTCTGGAGATCTCTACCTGGGTAAACACCAGTATGGGAATGGTAGGTATCGGAGAAGTCCTTGATCCATGAGACCATTGCTGACGCGCTCAAACCATAGCATTCGGCGCCGCTAGGGTTGTCTTCCCACCAAGGCGTCAGTTCGAACATTACTCTGCATCGCCCTGGGAGGCAGGACGTACACTCGATGTCAAGAGCACAGGCAGGGTGATGCCATCGCTGGACCACCCTCCGCCATGGGTAAGGAAGTACTGCGCCTGCGTAGCCCCGGATGAGTCATCCGGGTGCGCGAAGTGATACCCTCCCCGGATGAGACCCGCGTTGGTGGCCCCAACGTAGTTGGCGGAGAACTCGGGGTCGATGTAGGCTGTGGGAGGTGCATGGTGAGTTCGCTTCCGAAACCTCGCGATTGAGAAGCAAGACTAAGCAGACACACTGGTCCCTTCCGTCGCCTTGATGTAGGCGAAGGTGATGCCGTTCGCCGCGGCGGCGGCGAAGTTGACGACCCCCTGGTAGTGCGAGACGTCGATCCCCTGCGGGGCGGCGCGCTTCACGGGTACCGCGGACGAAGTGGCCACCGTCACCGCAAGCGCGACTAGAGATGCAGTAGTGAGCTTCATCATCGATATCCGGGCAGGTGTAGGACACTGACACGACGTTCCTGTAACCCTAAGGCTGGTTTTATGCTTGTTCTCCGTAGGAACGACCTCGGATCTGTCATCCTGATGAAGCCATCTGCCTTCCTCAAACTGAGTCTGATGACTACAGCGCATGTGGGTGCGTGTAGGGAGATTATCTTAACGAAGCGTCCGCAGAGGTTCGTGGATCAATCTGACGTTCACTTCGACGGTCTGACATGACAGATCAGCATGGTCTCTCATAGCGCCCATCAACTCGGTAGTTCTTACCTTACACGACGTACGCTGTTGAAGAGGCGTCAGCAGTATTCAGCATTCGTCATGGCGGCCGACAGGTCGTGTCGTCGGTTTTGTAGCTCAGTATGCTCCAGGGTTACCGAGTCTAATCTACTGTCTCCGATCAGCGCTTCAGCTCTTGCCTTGGCCTCCAACCTATCGTACGTTGTTCCTTTGGATCACCAGTCTCTATCGCATAACAGCGCGTTCATCATACATCCGTAGGCAGGCCATTCAATGTAGTTTCGGCTGCTAAATGAATGCACCTGCATTCCTGGTGCGTTTTCGGACGATTGAATGCCTCCACCAGCGCTTGGATCATGCTGATGTCGATGACGCCTGTAAACTGTTTGTTGTCCCTTTTATTTTCAAGAATCATTTGTTCACTCGACTCCTTGGGCAATAGGACCTACCATACCCCCTTCTCTGAGTCCTCTTCGTGTCCAAACATCCAATTGAATATGTAATGCTGTGCAACCTTCGCATCTTTTGCGCGGGCGCAGTTCGTCCGCACAGCTTTGACAACAGCCGCAATTTTCCACGCCTATGTCTGCTCTAAGGGATACGGGCGCAGGCAGTCTTTCGCGGCTCACACTGGCCGTAGTCGCCGCAGTGTAAGTGCGTCAACCCAATGCTGAGCACCGCGCCGCTTGTTTCAACTACTTACCTCGGTATAGCTCGAGCGGCATGTGTCTCGTTTACCATTGGGCAAGTACCTCTCCGCTTACAATCTCGTCACCCCGCCCCTCCTGCCCGATTTGCAAACCACTTAGCAGTGACGCGCTGCTGTGCGATTTCGTGTCTGCGCGAATTCTGCGCACGATGCATCCATCTACTGCGTTCGATTCTGCCCACCTATATAAGGGTGTGCAGGCATCGTCTACTCATTCTCATTCACAACCACTCCTTTCTCATCCATGAAGACCTCTTCTTTTCTTGCGACGCTTCTTGCGGTTTCTCCTCTCGATGCCTTGACTGCTCCCCACGGCTCCGCTCGCGACGATGTCAAATCCAGCTCTCCGAGCGCATCCGCGATCACTCCCGAGATCTCTGCTCTTGCAGAGAGTCTTCTGGCCGACTACCACGTTCCTGGAATCAGTGTTGGCGTTGTCCGCTTGAATGGCAGCTCTGTCATCATAGAGTACGGCTCATGGGGAAACAGGACGGAGGACGGGGATCCGGCTGAGCCTCACGTGAGTTATGGCGCGAAGTTCATTTTCAGGACATCTCTGAAGCTGCTTGTCGCAGATGATCACGGGCCTTGGGTCGTGCTCCAAGGCGTTCTTAACTAGTGCCATAGGCATCCTCATCGACGACTTTGCGAATGGCCGCAATGTCACCGCTCTTCCAGAGGGTCTGGAGACTATCGGCTGGGATACGAAAATTCAGGCGCTATTCCCAGGCGACTCCGTGTGGAAGCTGGAGGATGAGTGGGCAACCGAGAAAGCCAGTATCGCCGACATGCTCAGTATGGCCACCGGTATCACCAGGTATGCTCAGGGCACCCTTCCATCCTCCGTCGTCGTTTTGATCGGTATTCCTGTACTTTCCAGTAATCAGTTCGTATACACTCGTGACGATAACCCCGTGACCCTGGCGCAGCGATTCCGGTACATCAAGCCCGGCTTCGAGCTGCGCGAGCGGTGGGAGTACACGAATATTGTAAGTCGCTATGGCAGTCCAGACGCGTGCGCTCGCGCTTACAACACGTCCAAACCTCCAGTTTTACTTCTTCGCCGCTCAAATTGTCACCGCATATTCGGGGAAGACCTTTCAAGAGTTTGTCAAGGAACGCATATTCGACCCCCTCAACATGACGTCCACCACGTACTCTACGCAGGAGGCTAACGTCACTGGCTACCTGAGTCAGAGCTGGGCGTATCTTGGACGTCGCATTCCGATCATTATTGACGATCCCGTCACCGCTAATCTCACTGCTGGTGCGGGAGGAGTTCTGTCCAATGCGGTCGATATGGTACACACAATCCGTTCCCAATATGCCTGGAGGAACTTGCTCATCGTTTACGATTTGTAGAGTAAATGGGCTGCCATGGTCCTTAATGGCGGTGTTGACCCTGTGACAAACAAGACGGTTATACCCGCATCCGCGTATGACGAGACCACTACGGCGCGTATAATCCAAGCCGGGAATGTGACGGATGACAAGACCACTTCGATCATCGGGTACGGTCTCGGTTGGCAGCGTAACTCGTTCATGGGTCACGATGTGAGTTTCAATCCTTGAACCCGGTCTTAGCATGTTCTCATGGCCTTTTACCTCCAGGTCATCACTCACGATGGAAGCATTCCTGGGTTCGTCGCGTCGCTCATGGTCCTCCCCGATGACAACCTTGCCGTCTTTGCCTTGCTCAACACCGACGCGCCATTCCAAGACGTCCTCCCCAAAGCCATCATCTCGAGCGTCCTAGGGCTCAACGCTAGCACTTCCTCGCCGTCTACCAAAGCCATATCACGTCGCACCTTGTCCGCTAGGGCCGCGTCGCTCTCCGGAAACTGCACCCAGTCGAGCACCGCCCTGGAGAAGTTCGCTGGAGATTACACGAGCCCCGCCTACGGAAACCTCACCTTCTGTGCGCCCACTACCGTGAACGTTTCCGAGTCCGCGCACTGCAACAGCACCCTCTCGGACTTCGCGTCGCTCGGTCCCCTCGACCCAAACACGCTCTACGCTACCACGAACCGGATCGTCACCCACTTGAGCATGCAGCGGACGTGCGATGGATCCGACAACGAGGCGTTCGTCGTGACGTTCCAGTCGATCTACCCGAACGGGTACGGGCGCAACACGACAGCGTTTGCTGAGGCGTTCTCGAGCACGCTTCCGGATACCCACGTTGAGTGCGTCGTGGACGACGGCAATGTCACTGGGTGCGGGTGGTTGGATGTCGAGGTCAGTCCGATCAAGTCCGTGGGGACCGTGCGGGATCGGGCGCAGATCTGGTGGACGAGGCACGGGTGAAGAAGCATCGTACTATGTTATGACATTGACAGTACCACTTCTTTGTTTTACGTCGTACGGATCATGTTTGTGACCTTGGACGTGAATTCAGAGGAAGCTCGTTTTCTGACCGACTGAGTATGTAACTATTGCTTGGCCAACCTTGCGCCCCGCCCTCCGCTGCCAGTGGGATGGCTTTTCGGTCAATTGACTGAAACTATTCGACAGCTCCTCTCGTGATCCTACGGCAGTTCATGCATGGAGTACTTGGGGCGATTTCCATGCCCACCGATTTGCGATGATACTTATACAGCAAGATAATGCTACACTGTCCACGATTTCGGGTTCTCCCAAAGTCCATGCTTTTGTTCAGCCGAGAGCAATCGTGTGCGGATGCGTCAATACCCCTTCGCCAGACACAAGAACATCTAGAAAGACGAGAGCGGCTTGCTTCTTCAAGCCCTCGAGCGAGCCGTTGAACTCATTCTGGTCCCCAGGGCCGAGCTTGCCCTTGTCCGCGTACTGCCAGAACGTGGTGTAGCCCCACCCGGCCGGGAGCGCGCCGATGCTAGATCAGTAGTGCGCGATCCAGAGCGGGTTCGTCTTCCCGAACATGGCGCTGTTGCCCGTGCACGTCTTCCACCAGTCCGTCGTGGTGTAGATGATGGGGCACACCTTGGTCGCCGTGTGGTACGTGTCGGAGAAGTCCTTGACCCACGCGACCATCGCCGAGTACATGTCAGTGGGGTGTTTGACCGATCCTGCAGTCACAGTGTTCACGTAGGTCAGTCGGTGCCCTATCCTCGGGCGAACATACGCACATGCCGTGATCTTGGGAGTTGTGGGACATCATTGAAGAGCACCTGGAGAGCTGCAGAAAGGACATCATCAGAAGTGTCACTGCTTCAACTGGAGACGTAGCCATGATCGCTCGAGATCGACCTCAGTGAAGTGCAGGAGGAGATACGCTCCAAGTGTGCGTGCAGCGCTCTTACAAACTCTGGCGCCTTCATCCTGGCATCGGGGTCGGACTCCATGACACTCTGGAGCAGGTCGAAAGAAATAGATTGCACCAGGAAAGTGTGCCACTCGAGAGCATGCGGCATGAATGCGTAGGGTCGCGACTCGCTGCTTGGCAGCGGCAAGCAACCGGGATGAGTCGACTGGAAGATGAGCTCCTTTCCCTTGATGCGCTCGGTGTATAGGATATCCGGAGTGTCTAAGTAGATAGAGTAGAGCACATAGCAATTCGAGGCGTCCTAGCCACGGTTGAGTCTGAGTACATGTACAAAAGACCAGATTCGACGACGCACCTCAGTGGGTTCAGCCCACGGGTCAAAGTGATCGTGCACCACTGCCAGGTCATCATCGTGAGGTTTGAGAGCGAATAGTGAGCACTATTGATCACTAGTGAGCCCTTGTCGATGTGGCAGACGATGAGTGGTACCGGTACGTGTCGGCGGTGTCGCGTACGTCGGTGGTCAACAGAGAGCAAGCGCCCGAACCTTGCACAGCCGTTGTACGGCGCCTGTGAGATTTGTATCCGAGAGCTCCGAGTTGGTACTACTTGGACTGTACACTGGCATGTTACTAGTACCATGTACCTCTCGTTTGCTTGCATAAGTTGCATATACTCAATGGTAGACCTCTGTGTTCGGTTACTTCCACCACCACTCATATCCTAGCGGAACCTGGCTGTCGACGATCTTTGAGCCTGTGGAGAGGTCGAACATACACCGAGTGAGCGACGCTCCACAGACGTAAATTCGAAGGTAAGACGAATTCACCTGTCCCTTTGTAGCCAGCTAATACGTCTTTCAAGTCTCCAATTTTCAGAAAACCCTCTGATGCACCGCTGCGCCGCCGGCTGGCAATTGTCCGGAGGTACTTCCTCAGGTACACGAATACGGTGAGCTCATGTTACATAATTGGCTTTCTCACTGATTTCTTTCCTGATTCACGTACCAGTCGGTTGGAAGGCGAGATCAGTGGATGCGTTCCACACAATCTCTCCCCCTGTCTCTCTGTGCCCGCCGACACGGTCAGGTCCGCCAAATTACGTTTATGGCGCCACCGCATCTGCAACACTGAGAACGAGTATACCTCATGGTTTCTCGGCGCCACGATTTATCCGCTGGACAACTCACCATTTTCCGCGTTTTGTCGCGTCAGGGGCCCCTAGCTGTATCCACACACCCAAACTCAATGCCCTCAATTTCGTACGCGCAATCATCTTTTGGAACTCTTCAACATCAGGTGAGAACAGAATCCAACAAAAACGAGAATGGTTGCTGACCACGCCATCAGGAACGACAACGCTCCTGTCATCCTCCAATCCAGCGCCTGCTTTGACAGCAGGCGAGCTTTCTCGAGTCCATGTTGACGCCTCCCATAGTGACCGGCTCCCACTCCACGCTATCATCTACCTCCCAAGTAGCTGTCAGGGAGGCGGCTGAAGGCGGGACCGCGTCCTAGTCGACAGACCCCCCGCTCTTCCAGACAAATGGACAATCTGAGGTGTGTCTGTTAATTGAACGCGAGAAGACAAAGCGGATACGGTGATGATCGTTTGGGGATAAGACATGCGGTGGCCGCACTTATGGGAGTCCCGACTATCCTGGTGCGGCCTCCATGTTCTCCTTCTCTTCCGTTCTTTCTCCATGTTCCCACACCCTTCCATTCTTTAAGACGGCCACGCGGTGAATTCCCTGTCCCGGTTTTGGCGCTAGACAATCACCGTGAGTGACGATTTGGGCGCAATTTCCAGATGGGCCGCCTCCATAGAGACTTTGGGGCTCGAGGGGGAAGAGGTAATGAGCTAGCTTCTAATTATCCTGCTGCTCACTATACGACTCAAATTATAGGTTTGAGTGCTTGGGGACACAGCAGGATTTGTTCGGTTGCAACTGATCATAGAGCGGAGAGTGCACTCGCCTGCACTCGCACTGTCCACCCTGCGGGGTTACGTATTCGCTAAGCTAGTCTTCGGGCCACTTTGACAGAGGGGGTAGAGGAATCCTGGAAGTGCTTTGTTCGCATGACCAGAGCCCTTCACATTACGTCCTTGAATGTGTTAATGGAGTGAGCGGAGAGAGCTGTCGCCGCAACCGGACCCCGACGCAGACATCATGGAGCTACGAGGATCGTCGCCACGAGGACTTTCACTCGCACGTCCTACTGTGGTGCCTGTTCTGGGTCTGTGGTTCTGTTTCGATTTTTGGATCCTCGGCCGTTGCTTCAATGCTTGGGTCCTTCCCTGATCATGCGCATACAGCATATTGGGGCGCTCTGGATAACCCCGTTGAAAAAAATCATTCATGCACTGTATATAAGGCCTCCAAGTGCTCGGGTTTGAACCAAAGTCTCAAGCTGCATCTCACAGCAATCGTCACTCACAACCATGTACACTGCTCCTCGCATCACCACTCTCGACGCCTCTCTGCTTCCTACCGCCCCCGATGGTTGGAAGTTCACCAATCTCACCGATCCCGACGGTAATACCTCTGACCTCGCGCACTACCCAGTGTTGCTCTTTGGCCCTTACACGTACACTGGTATGTTGCTGCACATTTTGGCGCGCATTCATCCGCTAATGGTAGTGTTCTGGATGTAGTTCTCAGCAAGGTCGACAACGACTATGACATGCTGATCGTAGCTTGGGACATGCAGAGGAACCTTGCCAAGCAGTGGGAGAAACCCGGGGCCCGCTACATTTATCAGATCTCCTTCAACGCCGACACTCAGACGGTCACTTTCACCGGGCAGAGCAGCACCTCGGTCACCGCTACCCTCGACGAGTTGATCGTTGGTCCCGCTGTCGTCTACCTCCCGCCTTCTTCCGGCCCCGCCCTGCCGTACACGCTTTCTTACGCCGCCCCCGACAACGCTCAGTTCCCCGTCATGAAAAGCGGTCCCTACAGCTTCTGGCCGGTGTCGTACGAGGACGAGCGCGCATCCTTCTGCGTCGTCGTCGTCGACCAGGACAACGTGATCCTCAAGCTCATCGACTGCCCCGGCTCACACAACATCGATGAAGTCGTTGTCGACGACGCCAACCGCACCATCCAGCTCATCGGTCAAGACGGCGCCATCGCCAACTTCGACTATGACACCGCACTGGCATGCTTCTCCTGCTGCTACGTCTGCACCAAGGACGACTTCACCTTCCTCGCGCAGTATTTTGACGTCCCGCTTACGGACGACGAGGCGACCGCCCTGGCGGAGGCTATGCCGCAGATCGACTGCTCGCTGTGCTGCCGTATGCAGGGGACGTACACCGACGACTCGGCCTCTGACCGGGTGAAGCGCAGCACGGCTAGCGTCATCGTTGGTTCTCTCTTGGGAGGTTTCATCGGGGCGATTGGCGGGTTCTTGATCGGGGGGCCCTTGGGGATCGGCCCTGGGCTCATTGCCGGCTCTGCCGCTGGAATCGCCATCGGTCAGACCATACCGTCCAGCAGCGACAAGGGCCAGTACACGCTCTCGTCTTTGGAGAAGCAGTCTTCTCTCGTTGGGTACGCACTGTCGGCTAGTTATTATACAGCACCGAAAGGCTGACACCGTTGCGGCAGATACGCCCAATTCCCCTGCGGCCCGTTCGCCAACACCGGCGTCGGGGAAAACGTGTTCGACGCGCCGTTCCCCCGCTACGCCGAGCTGCCCTACTCCGGCGCCATTACGACGCTTGGCTCCGCGTCTTCTCCGCAGGCGTACTCTCCCGCTACGCAGGCCATCGGCGACCTCCCCCGCGACCCGCGCTACAACCCGCTCACGCTCACCAACGGCGTCCAGGTCACCAAGTACATCTTCGTCATCATCCAGACGGACGAGACCGTCGACGGCAACCCGGGGTATCAGATGCGGATCAACCCCGAGGACTTCTACCCTGACTCGTGGCCGGCGAACCAGCGCGTGAACCACAGCCAGCTGTCGGAGGGGTACCGCTTCTGGGCGCTGGTCGGGCATCCACACATGCAGGTGTATGCGGCGGGGAGCTTGTACGTGGATATCACGAACAAGAAGCTGCTGGGGATCGACACGCGCACGGGGCATTACTTCAAGGCGTTCCAAGGCCAGGACCAGGCGGTGAACGATGCGACGTTCGGGTTCCTGAAGAACCTGGGCTACGACACGTCGATCATGAAGAACTACATCGACATCCTCGGATACTTCCAGCAGTACCAGGGGTGACCTGGTTAGGTCACCGCGGGCCAATATGAGGATTTGTGAGCGGTGTTTTGCGTCGGGAGCTCGTGTTGTTCTGTCGAGTTATGGTTATGTACTGACCTCTGAGACCTTTTCTCCGTCAGGGCAACGCACGTATACACGATGCGCGAAATGTCTGTGACGTTCAACACGTCCAGAGCCTTCACCTCGCTGCTCTACACAGTTGTATTTCGTATTTCGTTTTGAAGTATGCCGTTATCTTGCTCCCTAAATCCTAGGTGGTTCCGAGATGTCAGCTACACTGATGTACATAAAGAAATTCTTCCACTCGAATGGTATCGCCCCGTTTCACAAGTTATAATAATCCGAGCTGTGGCTGTATGAACATCAATGAAAATTCCATGACGAGAAGATCTGGTGACGAAGTTTAGTGAGGAGGCCCGCGGTAGTCTCCGTAGCCGACCATATTCCGGATATAGATGACAGTCGATCTATATCCATATGGCCCGCGGTGGGACGGTGCGGGTTCTTACATGCTCACCGGCACTGCGTAATCGGTAGGATACAAGTTGATCATTCTTGGGAGTAAGTAGTCCACAAATCTTCCGTCCCGGAGTACTTCAGGTCAACGAATATCCGGGTGCCGCGTACGTATGTGACGTGATTATCATGTCCGACTTGCTGCATTTCGGCGGCTCGCATGACGTAGGCCCGGAATCCCTCTCGTCCGTATTTCGACAGACTTCATCAGCTCGCGCCAAACCCTGACATTGCAATGAGTTGGAATCATCATTGAAGAAGATGCAATCCAAAGCGCGGGGCATGGTTCATTAGCGGTCTCCGACCACGGGTCGAATCGAGAGCGATTGGGCGTGAGGGAGGACGTGTGACAGTTAATTGGGCAGCGGAAGTTCCGTGGTAGAATAGGGAGTGCTATTGTACAAGTTCTGGGTGAGAAACACGGAATGATAGGGGACGGTCTACACCACCACGAACAACCAATAGGCAGAGACGGGCTACATGTCGTCCACGCCCCACTCATAACTCTCAGCCCCCCGTCTCCGTCGTTCATTCTGCTTCTGGAAGTATTTCTTCTCGAAGCCGCTACTACGATCTGTAAGGGTTATTGAGTCCCAGCTCGTGTCTATACACTAAATCACACTCACCGACACCATCCCATCTATAACCGGGCTTGATACCGAAACGATTGGGAGGCGGTGGGGGCCCTGTATACTCAGGTCTTCGAGGGCCCTTCGATTTCTTCTTCTGTTCATCAGGTCAGGTCCGTCAATGAAGACTTGCTTCGCGATATACGAGAGGGCGACGTACCGTCAAGAACTGTGCTGCAGGATCGTTCCATCGTTCCTGCGCCTTGAGCTCCGAATTAAGCTCAACATCGTCCGCCGTCCTCGCGAACGCCTGCCCACGCATCTTCTCCAGCTCCTGTTTTCGCTTCTCGGCATCATCTCTCTGCACCAAACCCTTACCCCACTCCATCTTCGCCGCCTCCTTCTCTTCTCGCTCCCGCTTCAACCGCGCCGCCTCTGCCTTTGCGGCCGCCATGTCAACTTTCCGCCCTGACGAGTCGCGGTACACAGTTTCCTGCGCAGCGTTGCGTTCCGCCTCCTCCGCGGACATCTTCAGCTGCTTCTTGGGTAGCTTCTTCTTGAGCTGGGCAGAAGTGAGCAACCCGCCCTTGAAGGGCTCCTCCGTTTCCACGACCTGCGGCTGCTCGTCCTCAGCGGGCGGTGGCGTCTTGCTGCCGCCCTCGCCCTCCTGGACGGTCTGCCACCCCGAGTCCGCGTCCGTCCGCTGTCGCTTCTTGAACCGCCGATCCTCCGCGACCACCGCCTCATCCATCTCGTCGTCCTCGTCGTCCTGCGGGGCGCCGCTCCATCCTGTTAGGTCATCGTCCCTGATGAAGGATGAGCTCGCGGCCGCCGAGGTGGTCGTAACTTTGCGCTTCTTCTTCGTCGGATTGGTCCTGGACAGAATAGCGTCCGCTTTGGGGCCGGTCATGTATTTCTCCGCCAGATATGACTTGAGAGACATACTGGATAACAGCAGAGAAAGAAAGCTGTCAAAAGTGTGCAAGGAAAAGGAGCAGTGGCACCGGGACCAGCCTCGCCGGACTTGCAGGCAAGTGGGAGGAGGAGAAGCGTGACAGTGGCGTGACAGGCTCGCCATTCCGGGAAATTCAACCCCGGTCACGCCACGTCACAGTCTGTGACGAACCACGCGTGAGGCGGCGCGCCGCCGATTCGGTCGTCTCCACCACCACCACCGTCGTCGGCGACGACGATGGCCACCTTTTCCGACGGCGGCGACGTGCCCGCCATGGCTGACCACGATCCTACCGGGAACGTCCTCCTCTACCTCCAGAGTCTCCTCGACAACAAGGAAAAGCAGCTCCAGTCCGCAGCCACCCTCGGCCACCAGCTGCTGGCGCAGCGTGTCGAACTCGAGGAGCGGATCAAGCAGATGCAGGAGCTGGAACTCGACGGCACCGGCAGCGAAGACGGTCTCGACGTCAGTGTCCGCGACAAGTACCGGGAACTCGCGGATGCGATCACGGCCTGGGACACGGAGAATGAGCAGTTGACGAGTGTGTTCGGTTCGAAAGTGAGTGGCGACCTCATCGCATCTGAGACCCTGATCCCCAATTCGCGGCTTTCTTGGATCAGCCCACGAACGGTGTCCATGCACCAACCTCGCGTCACCCGGAGCCCTCGCGGACCGAAAATGAACGGTCCAAAGGTGCTGCTGCTGGTCCGTCGGCGGCGCAATCGTCTCGTCGTGCGAAAAACGCTGCTCATCGTGCGGATGATGTTGGTGAGTCTCTTTTGCACCTGATTACATGCCTGGAACGTGTCCCGGAGCTCCCGTTAAAGTCAAACCGTCCATTTGTGACGTGAGGCGATCCTTTAAATGTTCACACAACGGCGCGGTTGGACTGAGGGTCCGAAATCTATGGGACGCACTTAGAGATATGGGCTGCGACCACCTTAAAAACTTCAGTTAGTCGCGACGATCTTGGGCACAATCGCTTCTTGCATTTGGGGGAGCGAAGGTCTCCTTGGAGGTCGTAGGTGTTTCCGAGATGCTTCGTCGCTTCGGCGATCGTTTTCTTCGCTGGCATCACGCGTGGCGAGGCATTTTCGGTCTGTTAAGGGATAGTGTTGCCGAAATACAGCCATACGCGGTTGTGCGGGCGTCCTTCAGCGGAGCTTCATTCTTCGACATGGGCGGTACAACGCTCTGAGAGCTCGAATGATGGAGTGACGGGTTACGCGAGACCAGCCGTTCTTGATTCATTCACGGTCGCCTGGTGGCGACTTATGATGGCGCCGGTCATTTGCTTACATTATGTGGGTAACTTGCAGAATTCGCGTTCGAGATTGGCAGCGGCCTGCTTACGGAGGTCCGACGACTGCAAAGCCTGCTTGGAGAGCGGGACAAGGTTATCCAGGACATGAAGGAGGAGAAGGACGACCTTGACAAGACCATCGAAAACCTTCGCCAGGCCCTCCGAGAGCAGGAGCAGTCCGCGGACAAGTTCAAGGAGGAGAACTGGAACCTCGAAGTCACGCTTCAGGAGCTTCGCAGCCAGGTCGCGGACTCTCAGGCGACGACACAGCGTCTTGAAGGCGAGAACAAGCGACTCACGCGTGTGCTTACTACTACGCGTGAGACGGCGGACCAACACAAGAATGAGACAGAACGGCAACATGTGGCCTTCGAGGAGCTCAAGGCGAAGCACGAGACCGACGTTGCACAAGCACGCAAGCACGCTGCGAGCCTGCAGCGCGACAAGTCGGATCTGCAACAGGCCCTGGATTCGATGAAAGCAGAGGTGACGAAGGCATCCCGCCGTCTTCCCCGCTTCGGTTCACCGCTCACGCCCAACGGGCCTTCCGCTGCCTCCGAGGTTGCTACACCAGCGGATCATGACGAGGACGATGTGTTCAGCACAGCTGGCGCGTCGACGCACACGCGCAAGAAGCTAGACAACTCTGGGCTGTTCCCTCCCGACGGGTTTGACTTGGATGAATCGCCCGACCCGTCCCCCTCGAGACCGTTCTTGGCGCCCAACCACCCGACGAACGAGATCGAGGCCCTCCAGCAACGGCTTGCGCACGCTCAACGGCAGATTACCACGTTGAAGAGCACGCTGCAGAGGGAGAAAGAGCTTCGTATGGATTACCGCCGCAAGCTCGAGGCTTCCCCCGGTTTCGCGATCGAGGAGGAGGATGACGAGTTGGCTACAGAAGATGTGGACTCCGCGCCGAAGCCGAAAGCGCGCCTCACTCCCTACCGTTCTGGCCGTGGCCGTGGCCGTGGGCGGGGACGTGGTGGCCTCACGCTTACCCAGCGTCTTGGCATGGCCGCTCACAGTCCCTCCTCGGACTATAATGACGATCAGGACTTCGACACATCTCCTGTCCCGTCAGCACCGCCCATCCCCGCAGCGTTCAGGCAGGATATGAGCTTAGGAGAGGAAGAGGAGGAAGAGGAGCCGGATCCGCAAGCTTCGCCTTCCCCCGCAGTGATCTCGAACCGAACTAGCGTCGATGGTATGGACCCTGCCTTCGCCAACATCCTTCGCCGTTCCGCGTCGGCAAGCTCTATCCAGAATGGCAGCCCCTTGCGCCAGAGCGTTCTGACGCGTGCGGTCCGCGGCGGCACACTCCCCCGCCGCTCGCGTGGCGGCGCTGCGTACCAGGAAGCACGTCCACCGTCTCTTGTCGGACAGCCAGAGGCACTCGCGGCAGAGCTTGGTTTCGGCATGATGGAGCCCGAGCCCACTTCGTCGATCGCAGACGACTTGGAACAGGAATTCGCTGCGGTTGAGACTGTCGAGTTTGGCGTCCAGACCGACTTCGAGGAGCCTCCGCCGCCACCGCCTGTTATTCAGATCATCGGTCCTTCGTCTTCAGAGATGGCAATCCAGGTCGATCCTGAACCTATCCCTGAGGTCTCCACGGCAGAGATCTCCTTGCAAACTGAGGCTGAAATCGTTCCGGTCCACGCTGATGTCGAAATACAGGCCGAACTTGTTCCAGAGCGCCCTGCGTTGACGTTTGCTTCAACAGAGACACAAACGGCTGCTCCTGCCGTCGCTCATGCCGAGATGCAGACGACGCCCGCCCCCGCACCTACGATGGCAGAGATGGACGTCCAGACTCAGCCGGTGTTCTCCCCTGCTGCTGCTATCGCAGCTGCCTATACCGCCGTCCAAGCAGCGGACCTTTCTCGTAGCTCTAGCGGGGATTCGGCCAACACCACCGTCCTTGCGCGCCGGCCACCCTCACTCACGCTCGATGAAGCAGCTATGTTTGACGACGAGGACGACGATGTCACGGAAACGGGGTCCATCATGGCGGAGACGACACGGACAGAGGACTTCACGGACGCGCATAGTGTTCTCGAAACACCGACGACGACGGAATCCATGAGCGACTATCACTCGATCCGGACGGTCTCCGAATCTGGGTACTCCGACTCGGGTAGCGACGACGAGAGCATCAAGGCTTCAAGGATCCAAAGCCGGAATGGCAATGTTTCCGCGATGTCCTCTGCCGTCTCCATTCCTGAGGTCTCGCCCTCGGCCTTGGCTCCCATCCCATCTCCAGTCAAGCCTCCGCCGACCTATGCGACTGTCGAAATCGCTACGGACCCCATCCCAGAACCCCCGCCCGTTGAGACCACAGAGGAAGGTATCCAAGTTGAGCCAGAACCCGAGCTGGAACCTGAGCCGGAACCCAAGCTTGTCCTCGTTACTGTTGGGGTTCAAGCTGTGCCCGAACCGGAGCCGGAGCCTGAACCTGAACCTGTCGTTGCTCCAGTCGTCCCGCCTCCCGCTCCAGAGCCGGAATCGAAGCCAGAAACGAAGGAGATCTCCATCCAGACCGATGAGTGGGTTCCTCCTCCTGCCCCAGTTCCGGCTGCTGCGACCGTTCCCTCTGCCATTCCATCGAGTACTCCCGCATCGACTCCTGCAATCGTGTCCGTCCCTATCCCTATCCCTTCAACTTCTGTCGCATCACCTGCTGGCCCCATTGCGGGCGCCGCTGCCACCGCTGCTGTTTCAAACGTAGCTTCGGCTGCCGGCGCTACGGCACCGGCAATGCCCACTATTTTCCGTGTGGGTCCAAGTTCCCAGCAGTTCCAATTCATTCCGCCTTCTGCGGGATCGACCGCTGCGCCCACTACTTCTCCGACGCCTTCGATACCAACGTCTGTCGCCACTCCTTCACCGAACACCACCATCCGCGATCCCAACACCACCATCCGTGATGCCAATGCCACCTTCATTGCTCGTCCTCGCACTTCTCATTCCGACAGGCGACAGTCCATAGAGTCGACCTTGTCTTCCGTCTTGGACGACGTTGGAAGCCGATCGCGGACGGCTTCCGTGCTTCCGAACATCGACAAGTCACGTCCTCCCATGATGGTGTTACCACCCCCACCACGACAGCCTCCACCGCCGAACAGCATGTTACCCCCTCCGTTCATACCCGAGAAGAGAATGTCTTACGACTTACCTCCTCCTCGCCCTTCATCACCACCGCCTCCGGAGCTCATCCAACGTGCAACGACGCCAAGCCTGGGCATACCCGGACGAGGCACAATTGGACGCGCCCACGGGTCCTCTATGCCACCCTCTCAGCAAGGCCTCCGTCAGCTACCCTCGACCAGCAGCTTCCGCTCAGCCGCGAATGCGGCAGCTCGTGCGCCGCTCTCGAGTTCTTCCGCCCTTTCCTTCAACCTCCGGGACCGCGAACGCCGAGAGCTCTCGTCCGCCTCGCTCAACTCGGGCGGGCAGAGTATCGGTTCTCAACGATCTTCCATCTCCTCCGACCAGCAGTACGAGGCCCACATGCGCCGGCACAGTAACGTGGAGGCGACTGTGCAGGAACGTGCTAACCTCAACGTTGGCAACGTCCCCGTGTCGACTGATCCGGCGATCATCCATGCTATCACACAGACCATGATTGGAGAGTTCTTGTACAAGTACACGAGGAGAGCTATCGGGAAGGGGCACGGAGAGCGTCGACACAAGCGCTTCTTCTGGGTGCACCCGTACACTCGGACGTTGTACTGGAGCTCTGCCGATCCGGGTTCGTCAAATGTCACCGAGTCCAGCGCCAAGAGTGGTAAGTCATGCTTGAGCACTCCTGTCTGTCGTCTCTTGATGCGTTTTTGTAGCATACATCGAATCTGTGCGCGCCGTTATGGATCCGAACCCCATGCCTCCTGGCATTCACCAGTACAGCGTGATCGTGTCGACGCCTCAACGGGAGATGAAGTTCACCGCCCCCACCAAGGAAAGGCACGACATCTGGTACAATGTGAGCTTATCTTCTTCTGCTGCTCTTCCTGTGATCTGATTTTGCATCCGCTGCAGGCCCTCAAGTACCTTCTGACAAGACCAGGCAACGCGCAGATGGGCATCCCTGCACAAGGTGGCACTGGCCCAATAACTCCAATGTCGGTGAACCGACAGTTGCCTGACGAGTATCCCGCGAATGTGATGTCGAGTCCGGAGAGCCAGCGCAGTGCACGTACTGGCCGCACCGACCGCAGCAAGGATTCGTGGAACAACACTCCTCGCGGTCAAAGAAGTCGTTCTCAAATATCCCTGGGAGGGTCGTTGGGCAAGCGGTCAGGCACGCCAGCTGCGGAGTACCTTCGGTGGGCTGAGGCGCCAAGCAGTCCGACCAAGGAGTACGAACACATCCCTGGCGGCCAAGACGAGGAAGACTTGGACTTCGAGCTTCACAATGATACCCTGTCCGACGGGGGCTTCGAAGGGCTGGAGAACGTCCGCGCTTGCTGCGACGGCCGTCATACCGTCGGCCGGTCAGGACGTATCGAGCACCACCACCACGATCACGACCACCAGGACCAGGCGCCGCCTCAGAAACGGGCATCGTCCCGTGGTCGCGACCAGCTTCTTGATCCTAATGTGATGGAAATACAACGACCGGTCTCGCCAGCGTGGTCCTTCCGCTCGCGCGCAGGCAGCTCAACGTCGCATGAAGGTGGAGGTTTCTTCTCTAGATTTGGGACGCGGAGATCGACTCGGACTGTCGCTTCGGCCACTGGGCAGGATTCATAGTTTGTTGGGATGATGCTGTAAATGTTGGCTTTTCTCTTTTTCCTCTTCCTTTCGTCGCCGATTACCCGCATACGTACGACCATAATCGTCCTGTGCATTGTCCCCTTGTACGTCCCGGCCCCCCCCCCGCGCCTAGCCCTACCTCTTTCTTTACTACTAGTATCTCGACTCTGCTTTGTTATCGCGTCCTGCTGCTCAGCTCGTAACACTCTTTGATAATCGCTTGGATTCTTGTGCCTACTACGCGTCCGTTGATATAAGATTTTTCCCACTCGTTCGAATTCATTCCTTTCTCGCCGTCCGTGATCACCTACTGCAGCATGTATTCCTTATTTTGTGCGATTACGCAGCAAATCAAACGTTCCTTAATCCGCTTTGTTCTGGGCTTCTGGTCCCACGTTGGAATTAAGGCCTAAGGGCTGGAAGATGGTACCGAGCGTTTCCGAGATGGTAATGAAATTATGTACAAGTCTTGGACAATCGAGCTTCAATTGCAAGCTTTGCGCATTCAAATGGCACATAAGATTCAGATCTAGAGTAAGTATATGTCCCCATGCCACTGCAAAAGCACAGCAGGAGCAGGAGATCATGAAAAGATGCTGCACCGATCGTGCAGATCTGCATGCCGCACAACCAGCACACGCGCGCGCACACAGGCACACACACAGACACACACATCCACAGGCACGCACGCACGTACGCATACGCACAGAGCAGGACGAGCGGAGGTCGGGTTGCGGAGAGCGGGTACAAGCACAGATGTGTGGACGAACAACACCGTCGGAGGGCCAATGTCCGAGACCCGAGCGACGGATGATCATGGTAACGGTAATGTAATGTTATGACGGAGAGACGCATACCGGCAAAACGAACACGTATGGATGGATAGATGGATGGATGGATGGCAGATGGAGGAGAGAGGCTAGGGCCACAGCGAGACATGTATGGACTGACACTGACACTGACACTATAAGATGGACGACAAACCGACGGACAGACAAGACGGATACCGAGACAGAGACAAAGACAGAGAGACCGAGGTAGAAACTGAGATACATACATACATTGGGCGAGATCGTACACATAATACAGCAGCGGCCACGTGGCCGGGCGACCCAGTCATATCGAGTACTGTCATGATGGATAAAAGCCAGGAGTCCATGCAATGCATGCAGGCATGCGAGGGGAGCGGGAGGCGTCTGCGAGCGGGCGGGTCATGAGGGCGCGGAGACGAGCGCCGTTTTGAGGAGCACCGGGCGTGGGGTCGGCGGGTTCCCGTCGGGGGTCAGCGGGCTCGGGGTCAGCGAGCCCGTACTTGGCGAGCCCGCGCTCAAGCTCATCGGGCTGTCCCCGTTCCCCGGCGGGGACACTGGGCTCCGGCCGAGCTGGGGCGGGGTGTGCGACAGCGGGGACGGGACGGGCGTGAACGCGGTTGGGGAGGGGTTCCAGGACGAGCGGTGGAAGCTTTTCTTCTTGCGGACGCTGGCCTTGTACGCCGCGCGTATCGCCGCGGTCGCCTCGTTCGTGATGCTGAATACGCTGGAGACACTGGCGGTCATGGAAGGCACCGTGGAAGCGACGCTTGGCGCTCGCGAGTGGGGGCCCGATGAGGTCTGTAGCTCGAGCCGTGGAGGGCACCCGGATGATGTTGGCGAGACTGGCGCCGGTATCGGGTCGAGGGCGGGGGATAAGGTCGGCGAGGGTAATGACGATTCGCAGCTCTCGTACTGACTCGTGGAGCCCGAGGACGAACTAGGAGCAACGCTGGAGAAGCGGTGGTGAGGGTGGTAGAATGGCGCGAACAGAGGGTCTTCCGGGAGACGGAAAGATGGAGGGAGAGCGGGCGGAAACGCAGTGAGGAAGTCATTAGGCGCTTGTGAGGGCCACGCTAAAGGCGTGCCTGCGACGGCTTCCGAGTCCTCCGCTGGCTCTGCTTCAAGCTCGGCAACACGTGCCTGCCAAAGGGCGAAGTTCTCTCGGGTCTGCTGTGCAAAGCGTTCCATTGCTGTAGACGCGGCGGCCGGTTTGAATGGGAAGACGCGTGGCTGAGGAAAACAAACACTCACATGGAACACCCTGTGCCACAAGCTCGAATAGAGGGCGTGCGAAGGTGTTGTTAAACCAAATCTGACCCTTCGCTTCACCGACACGACTATCGGAAGGCTTCACAGAGGGAGGTAAGTGCAGGTGCTTCTCCAAAAGTAGCTGACTGCTCCATTCCGACTCCAGCGCTGTTGCCCAGTGTTGCGAGACGAGATATGGTCGGCTCTGCAAGAGGTAAGGACGCATATCAGACCGCGCCTTCAATGGTACTCACCGGGTTGCTGATATCCGCGCATTTAATCAGAGCCTGACAAACTAGGACGCGCCTCTTCAACTCCGGGAAATCGGCGCCATCCACAAGTTTCGTAAACTCTGCCATGAAGTCAAAATGTACGCCCATGTCTGTTGCAAGGACGGCACCGAGAAGGAGTTTCCGGAAGGTAGACCCTGTCTGTGGACGATCGAGCAAGAAGCCGAGGTCATTATGGCGCATGATCTGCATGATGAGCGAATAGTGCATTTGCTCAAGGACGGACTTGTCGTCGTAGACCACGGATAACGGCGTCTTTGCATTGCGCTGATGGTGAGAACGGAGTAAGAGAAGTGCGAAGGGTGAGAAGAATTGAGGGATCAAGTACCATGAAGGCGTTAGTAAGGCCTGGATGGCCAACGTCGTGACCGACCGCAGCGATGTAAAGCGCAAAGAGATCCTCGGGGGTCAGACAGGAGACGAGGGGATCGCAGGAGTCCTTATCTCGTTCCCATGTACGGCCGTCCTCGAGGAGGATGGTGACAGGGGGGACGACGCCTGAGCAGAAAAGGAAGAAGTATACGGCCTGGAATACGTCGAGAGCGTGTTGGAAATTATGGTATGAATTGCCCTGCCGATAGAGCTGGCGAAGGTGCTGGAGAAACGTCGCTAGAGAATCTGCGGAAGAGTTGAGAAAACTCGTAAAGTGGAGGGAAAGAAGAGGCATAGAAGGGAAACCAGGTGGGATAACTCACTCAATGAAACGGGCACTTTGTGGGGCATGTGCTCTATTCGATAGAGGGCCTCGAAAAGGATATAGGAGCAAGCGATGACCTCTTCCTCCGGGAGTTTGTGAGGCTCAAAGTGCCATGAGCTGAGCGAGTGGATCAACCGTGCTCGAGTCTCAGGGTGCATGTCTACCCAGGATGGGCTTTTGCGTGCTGTGAGGAGGGGGGAGAGGGAGAAAAAAAGATGGGTAAAGGACGCACACATGGTCGCCCTCCTGGCTTACGATGGTTTCTGTATGGTGACGGACGTCTATGAGAACCTCCGCATATCTGGAGGGAGAACGGTAGGTTGGAGGGGGACTTCTGGCGTCAGAACATGTCACGGACCTGGTTTCGCCGCAGTCTGTTTCCTCCCAGCCTCCCCAGCCATGACCGCAACCCTGGTCGGCAAGAGCGAGGGCGAGACCGCCGACGTCGACGCTACGGCGCCGGCCCATGCTGTCTGACATGTGAGGAGAGATGGGGGAGGGGAGGGGGAAGGGGGACTGGGCTGACGGGGGCAGTAGATGAGTGGGAGAGTTGCGTTTGTGGGAGAGACTCAGACTCGTCCGCGTCCCCTGTGCGATCCGCCCCACGTGGCTCTCTCCTCGTCGGCGCTCCGCATCATTCCCCAACCTCCTCCTCCTCCCTCCTCCACCACCCAACCGACTCCCTCCGGCCGCCTCGTGCAGTCTCTTGGCCCTCTCGTGCGAGTCTGCGACAACTGAAATTAGTGTGTGTACCCACATCGCCTGTCTTCATGAGCATAACATCCCTCAGCGTTTGACTGCCCTCGGAACGCGGCTCCCGGAACGTTTGCACTCAATTGCGTCGTTACAATGTATTGTCTTGGGAAAACGCAAGACAGCATGTCGACCACATGCGTCCATGTTCCGCACCGCAACCCGTCATCACCAGCAACGCCTCGACTCCACGCAATCCTGCGTGCAGCCGTACGCCATCCACGATGCGGACGGTACTGGCAATACATACTCTTCGCTCCTAATGCTACACTATGCCCGCGCCAGGTCCCCGCGCGTAAGATGCTTGGCTCTTCGCGTAGCCTTTCAACGATCACAACCGCTTCGCATTACTTACCGGCCGAGGCCAATCTCACTACGTAGGCAAGTAAGTTAGCATCTCGCCCTCGCGGCAGACACATGGCAACAAGCATCGCCTGCAGCCGCCCGTCCGTCCTCCGTCAGGCGGTTGCCTCGCTAATCCGCCGCACGGAATCTCTCTCACATGAAGGCTAACTGACAGCCGCGCTAAATGTTCCCCCCCTCCTGTGAGGTAACCACGAGGCATGTCGTATTCAGTATCCCCGCTGGTTATCTTGTCTCTCGCTCGGCAAACCACCCCTCGCGAACCCCAGTTTTAGCTCCTCCTCCCTCGCGAAGCGTGCGCTTCATAACTAGGTCCTCCCACCGGACGAAAACAATTGCACCGCGGTTTACGCGAAGAAGGGGTCTCGCATCCAGATATGGCCGTACTCGAGGCTGCATGCTCTCGATGATCAACTCAACCACTTTCGTGGTACATAGCTCAATGCCCCTCTCCTCGCTTCCCAATTCGTCAAGACTACCATCATTCCTCTCTCGATTTTGCCGACTTGGCACGTTGTTTCCGTGTTCTCCATCCCACAATCCATAATTCATTACGTTTGTAGGTCCACCATCTGATTGCCTCAGGCCTGTTACCTTCGCGGGTCGCTTCCAGAGGGGCTTCGGAGCTAACCGTCCCCTTTGCAACGTCGAGGCCTCTGCATTGGCAATCCCTCCATCCGCCTGATGTGCGATGTGCGTTCTGCCGACAGCAGGGCCGCCACGAGAAATTAAGCATACGTATACGCTAGGAGACCCGGATTTTTCCTCCCTATCCCGGTCCCCCTGTCTTCGGATGACGGCAAAGTCAACCGAACGTTGGCCTCCGCACCCGATGTCTGGCGAGGGCACTACCATGGCCATAGCAGTCGGACGTACCCGTCGCCAAGTACGTCACATTAAGCACTTCGAACGCGCTTAATTGTCGTTGATGGGTTGTGCACTACTGAACGCCATCGCCGCATCAAATCACTAACTCAAGCATATGCATTTAGCGCGATCTCCGTCCCGAGGCGCACCGCCCCGTGCATAAACTCAAGCTCGGCTCGGACCACACTCTATCCGGACCCTGTCCACATCTACTATTGCACCCAACGCGCTCCGCCCTACGCAGACGATCCATTCTCCCATTAATATTGCCACTGGCATTTTCGGACGGACCTTTCCCTCCTTCAAGTTAACTGCTCACCCACCGTGACCTCCCTTTTCCTCTCCCCCTCAATCGCATATCCGCGTGCCCGCCGCAGCTCGCAGCTCGCAGCTTGCAGCAGCCCGGGCACATGGGCCACAAGCGTCACAGCGGACGAGCCCCCGAGCCCGACTAGCTGGCGTCTTCCGTACGTTCCTCGCCCATCAACCCCGTCCCGTCCCCGTCCCCGTTCCCGTGCCCGATATCCCTTTTCTCTCCCATGACCGGGGCTGGACACGCAGTGGCACGACCATGCAATACCCCCTCCCGGGGGCAGGCCGATCTTCCGGCAGAACCCCCTCACGCTCGACCCGTCCGTGGCGCAGCGCCGGCACGAACTTTCGAAGTCCACTGCGCCCTGCACTAGTGCTAGTGCCTATGCATTATATTGCTCCGATTTGAGATTTGAGTTTGACGATCACAATATCAATCACACCCACCCACCGGCAGATCCAGATGCGGTCGGATGGACGTCGACTACTACTGCCGCCGTCACGGTCTCGACCACGCGCCGTCGACGGGGCTTATCAGGGCATTCGTATTGGTATTGGCATTCTTGTTCTCGAAGCCTTTCTTCCCGCGTCCGCGTCCGTCGATAGCGACGCTAGGGCGGCGCGATGGGATGTGGATAAGTTTAAACGCTCTGTTCATAAAACAAACCCTTGGCGTCTTTCTCAACTCCGTGCAGGGGGGCCTTCTTCATAGTTTCTGTTTCAGTCTGCCGCCAGCGTACACCTTGTTCGACACGTTCGGGCATCAGCAGGTGTTGGCGTCAAAACTGTGTGGTATTTGTATTTCTGTCATCATCAGAAGTACGCGTGCGGGAACATCATCGGAGTGTCGATACTATCTATGGCGGCTATGTGCGAGGGATTTGTTACAGATACAGATGGAATGGGAACGGACACTGGCAATGGCAATAGACAAATAGACGACGGAACGGAACGCGTTGTGGCAACAAAGCGAACGGGCAGAGCGAGAGAATGATGATGCAGCAAATCGAGGAGATCACAGTGAGGATGTGTACAGAGACAACGACGACGACGACCAGAGAAACCCACGAACTTGAACGATGGGAGCCCCAAACCCAACAGCCGAGCGTACAACACAAAGCATGAGACAAACGAGAACGACAGGGTATGCGATGAAATAGCGGATATCTAAAAAATCGTGAAAGAAAAACGACGATACGTGTGGGGGGAATAAACGTGATATGACAGAGTGAGAAGCATATGCGAGTACAACGGGCAAAATCATGTCCGTGCGTGCGTACAATAGGTCCGTGTAACAAGAAGATAAGCAAGAAGTAGATATACAAACCGTGATGGCGCACTGCGCAGTCAGGAAGCTGAGATCCAGATTGTCGTCAACGTTGATGTCTGCCAGGGGCAGAAAACAGTTTCGCCGAGCTGCAGCCAGATGCGGCACCAAGAGTGACGGCTCTACAGTGTGCACGCAAAGAATGCGGTCCCGGCTCCGACGGCAGATGGTGGAGACGGAAATTAAGGGAGCGACAGAACTCGCTCAAGAGCCTGGACAAAAAGAAATCAGTGTTAGAAGTTATCCGATAATCGGAAGCGAATAAGAGACGTACGGTACCACGTGCTCGACGACGACGATGGCGCATACACCTCCTGCGCATAGCGACCGCTTGAGGCACTTCTCGAGTATCCAGAAGAATCGTACCCAGTGTACGGCGATGATTGTTGGTACGCTGGCTTGGAACTTCCACTGAGAATATACTGGCCATGCGCCTGCGACACACGTGATACTGAAAATTCTGGGTGAGTATTCGCCGACGACGATGAAAGCAGGACTGCGACGTACATGAGCTCTGACCAGACGGGGGAGGCCTGCGGTATGTCGAGGACTCCATGTCAACGTCGCTGGCTTGGTAGCCCCGCATGCTCCATCCCAACGACTGCGCCGGAGTCATGACCGATGCGAAACTCGGGCTTGACGTCGACGCCGAGGCCGAGCTCGAGCTGTTCCCTCCGTATGCCGACGACGTATCCCAGCCGTCGTTATCAACCGCGAGCGGGTAATCCATGCTCAAAGCAGGGGACGCACTCCCGACCGAGGCGTAGCTCGCGCGGGCACTCTCCCGAGGGGACACCGGCGTGTCCGCCCGGTACAGCGCCGACTTGCGCACGGCGCCGGCCCTGTTCGGGGTTTGAGGTGTCGCGCCGTACCGGAAGGTGTCCTCCTCCTCGGCAATGAGCGGGACGTCGAGTTGGACTTGCCACTCAATCTCGACCGGCTGCTCCCTGAGGGGACCGACCTCGATTCCGCCAGAGCCTGGCTGGGTCGCTGCCGACTTGATGCCGTCGTGCATGGCGAAGTTCTCCAGACGAAAGGCATACATCATTTTCTTCATCTCCGGGGCGGCGTGGATCGCGCGGAGCGGGACCTCGGGCATCGAGCTGGGGGCGGGCTCCGAGGGGACGGTGACCTCGATGATGAACTCGCCATCTGGGTCCTCGGACTTGATGGGTGTAGACGGTGGGGAGGATATGGGAGGGGAAGGGGCGGAGACGGGGGTGTCGATGTGCTCGGAGGGCTCGATAGTGTAGAGAGAGGGAATATCCCAGGTGGCATGCTGGAGGCGGCTGGAGGAGGGACTGGCGGTGTGGGAAGAGGTAGCGTGGGGGGCGAGGGAGGAATAGGGCCGTGTTGCGGACGAGTAGGACGGGCGCGAAGATGGGGAGGCGAGAGACGAGGAGGAAGAGGGGCTGGCGGGGAGCTGGTAGGGGGCCGAGGAGCGGGCGCTGAAGGAGGGACGGTGGGAAGCGTAGTCTGGAGCGTAGGTCGCGAGGTTAGAGACGGCGGACGGGCCGGCGGAGGCCGAGTGAGACGAGGAGGAAAAAACAGCCGTGGTCGGGGCAAGCGAGGAAGACGATGACGTCGGGTACGGTGAGTCCCACGCGTAGGAAGATGGCGCGGGGCCAGAGGCGAGTGCGTAGGACGAGTCGAGAGACGAGGGGGACGCGGTGACGGCGTTGAGGGATGGCTGGGAGTAGTGGAAGAAGGCGTGGGGGACGTCGTAGGGCGCGAGGTCGTGGGCGTAGCGGCGGTCGGGGGGGGAGGCGTAGTGGGCGGCAATGGCGGACATGGGGACGGGCTGATGGAAGGCTATGTCCGGCAATTAAAGGGGAGAGACGGGAGGAGTGGCTGGATCTGGGAGGAGAGACGGGGCTGGGAGAGCAAGCCCGCTTCCTTCTATATGCCCCCGAATCAGAGCCGTCCCCTGCCCCGCGCGCGCATGACAGCTTCGCGCCTGGCTCGAGAGCTCTCGCAGAGATCCACACACGCCCGGGTTCCGCGCTGCTCTTCCTCGTTCGTTCCCCCTCCTCCGGCCCTCTCCTGGATGCTCCGACTGCCTCTTTAGGAAGGCTTCTTCGGCGGATCCACATGTTTGGCGCTGCCAAACAATCGCCTCTGGGACTACGTACAAGCTTCGGGCCTTGGTCCTCTCCTCTCCAGTCCGAATCTGCCTGCCTCCTAGGGTCATCGCCGTCAGTCCCACCCTTATCGTCTCCATCTCATCATCCTCATTCTCGCTTACCGTTCTGCTGCGCGCCTCCTCCATTCATCCCCGGCCCAAAGTTCATCTCACCCCTGCCCAATTTCGCCTTCCACCACATATCCCAACATCATCCGCCACACCGAGTCCCGTCCCGTGCGAACAACGTCCAGCGAGCCCACAACCATTCCCCGGCCCTATGAAAACACGCGGCGCGAAACGTTGCAAGGTCCTCCTCTCAAAGAGCGCGTTCGGCCCAGCATGTCACCGCGATAGCGTGAAACCTACGATCGCCGGTCGCGAATCTCTTTGAGCTCTTTCGCCTAACCAGTATCTGTCTCCCGGGCCTGTGTGGCGTTCCCTCCATCCTCGCCACGCGCCCTTCTTCCAGACCTCTCTCCTATTCCATGTCATCAGCCAGAATGAATTCAATGCACTCACACCTTTTCACCCTGCACCATGCAGCCTTGCCCTTCCATCGCGCGTAGTTCTCTCGAGTTTCCATGTCGTGTGCCCAGTTCTGAGCAGTTCTGTCGTGGACGTTGGGCGTCAGTGCGACGCAGCCACACTGGCGCCCATAACGACGATTACGTAAGTTGCGATGACAGTCGGGTGGCGCCCTCTCTGTCGATCAACAGCTTGTGGCGTTTGGTTGTGAAAAGGTGTTTCCATCATCATCCTCAACTGCTTAATCCTGCGGCCCTGCTGTCCCTCAAATGGTTTCCTCTTCTATCAACGTTGCGTTTGTTATGAGCTGCTATATGGACGGACACCATCATCTCATCGAGAAACCTTCTCAGTCTCGATGTTCTCCCGTCAAACCTGGCCTGGCCTTCGACGTCCCTGTGTTCCAAGTCTCTCGCAACGCTCCACCAGCTATCAACCAATCATACGCTCGACGCGGTATTTCCCTTTCCAGCTCGCAACTTTGCTGCCCCGCTCGCTTATCGCCGCCGCCCAATCGACGGAAACCAGGCGGTTACCCTCTCCTGCCTTGGAAGGGCGGGCACGATCTCTGCCAGTGGCTGGGAGACGGTGACACGTAACGCTGTGCAGCGTCCTCGTTCGGCTACACGCACGCCCACACCGCGGTCTATCCTATTGGTCCCTCGCCAGGTGATGCCAGCCTTCTAGAAACGCCAGCCTCAACAGTTCAGGGGTATGGGTCGCGTGCGGGCAAGCGAACAGTCTGGACGTTTCTGCTCCCATCGAATGCTGCCTGCCCACCGTAGCGGCCGTCGTCGAACGACCCCTCTGGCCGCGAAGCACGTCCATGCACGCGCGGCCTTTGCAGGCTGCTGGGTGAGGTCACTCCATCGACCCGAGGCCGTGAAGGCACTCTGCTGGTCGCCTTCCTCTGACGTTGGGGGAGGCACCGGACGTTGGGCGATGTTCATGTGGGGTCTGCCTCTCGTCGCGGCAGATGACATCATCGTCTATCGTGTTCAATCTCACGTCAAAATCACTGGCCTGTCGCCGTCTTTCCGGCACCTCCGAGCCCGCGTCCGAAAGCGGGAGGCACGCCCGCGGGCGGAGACGGGAGGGGCGTCCCACGTATGTTTCCATCAGCTCTCACAAACCGTCCACCACGCCTGACCACGGATTCGCACAGATCCCTTCGACGCGTACGTGGCCGCTCCCCTGTTCCCCACACGCGGTTATTCTAGGCTGGACGAGACAACCAGCAGCCGTACCCGTCCACCATGCTCGCGGTGCGTAATTGCTACGGTTGACGGCACTGGAGAGGCGAGAAGCCACAGAAGACGCAGAAGGTGGCCTACCCGCAAGGGCCAGTCTGATTTATGAACGACTTCTGTAGCCCACGTACCGGGATTTTCGCGCGCAGGAGGGACACGAGGCGTTTGTTCTCCCGGGATCCCCGGACCGCATCGCGGCAGGAGCCCACTCTGCCTCCGGCCACCGTCCAAGATTCCTGCTGGCGTTTGCAGCCGTCCTGCAGTTCGTCTGGTCGCGGATGTGGACCCTGGGGGCCTGCAGAACAGGGTCGCGCGCTGGTTCCCCGCTCCTCTATCCTTATTTGCTGTATTTGATCGCCTGTGGGTGTGGGGCCGCTCTCAGGGCTACTACAAATTCGCAAAAGTCCGCCCATGTATCGTGCCTCAATGACCGTCACCTGCCGTCATCTGCGCCCCGAAAGCATATGCGTAGTGCCACTGTCGACCGCACTTCGTCCTATGTTTTCCTGCCCCGCCGGTCGAGAGCTGCAGCGCGTCCAGCCCGGGCTTTTGAGGCCTGAGCGCGCAGAAAGGGTTGGCCGGAAGGGCCGGCTGACTCGCTGCGTGTGCCGGAGCCGCTCCGTCGTAGGGGTGCAATTTCTCGCCGTACACCCCTCGGGAAGCGCGGCGATTGCGACTGGCTCAAGGGCTGGTCCGGTTTGTTCCTTCTCCTGCCGTCGCAGACCGTCATTTGGAGTGGAATAGACTGGGATCAATGCGATCTAAGTATTCCGTGTGTCTTCGACGCGTTTCTCATTTACTTAGACTATACCATGCTAACGAGCGCGTTTCGTGTACAGACAACTCGCGCAGGCCGCGAACGAGACGTGGCGACGCCCTGCTACTTACTTACTTACTCGCACTGCCAAAAAGTTCGCCGTCGCCATATCCAAACACGATCGCGATAAGGAATCTCTCGTCCGGGCGCCTCCCAGCTTGACATCTAGCATTCCCTTATCCTGCAGCCCGTCCTCCGAGTCTACGATGCCCTAATGCCGCAACCCATCCGCCCAGCTGCTGCCGCGGCCCACGAACCTTATAGTCCTCGCCAGGAGCGCGAGCCGGTCGCACACGCACACTGTCGACCTCCTCGCACCTGCACCTTGGCCTATAGCAGCCCACGAATTAGGGAGCGAGCCCAGCTGAGACGGATATGGAAAAGAAGGCCGCGAAGCCTCGAAGCCGCTCTCAATTGACGATGCGCGTGGGGCACGCCCCCGCACCGCTTCGCGGGTGCAGTTTCGGCAATGCGAATGCGAATGCGGAGGCTTGTAGCCTGTCGCGGGCGCGGTGCGCGGGCAGCCAATCCGCCCGCTCGTACGTACAATACATTGCCTGCACCCGTGCGGCGCGCGCGCGTCTCCGGAGAGGCTCGCACCTCTGTTCGAGCAGCGAGTGCTAAGCGGTTCGTAGCGCGCGATTGGCCTGCAGCATGAAGCCGCGGGATGAACGACCCCCGATCGTCATTATGCAAATCCCGCCAGGAATTCGCCGGGGTGCAGCAGTAGGCGTATGTTGTGTGGACGACGCGCTCTCCCCTCCTTGCGTTCTCCCCCAGCCTGGTGCCTGTCCTGGATCCTCGCGAATACCCACGCGCGCCCCTTTCCACATCCATCAAGGAGGGTTCTACAGTCGGTCTTCGCCTTGGCGGATGATCATCGTCCTCCACCGCGGTCGTGCAAGTATCGTCGTGGGTCCCAGGTAACTGGAAGTGGTTTCGCCCTTGGGCGGCATGTCAGGCGAGTTCAGGAAGTCGTCAATAACGCTCGTCCGATCGCTGATCCTGGGTATGATACGCATACAGACGTGCGGGTTGGTACCCGGCCCTACGCCCTCCGGCTTCGTCGATGTGAATTCCAGAGCCGGCTGACCCCTGTCGGGCGCACCATAAGTGTCTATTGTCGCCCCCAACGCCCTCCCTTCCTGCCAGGGCTCGACACTTCACGCAAGTCGAATATCACTGCGCGACTCAGGAGCATTAGGAATCAAGCACACGGACGCTTCGCCGCGGCCGGGAACGACAGCAGAGATCGATGAAAATGAAAATGAAGGTCCTGAGGTCGCGTCGCGAGGCTGCGCGCCGTCCACCTGACATTTGTTGGGCACACTCGAAATCCAAGTGCTGGTGTGCCCCCGTCAACGGGCCCGCTGCCCAGCGTTTCCACACTGCGCAGTTCCAAAGGTTAAACTTACAGTGGCTCCGGCACTTAGCACCCGGCACCTGACGCCTGCGCCCCCGCGCGTGGACTAGGGCCCTCCGCAGACGCAGACGCAGATGCTTTGAAGGCCGAAGACATGTTAACTGTTACGACAGCTCGGCTCAGGCTGTCGGACGCCTCGCGATATTGTGATCGTCGAGGGCGGATCAGCCATTCATTGTACCGTATGCAGAAGGTCCGTCTCCCGCACCGCACCTGGCCTCTCCGCTCAAGTCCCCGGATCGGCCCGGGGCTCGCTCGTCCGAGGACGACGGACCGCGAAGACTGACCGCGGAGAAGCTGGCCGTCTCGCCGCCGCTCCCTTCTCCCGCACCCGCACGGCCGAACTGACAAGTTGCGAGCACTAGGGCCGCCCGACGCTGGCTAGCCTTGGGCTTGAGCGAGAAGCCGGTGCACGACGGCGGGACCTAGAAGCCCCTGGCCCGCCGTCTGTTCTTGCACTCGCTCCGCTCATTCATCCGAAGACCGGATTGGACATTGATGGTGTCGATAGTGAAATCTTGCCGGCTTCCCCGCGGCTTTGCGACGGCGACTTTTTGTTCCTAGGCGCGCGTTGGGGCTGGGACGGGCCCAGCATAACCCCTCTTGAGCCGACGAGCCGCGGTCGATGTCGGTGATGGGGCGTCGAGGGTGTCATGGGCGATACGGAGGAGGCGAGGTCCCGGTCAGCGCACGCTTTACTCTCGACTTGGGGGGCTCTCCATGCATCTCCTTGACGCTAGTGCTTCAGCCGGAAGAGAAGGGCCGCCGCTCATGGTGACCGTTGACTGGGATGGCTTCAACTTCACTGCACTCGGCGCACTAGCCAAAGCCTGCGGTATGTAGGACGTCGCCGCGTCGCCCGTTGCATCCGAGCACGTTCCGTTGAGCGCCCTCGGAGGCCACACATGTGCGGTTAGTGCGGGTGGGCGGGCGGGAGAAACCATAACGACGAGACATGCTGACACTGAACAGACGCGGATGTGCGCGGGATCTCGCACGCACCGCTTCAAGCTTCATAGTTCGGGGACTTCCAGGGGCGCCACCAGGCACTGCGTCCGCCGCCGAAGGTTGGGCCAACGTTCTACGCGGGGCTTGCTTATGCTTACCCATGGGGTCATGTCACGATGCGCTCGCGGGAATTCGCAAGGGGGGGTGCAGGCGCATCGAGTTGATGGCCCGGGCAGACGGCGGGGCTTGTCTCTCTCACGGCGACGCCGCGCGCTTTTTCTGTGGGCTCAGGCTGGCGGGCCGTCTCGTGGCTGAGCACTTTACGCGCGTGCGTATGTACGTATACGTTGTCAGGGCGTGGCAGGGGCGCGATGGACGTGTAAGGTTCGATGGGGAACTGTGAGTAGGATACATACACCGTCTCGCTCGTCTGATTGCGGCTTCGCTTGCTTGCTCAAAGCCTCGAGGGACGGCCAGGATGGAACATCTCTTGCCTTCTGGTGGAGATGTCACGTCATGGTTTCACGTCAGAGGGCGGCAGAATCACCTACGTGATAACCAGTCGAGGTTGCTCGGAGCGGTGGGTACGCGCGCCTGGCCACCCGGAGGTCCTGCACTATACGGTACGCTCCGAAGAATATTGAACACATCTGCCGTTGGCTCTCGATCAGACCACACGACCAGAAGACCTTTCAGCCTTCACGGTATGGAGCTCCGGGGCTTTAGAACACGAATTCCGAGCTTCCACATCCAGCCCTTCGCGTTCGCAGCCTCGAAAATTTAAACGGGCGCACCGTTCGAAGGCGATGGACAAGCGGGGGCGGTGGGCTCAGAGTCCGTGCTTCGGTGTCGATGGTTGGTCAGCGACGACAGGGATGATGTCGATGTCGATTGACGTCCCCCGTCCGTTCCTGTGCGTGCACAGTGACACGGCCCCTCCTTCGAGGGCCCGGCGATCGAGGCTGAAGCTGAAGATTGCAATGTTGAAATTTTGAAAGGCCCCTCCGCGCCTGAAGCTAAGCTTCAGGTTCGGCTGGCTACCACTTTTTGGCGAGGACCCGAGCCCTGAGCGCGATCCGTTCGCGCCTCTGCCGTTGCCGGCAACGCGCGGGGGCGAGGCGGATCGCGCCCGACAGCACGGTGCGGCGACCCAGCGGAGCGGAGCCTACGTGTGTTATCTATCATGCTATCCGTTGCCGCTGAATCCTATGCCCCCCGTTCGTTTAGGTCAATGACAAGGGTCGGGAGCCGTCGTGCGGGACCCTTCTAGTCCGAACATGTCGTCGTTCGGATGGAATGCGGCTGCCCCGCGGCAGACAAGCACTTAGCAAGCGTTTAGTCTCGTGCTACGGTACGAACTAAGTTATGGTCATCGGCGCCAGGAGGAGTGTCGGGGTTCTCGCGGCCTGCCAGGGATAGTGATATCGATGCATGGGGGTTGCGCTTGCGGTCAGAAGAGACAGTGCGGTGCGTTTGTTAGGCGCTATCATTGATCGCTTTTTTTCTCTCTGGAAGATGGCTCATACATAGATCGATGACCCTGCAGGAAGCTTGTCATTCTGTCGGATGGACAGTTTCATGAACGATGCGGTCACCTCCGTCTCCAGATGTGCCGCCAGACGAAGATGATTCGGTTGCACGCCCTCGCGGTTCGTGCTCGTTCGTCGCCACCCGCTTCCAACAAGCCTGGTGGTGGTTTGAGTTTTGCTTAGATGGTTCGCCCGAGCCCAGCATCTCTTCGCGAAGGGACGCAAGGGCACAAGGACAATGAATCAGCAGGTTGATCACATCGTCCGGTGAGCAGTTTTCCTGCGTCCTCCTTCGCCATAGACCCTGAAACTCAAACCCACGTTCTGGAGGCGTCTTTCATTAATATCGGTCGAAATCAGTAGGAAGCATGATCGTCTCACTCCAGCCGAAGTCATATACGACAGCAGGAAGTCAAGCGGTGGCAGGTATGTATTTTTTTCTCCGCCAATATTTGCTATCAACCGCTCTGAACCTTCTTTTTTTTTTTTGAGTCCGGCGAATCACGACGGAGCGGTCGCACATGGTACCTTGCAAGGCCAGTTGAGGTGCCTTCGCCTCGGGTGTGGTCAGCCAAATCTGTCCTACCGCCGCTATCAGGGATAACAATAGTGAGATTGGGTTAACCTCCAACAGGCCCAAGCTCTGCAGAGCTTGTTGCTCAATTGTGGTCCCGCATGTGACTGAGGCCGTGGCGGATGGGGGGTTGTCCCCTCGCGATCGCCCGCCCGACACGGCCGTGATCACAGATGGATTACAGTGCCTTTCGTCACAATCCACGCCTGCTATGCCACGTGTGGTCCCAGGTGGACTCGGCGTCCTCAGGCTTCCGCTCATAGTTCGCGCAGGAGGGTAGCGTTCAGAGCATATGACATGAGGAGGTGCGCGGGCCGCTGGTATCCCGACGTCTTGGAAGGGGGGGGGCCGCATCGAGAGGTGGCGTTGGCGGGGTGGTTCTGGGAGTCTATTGCCGACGACAGCCTGGGTCGCTTTACGTCTTCAGAAGCCCGCGGCCCCACCGCCGACGCGCGGGACTATGTATGTACCACCCCCTAGTCGTGGTCGTGCTCCTTATCTCTGCGTCCGCCCCCGGCCGTCTGTATACGAGCACAGGATTGAATTCTGCGCATGCGGGAGTTCTCTTGGCGATTCGCGTATCCGAGTCTGTCGTCCGAGGCTTCGTATGGGTACTCTGCGCACCAGGGAAGAGGGGGAAGCGCGGTGAATACGGCCCAATGGTTCAGCAGAGAACTCTGGGTCATCGATGGGTTCGTCCATTCTCCGTCGGTGCCTTGGTGGCCCTGTGAGCACGAGGGAAGAGAGGCGTTGGGCACGTTCGCGTGGGACGAAAGAAAGCTCCGCGTGCCGGCATCGCTTGCGTCAGCTGTCGAAGCGGGTGGTTCTCAGGTCGTGCTCCGAGTAACGATGCCCTGCGGATATCCAGGGTCTGCTCACCCGGAAAATCATCCTCAATTCTCCTCGGATATCTCAACTGCACTCGGAAAACTCGTTGACCTGTTTGGAAGATACCGTCGGCAAATAAACGAGCACGGGTAGTCTTCCCGGTGAGTTGTGCGAGTCTCTTACGTCCACCGTGCTGCTTTTCATAGACGGCCGGCTTATGCGAGGCTCTAGATCCATGGACGTCTTCTGCAGGGAACGTGCCTCGAAACCACTCTCCCGGCACGCTCTCTCGGAAGGTCGCTCCCGGAAATCTTGGCGCGGCGGTCCCTCCTCGCGTCCAGGCTGGCAACGGAGTGTCCCAAGTGGGCCATAGCGTAAGTCAGCATCCGTGTGCCTTCTCCCCATCCACTGACCGCCGGCCATTCAGTCGCTCGGTGTCTTGCATCGCAAGGCCCACGATGGCCATCCTGTTCGAAGTCAGGAAGCGTGCTCTAATGCAGGGGCTCGTCGGCGAGTGCGTAAATATTGTAGGGCATCTCCCCACGGCGAACGTTCCTCGCGAACAGATCCTGGTCTTGTGGTTCGTCAGTCGACAGCACATGTACCTCACCATCGCCGCCCGTCCACCAGCCAGTGCAGGTGCGGACCGTCCCAGCGGGCCGGGACAACACTGGCAGAAGGTGCGGATGGTGCTGGGCGGCGGCGGCGACGTTGTGGGCGGGCGCGATCTGGTGCGCGTCGGAGCCCGTCCCATCCGCCGTCCTGTTCGCGTTCAACGCGATGGAAGAAGCCGCGGCCACGAGTACGCTCCCCGGCGGCCGCCGAGATGGAGATGGGATGGGATGTCCGCTGGCACGGGCATGATCGGTGCGTCCGGTTCCTCACTCGCTCCGCTCCCCGACGGGACCAGCCTACCCACTTCAGCCTCTGCATTCAAGTTGGCAGGGCTGGCAGGAGCTGGCGTCGGAAATGATCATACCACGCGCGATCGTTCTCCAGCGACTTCTGTTCGCGCGCGGGCTGGATGCTGCATATCATGTCTCGGGATAGTGATAGGGTCTCGGCGCTCCGGCCGTGGTTTCATTGCCAGTCTAGCTAGACGCGCCGCCGTCGGCTGTACTATACTTATATCCCCTTCTGGTGCTAGAGGGCTCCACAAAACACTAGTGAATTATTGGTGTAACATTGTACTCGCACAGCTTCTGATATGTTTCTGCTGAGCTGTATGTAGTGGATGAGCGGTATGCTCACTGAAAGCTTAATCGGTACGGAGACGGCGCCTAGGAAGGTGCGAATTGTTCACTTGCAGTGTGAGCCTGAAGGATACGTAGCCTGGCTAGATACATTTATTTACTGTACTAGCATAATATTTGTACCCGGTTCTATTTTCTTGGTCGTGGAAGTCGATGGTTTCGTTGCTCGAATAACCTTCGGGGGTCACGTGTCAAATGTTCTACGAGAGATGCCTAAAGCGGAATAGCGCCTAACATACGATTATGGCGTTGGGTAGGCGTTGAGCTAGTAGCGCCTGTGAATGGGACCATCTTCCGTTCGTCCTCCTCTCGCCAATGTACCCGAGTCTCTCTGTTGCAAAAACATAGAGCATCGTCATAGGAGAGTCTTGCCGCGGCACCAAGATATCCATGCCCACGCCACCGCCGACTCGCTACTAGACGAACTTGAATGTCCTTACCAACTCCGCAGCGCTCATCGGTGTGTGCGTGTCTCCTATCTACCGCGGCCTTTGTGGCTGCATTCAAGGGAACACTCTGAACATGCTGCATTACAGAGACGGGGTGACCCCCACCCGCCATTCCGGTAGCTTTGCCATTGCGCAGGCTCCTGAGCAAAGATTCCCTAAGGAAGCCTACCTTCTTTCGTTGGATCTGCGACACCCGACATATTTGGGGTGCAACTACAACGTCCTACGTGCGTCATAGACTTTAAACACACCTCGCTCTACGGAGGGCGTTGCGCCAGGGTCGTCAAAGATAGCGGACGGGCCTTCAACTTGCAAGCGTCCCTACTATCGCTCCGTGGCACGAGTCAGGCGTTCGCAGTGCTGCGGTTATACATATGTACATCCCATGGTCATCCACTGGAAGCCTCCGAGTGCCACCCGGGATTCAAACCCCATGAGGAATGGGGCCTTATTGACCCAAAATGGGCCTCCCTGACTCGGACTGCTGTTCCGTCCTCCCGCCATCCGTGCGGAAGCATCATGCTTCGTCACAAGCGTCGCCCGTCGGAGCTCGTTTCTGGCCGGTGAGTACTCGAGTAGGTGGCACACGGGCAGGAACCTCGGCTGACGCTCCTTCCAGCAGCGCATATACCCCGGGTTCGTTGAACTTCGCGGCCCTCGATCGACGAAGACGATGCGCCCGGCCGTACCTTCCGCGGACGCACCACGGCACAGGACAAGTCGTGCCTCCGAGCAGTCGAGCGTGCCTCACGCCACCGGTCGGGACGCCTGGACGCTACGATGCACGGTCGGAGTCATGCGCGCGTCCGATCGCATTTGATTCCGTCTCCCTGCGGTTCGTGTCCCTGAGATCTGGGGTAGCTCGCCTTATCTCTCTCTCCCGCACAGAGAGAAAGGTAGGCGACATACCATCAGCGTCCAAACTGACCTGACCGTCGGGTAGTTGGTGCGAGTGGCCCCGCGGACCGGGACGGCGTTTTGCAAGTCAGCTATCCGAGCCTCCCTCCGAGATCTTGCATGGGGGAGTCGACTCCGATCTGCCACAGTCGGAGGCACACATTGAACCTCGCTACATACCCGGTAGGGCCGGGATGATGGTGAGCCGTGGCTTGTCGAATCGGGATGAAGTGGCTGACGGGACGTCGGCGAGCAGCGACGTAAGTATCGGCGGACACCAGCCATCCACCTCCCTCTGCTAGCACCGGAACACGACGTGTTCAAGATCTACGGAAACACGCAAGAAGGGTGCCGGTGAGTGTGGGCGGAACGCCACCCATATCACATTCAATGCCGAGGTCACCTGGACTTCCGCTCCATTCGCCGCACAGAAATATGCATGATGCTGACTTGGCTTCTCGATTTTTAGTTGGCCTTGGGTCGTGTGACGCTTGACATTGACACAAGGCTGGCTTCGAAGTATGCCCGGCCCTCCGCCTGCAGCAACGGGTTGAACGGGTACGTGCTGTCCGTCCAAGACTCGCCATTACTCAGCCAGGATTGTTGTCTCGGCTACATACTTCATTTACGCTGCAGTTAGAGACAGAGCATGCTACTCTCCGAGCCGAATAGACGACTTCAAGTCAAGCGGTCAGACCTGCGAGGCGTCTTCGATTCGGTCGATCTCGGATCAATGTTTGGGGCGGAGTCGGTACCTCTTCGCCGAGATTTTCTGAAGGGCGGCAGGGAGGTTATCAGGCGAGCAGTATCAGCCAACTCTGTCGGAGGAAGACACAATCGCTGATAACAAATCATGCCATACAGCTCTCCGCTGGCTCTGACCGTCGCACCGGTTTATAAACGACCAAGCCATCGAGGTGCAGCGAACAAATCGACTGACAATCATTCGAAGACCTTGAAGAGACCGTATTTGCCGGAAGCGTCGACTGGTGCTTCTCCGGAGTCCTTGGTATGTCGCAGATTGTCCGGGATGACATCATATCCCCTTGCCTTCACGGATGTGCTCCACTATATTCTCCCATAGTAGAACCATTTCATCATACGATTTGGGAAACACAAACGGCGTGCTCGGGGAATCAAGGAAGGCATCATAGCTCCGAACACAGGACAGTACCGACACGGGTTTCGAGTTTCAACTCGCTATTGTAGCTCTACTACTCGGAACCCACTCGACGGCACAAACGCCTTATGGCCTCATGGTCTGACCTTGTGGTACGCACCAGACCGCCTCCGGAAACGAGATGCGAATAGTGGCGCCGTGGCAGCCTGGGGAATGACCGGAATGACCATCAGCGCGCGGGTGCCCCTTGGACCTCGAAAGGACCGAGAACAAGAGTGGTCCTGTGTTTGTGTCGCGCTTTTGCTGCCTATCCTCCCTCTTATTTGGTACGGAAACAAGATGAGGTACGCCCATCTAAGACCTTGAGAAGCATATGTTTTTGTTCCCCTTCGTTTACCTTCGTAATCTCCACAGCTCGGTCGCGGGAATGTTTGGCATTGTGCATCGACGTGGTGCCCTCATCGACGTGGTGCCCTCAAATGTGCTCTGGTATATCTCTCCGTTCACGAGTGTACTCTCTTGTGCTAATATCATCGTAGGCCCCACATGGCCGGTAATCTCCTGCCCCGGAAATTTGGGTGTTATAAGTCACAGCCGTCCGGTATGTACTACGCACAAAATCCTTCCTCGACAACCTCACTATAATCAGTCTCACCCAGTTGAACCGTCGTGTACGACACCATCTACGCGTGCCTCGACCGAGAGGTTGGGCTGAGTTCACGGCTCTCTTGTTCGGCAACCCCGTGCGAGAGATGATTTTGCTGTGCTGGCGGGCTTACCTTCCTGTGCCTCATCGGTGCCGGACAAGCACTTCACCAGGGAAGTGGTGCGCTCCTGTCCTGCGGAGGGACGCTAGTCCATATACTCTCGCAGTTGATCTCCGAGTCATGGGACGAGGTCGGTGATCTCAGTGCTACTAGCATAGGTTCGCAGTACTGACGGTCTGGTTTTAGGACCGACCGTGGAAGTTATCATCTGGTTCGGAACGCTTCACGATTGTTTGCAGCTCTTGTGACTCTATGTATCTTCAACCCCGTGGACCAATCGCGGTGTAAGAGGACTATCCCCCTACCCCTCGGCTGTAAGCGTTGGGCCATATCCATCATCGACGGCTTTGCAGCACGTTCAGCCGTCCTGACGCATTTTATTTATTGCATTTCTTGGGAGACCACAGATATCGTCCATGATAATCATATACCGCCCCGTCGATGCTGAAGAATTCAGTTGCGGCAGTTGCGGCCTACATAGAGTGAGGTGCGTCGCACGTTGGAAGTACGAGTTCGCAATTCTGACACTGATGTATTGCGCTCTCTGCAACTGTTGCAAGTGTTCGGCGAAGTCCTACGTCCTCAAGCTCTGCTAGACAGCACTATGATCCGCGTTCTGGAAGCGGAGCCATGGACTAGGCGAATCCCGCAGGTAGCCGGCGGTGGCGGCGGCGAACGGGGATGGCACTAGAAACCGACGTTGACATCGTTCGTCACAGCTTACCGCCGTTGCGCTAAACGCCAATCATACCGTCGATGCAATGGCCGGTGCTGCCTGCAATGACGTCCCCGGTACGTACTACTTTCTCCTGTACTCGCATACGTTAAAACTCATTCACCTCCAGCTTTTATCGCATCGCGGTGCATTTCCGAGTGCGTTTGGACAACCACGCCCTGATTGCACCTCTGCCGAGGCGACTACCAGGATTCTTCCCGTTTTCCGGGAACAACCACATCCCTTACTTCACCGAGCCGCTAGTATCACCGCGGATAGACAGAGCTGAGAGGAAAGGCCACAATCTGTGGCCACCGTCGTGAAGTACTGTGTGCCTCGAGTTTCCGAGCATCATCAGGTTATCGTTCCCTCGGACCGAACCCGATACGAGTACGAGTACATACGCTCAAACACGCCCCTGGCGGACATACTCACCACCGAGGGCCGCGGAAGACGAGGTCGACTCTGGCGAATCGTTCCAATCGCCACATGTCATGTCTTCAGGCGTAAAGATACTTCTCGATCTATGCACGCGCGCATAGCGCGGACCTCATTTGTCAAAATACAATTGCAATCGTTCCCTACGCACGGTCTAACTACTTAATACAACTTTGCATTCGCTGCTCTTTCATGTATACGTAAACGACTGTCCGAACGACACGCACCCGTACACACCGACCCCTCCACGCCATAACCGTCCGACTTCGCACAGCAAGCCAGTAATTGCTCTAGGGTAACCGCTCCACGCATAGGGTATGTACGTATACCATGGCATGCCATCTCATGTAAGTAGGATATCACCCTCACAGGAAGCCGAAACGAAACGAAACGGAAACACCTGACAAGCCCGAAATAGTTCAAAGCGCGCCCTCACATCACCACGCAATTCGAATTATCCTCGATCTTTGTAGTCGCGACGCCCATCTCCGCAAACGTCTGCGGGCCCTTCGTCGGCGGTCGGGACATGGGCGGCGGCTGTTGCTGTGGCAGTTGTGGCTGTGGCTGCTGCTGTGGTGGAGGCTGTGGAGGCTGTGGCTGCTGCTGCTGCCGCCTCATAGGCGGTGTGCCCGCAGGCCGCGGTGAGCCCGCCAGTCCCGGCCCCGCAGAGGAGAGTCGTTGCTGGTGGTGGTGTGGATGCGGCTGGCCCGCGCCGGGCGGCGGTGCGTTCGGGTACAGGCTGCTGTTGTGAGACGTCCCCCTTCCCCCGTTCGCGTACTCGTCGACCCGGGGCAGCGGCGCAGCCTGCCCCAAGCCCGACGGCGAGCTCGTGAGTGGCGCCCCAGGGACAGGCGGAGGGGCACCGCCGCCAGGATAACCGGCGGGCCCAGCGGGGACACGCATCGAGTTCTTGCGGATGTTGCTCACGATCTGGCTGCGCTGCGAGGCGGGCACAGGCCGCGATGAGCCTGCGGCGGCGCCTGTCGCCTCGGACCGCTGCTTCGCCTGGGTGCGCTTCCGGACGAGCTTAGAGTCCGTCAGGTTCTCGTGCTGCTCGCGCGAGAGCGCCTGGGGGGTCGGCTGTGACAACGCCTGCAGCCGCTCCGTGGCGTCCGCGTTGCCGTGTTGCGCAGCCTATGCAGTCCAGAACGAAACGCGAGAAACAAAAAAAAACATCAGTCAGCCTCCAACGCTGACCGGAGAGACGCAGAGAAAAAGAAACGACACGCACTCGCTGGTACCACTTCCGCGCCACCTCGATGTCCCGCTGGCCACCGACGCCGACCTCCGAGTAGTACCCGAGCGCGAACTCGGCGCTCGCCAGGCCCTTGCGCGCGGCCTTCTCCGCGAACGTCCACGCGAGGTTCTCGTCCTTGTCGAACGCGCCCTCGGCCCCACACAGGAACCACTTGCTGAGCGCCATGTCCGCCTCGATCTCGCCCTGCTGGCTCGCGAGCGAGTAGTACTGCACGCTCAGGAGCGCGTCGAACGGGAATGGGGGCGCGGCGAACTCGTACGCGTGCCCGAGCTTGTACTGCGCGGGCGCGAAGTTGAGGTACGCGGCGCGCTCGAGGTGCCGCCGCGCCTCCTCGGGCGGCGTCATCCCGGGCGGGAGGACGGCCTGGAAGAGGTGCGGGGGGATCGAGACGTGCGAGAACTCGTTCAGGAGCAGGAGGCCGTAGACGTACGCGGGTTGGGGCACCTCGATCGTCGCGAGTGTCGCCGCGCGATTGAGCAGTGGCAGCGCGGCTTGTGGGTCGGCGGCGAACCCCAGCTGACCCATCAGATGCGCCATGCCGAGACGCTATGGGGTGCACAGATATTTAATCGATGGTCAGATCAGGATGTCAGTCAGTTCGCCGCAAGAGCACGGGGCATGGGCAGACGCTTACGTAGAAACAGCTCTCGACGCCATGTTTCGTGCCGCGCTCAAAACACTCCTTCGCGTGCTGGAAGTCGCCAAAGTTCTCGTACTCCCGCCCGAGCTTGAACCACGCGGCGTGGAAGCCGGACTTGGCGGCGCGCTCGAAGTCACGGAAGGCCGTGCGGGGGTCGTGCGGGATGAACTGCGGGTAGATGCCGGTCGAGGCGCACAAGGCGCGCATATAGACCGCCTCGGCGACGTACGGCGGCGCGGGCCCCTGCGGCTGTGCGGTGGCGATCTGGAGGATGATGGGGATCGCGACGTTGACGAGCTTCTGGAGCTCGGGGTCGTCGATCTGGGCGGGGCCCACGATCGGGTCGGTCGATGTCGGGCTGGCGCGGGCGTGGAGCTGCTGTGCGCGGTCGACGAGCGCGAGGACGTCGCGGGTCCAGACGATCTTGCGTGCGGGGTCGGCGCCGGGCTGCTGGATGGTGTTTTGCTGGACGGAGAGGACGGCCAATGTGGGGAGGGGGGCGGTGAGGGATGGAGGGCCATCGCGCGCGCCGGAGGGTCCAGACAGCGGAGAGGAAGTACGGGGACCCAAGTTCATGTTGGCAAGAGAACCAGAGAGGGACCTGTTATGCTGGTGTCGGGGAGTGGAAGGACCGGAAGGGGCGAAAGGTTGGGGAAAAGAGAGGTTCGAGGATTGCTGAGGAGGAGTCCAGGGAGTCCAGTTGGAACCTTGAGGCGGGGGTAAAGGACTCTGAGCGCGTGAAATGGGGCGGCCTTGGGGAGGGGCGAAACCGAGAGAGTAGTCGTTGGGAGGAGGGGGAGAGACGAAGCCACCAGCGAACGAGGGCTGAGGAAAAGCGGCGTTCGAGAACGGGGGAGGCTGGATGGAGGGCAGCGACGCTTGATCATGATCATCGAGACTTTGCGCCATCTGGGAGAATGGGAGGGAGAAAAGTGGGTGAATGAGATGGAGGAGCTGGACGGCGAGGTGGTACGCACGTTCTTGGGAAGATCAGGCTGGAGCTTTTGGGGACGGGGTGCAACCAGGGGATCCTCGAAATGAGGACCAGATGAGTACTGATCGGGGTTGAAATCAGGCGGGAGCGGAGGGACGGCGGGGGGAGCAGAGCGCTGTCGATGCGGGGAGTCGTAGTCGTCGAAAGGCCGCGGGGGCACTGGTGGGGCATCCATGAGGGTTGTAGAGAGTGGGCGGGGGTCAATGCGAGGATTATGAAGGAGAGCGAGAGCAATAATGTTGAGGCTGTTGTCGGCACTGACAGTGATTGCGCAGCGGGCGGGCGACCGACGAGAACGAGACAGACTGCGCAGTGGCCGTGCAATCCTCATCAGTCAATCGGCCTAAGCAGTGCTATTATTACTTGTTACCCAGATTAGTAGTATACTCCCTACTATTACTATTCTATTAGCAATCCTGCAGTGCCGACCACAGCTTGGGTTTGCCGATTGCTTCAGCCGAGAGCTCAAGTAAACACACAAGTCTTGAAGCATGCGAGGTCTCATAGATCTCATGTCCGAGTTGTCCGAGTCAGTTCGACCCCGACCCGACCATCGCCCGACCGCCGCAATACCGTTACGCTCAGGTTGCCGCATGCATACCGCCTCGTCGACATCCATCATCCATCCCATGACCACATTACGACAGGTAGGTAACAGCAATCGTCCTCCCTCCCGGACTTGACGATGTGCTTGAACGCGAATACCGGTGTGCCAGTTCATACTAGGGGTCAGTGGGGGTTTGTCCTGGCATGCAGCAACAAAATAATCGCTCCGGTGTGATTCCTTCGCCTTTTAACTTCAATCCCCATTCGAAAAAGAAGAACCCGTCGTCGAGGCGATGTTGCCCGAGTGATGCCGAGGCCATAGACACCGGTCCGTCCCTGTATGCTGCGCACAGACCGTTCGTGTCCGTCACGCTATCCGTCTGACTGCGCTATGTGGATTTAATGTCCAGCGGCGAGCGCACGTTGAGCGACTCGCCGAGGACGCTGCGCTTCGCCTGAGTGGTGGGGAGCTATGGCACCATGCCCTCGTGGGATACAAGTCGTGCTAAGCGTGGTATTGAATGGCGAGCGATGACATTACCAGGTGAGGATGACGGTCGGATCCCTCTGCTTGGCGCGTGAGGAGTTGCAATCTTTGCATCCTACAAGTCGGTTCGTCAAGCGACGACACCGAACAAGATTAGGTGCTTACTTACCAGTGAACAACAGCTTTTCTCTTCCCAACGATCACAGAGGTGAGCGTAGCGACTGAGGGGTCCAAAAGCTCAATGGCTGCATGACTGAAGACTGCTAAGAGAACGATGCAACCAAGCAGAGGGCTCGAGAGGAGCATGTCTCTTTCGCACACGCCTATCCGGCACCCAGGCTTGTTCTGCTGGATGCCTTGGTGGATACATCTCATGTTACCACGTACCCGACGGCTTCCGTGGCTTGAGCTCGTTCTAGATCTCCCCCCAGGCCGCGCGAGAACGGTACCAGCGAGACAGTTTGGAACTTGGTGCGGTGCCAGGACACACCGCAGGCCGGATGGTGAGGGGGTGTTGGTTGACAAAGTCCGCAGGCCGATGTTTGAGTATCTAACCTACACATCGCGCTAGCTGCGGTCGTGTAGTGGGCATATCTGGAACTACATATGGTTGTGAGTATCACGAATCTGAGGTACATTTATGCCTGGTGATGCGCACCAGTGAGGCCACGATGCGGTTGGTTGTTATACGCTACTAAAGGCTCTGCTTTGGCTAGACATAAAGAGAGTGTACACATAGTGATCGAGGGTGGGGTAAGTGTACGGTGGTCGGCCTGTACATACATGTCATTGGGCTGACTAGAGTCTGCAGGAAGACTCGGACCGGGAGTAGCCAAAGTTTGTGGATATTTGGCCACCCTGCGGTCGCGGTCGGCCCAAGCCCGGTGCGCCACGCAGAGCTGCTGCTAGTAACCTTTCCACCCTGATCTGGATCCTAGGATCTCCTCCAACTTCATGTACTGTATTCTATGCATTTTCGATGCGGGTGTTCTATCGGATACACTGTCTGAGGCATCAAGACGACTCGGAGTTTTATTTGTGCCAGCGCTCACAATGCCTGGAACGATCAGCGGTTATTCGACAACTTGAAGCTGGTTCTTTCCGGAACACTTTCCCAGCCCGGCTCCTTATGAATAACACATCTGCTCCGACGATCTTCAGAGAGCAGTCTAGACATGGTTCACCTTCGGTACGTGGTAGTCCGTGTTCGGATTCTATGCGATCACGCTTTTCCTAGGGAAGTCAAACAGCAAGCGGCCCTGGGTCCTTAAGCTCGTCGTGTGGGTTCCAGAGTGGCCCGTTCGTTCTCTTCCACGCCAAACCACATGTATGGATCCGAGGACGCCATAGCCCGCGGCACCTCTTTACCTCCCGTCTGAATCCTATTACCCTTCGGCGCAGAACCATATCGGACGGTGTTCGCTCGGGTGACTTCGCCATGTTCACACCTTGCAATTGGCAGTTGATCAGCTTACGCTCACTATCGTAGAGTGTCCTCGCTCATCAAGCCTTGGCCGCTATCTCACAGAGATCATCGATATCCCGCATCCGAAACAGCTGGCCAGTCTTCCAAACCACATTCAATACAAGGATCCGTTCCGCAACTGTGACACGCGCGAGACCCTTGAACGTTACTGTATCCCTTTAGGCCAGGCGAGTCCCATGTTCCGGCACGTTAAAGTGCAATATGGCTGAGATAGCTGCGGCTGACTTCGAACCTGCTTAGTTTCAGATTACCGATCCCGCCTTAAGGTCCAAAGGAGATGCGTGAAGAATACGTATACCGCACCCTGCGGCCCGATTTCAAGCGGTTTATGCCTGGGTACGACCCCTCACAGTATTGGAAGCACCGTGTCCCCGAGCCAGAGCGTTGAAATCAGTTCTTCATTCCACTCAGAAGCTATGAACTCTGAGGAAAACCTATCCAACGGCCTCGGTAAGTTTTGTAATCACTCAGCACGATAGGAAATCGTCTGACATAGTGGCTTGATGCACCGTGGTCTACACGCTTTGGCGCATTAGTCTTGATGTCGGGTGGAAACGTGCTGGCGTCTGGGCACAACATGTGACAGGTCACGGTCGGCACATGTAGGCTCGAGCGGCAAGATGAGGACGAATCGACAACGTTTACTCAAGCCTGGTAGGTTTCCCAAGCCGCTTTGGTCGCGTCAAAAGTTATCGCCCTTACATGGTACTTCCCATGTAGGACACCCCGGAAGCAGTGACTAGCATCTGGCTCTGCAGCCATTCTATGAGCTCTGATAACCCGGCTACGATGGACATCTGGATGGACGTCTTGTTGTCGTGAGTCCCCAATGTCATACATCTGGCAGTGAGGTCTAGGTCGCGCCAGCGTGGTATTTTTTCCGCCGCAAGAAGGCGCATTGTAGCGTCTTCGACGGCGTTATGGAGCTTTAGACGTTGCGTCGTGTGAGCGGTACGCTTGTGTCCCCAGTCGAGGTTTGATGGCTCAGGGCGCCGGCCGTAAGAGGGCCAAAATTCCAAAGTTCACGCGGTTAAGACCTTTTTTCCTGACAGGGAGATTGGAATGGCATCCAGCCTTGGTCATAGCGCCGTCGTCATTCAAATCCCTGACGGCCGAGGGCGCCCCCTCGGTGTCGGCGTCGTCTCTCGTCGTCTCTACCCATCCTAGATGGTGACTCATTCGCTTTCCCCGTTCTTGCTATCGATGTTTACACACTCATATCCACGTTTTGAATCTAGTATCAGCGCTTGACCAAGCTCATTTGCACGTCATCTGCGGACGGCGTTCATCGCCATCGGCTGTTCTTCAAGCTTGCACTCATGGCCAATTCCTTACGACACCAGGCGCAAAAAAGGCTTCCGGATCATTCATGCGCTTCATATTCTGGCTCGCATGACTTCCGTGGACGTGAACGAGGTGCGTCGCGTCCATAGTCTGTCAAAGGCGGCACGTACAACTTTGGTAATGCGAGAGACTACTAGTCGTGCCTTCAGCACACGGGCCGCTCATATTACTACTACTAGGATCCCGGCGAGCCGCCCAGGCGGCTTCAGTGCGATATTACGGCGGAATTATAGTCCAATTTTTGGACGCGACCCGAAGAGTGGTCAATCCAGGGTTGTCGGACTCTCATGAGACTCCGCTAAATTCCCGGGACGGAACTCGAGCGGGCATGGCGGGTGACTGCTTGCCACGCTCATGGTCACCATTTGGAGGAACGTTGCGATTGAGTTTTTAAGCTATGTAAGTTCCGTCATCGACTTTTGAAATGAAAGGCTACCGTGACGTCTCTGGGGAGGAACCTGCCAATGTGGATCACTAACTCCCGCGTGTAACTTGAATGAGGGATGGTTTTGAGTTGGAGTTGAATGCGGCTGGAGTGTGACCACATTATTATGATGCATCGAATTATCGTGTTTGCCCGAAATGGTTGCTCGGCGTCGGAAGCCACTGCTGGTATGGCCACGATTGTAGCACGTCACACTGACATACACTATCAAAATTTCAGGGCGGGGCGGTTGAGCGACCTCGCGGATCATCGATCAGGTTCCAAGTCACCAGCGACCACCGAAGAGGGTGAGGTATTATCTTGCTCATTGGGTTCGAAGCTCATCCTTCCTATTACAGCCACGCGTCATGCTGGATTGCCTTGTGCAATGATTCCACGTCACTGGCATAGAATTTGGCCCGGTCTGGGGACGAGGCCAGTGTGACTCTCAGAAGAGCAAACCCCATTCTCAGCGTAAGTTGCTCTGTAAGTTACCAAAATGTTGGACTCCCCGTTTTGTACATCGTCGATCGTCCTTGCGGTAGAATAGTCGTCCTATTTGGGACGACGATATTCAAGATCGCCAAGCTTGTCTGTTTTCTAACTCCATGGAAGGTAAGAATTCTACTTCATACGTCTCTGCGCCGGTCTGATAATTAATAGCGCCGACAAGGGTTGGTCGCTCACACGTGTCAGGCTGCGCCGTGTGTTTAAATAACGGTGACCGCCCATGCAGACCTCGAATTTGGACATGACTTGGTATCTCGCTCCGATCGCACCGGCGGATACCCTATGCCCTCTCACAGGCATACCTCAGTTGACCAGTTGGCCTGGGTGCGTTCCTTCGACAACCGATCTTCACCGGGAAGTGCTTAACTTTGAATCACAGGAACACGATGTGGACATCGGCTGTTCAGTGAGCTCCGAAACCACTTCCCAGTCAAATTACGGGCCTCTGCCCTATTGCATCCGCTATCAGCATGACCGCTCAATGGGGAGCGTCTTTCGTAAATGAAGCCAGGCGGCATATCTCCTGCTCTCGCCCTCCTAGGCGCGTACCATGCTTGCGCTGATTTGGGGACTTTTGTTCAAGCACACCTATGACAGCGCTTGTATTCAACTGTCGCTGGCGCTCGGAGACTCTGGAGTTCCGAGATCCCCATGGCAAGTTTGGCACATACTGGGAAACGAGTTAGTATTAGGTCGGCAGCTTACATCTTGGACTTCTGCTCCAGCAGAATATCGCTGAAGGAGGCGTTGCAGATACTTAAAATGGAGCTCCCCTCTCCAGACATGCAGAAACGTGGCGCAACGATCAATGTTCAATGACATTCCTAAGGCTCAACGCACCCGCCGATGCGCTCCAAGTCCGCATGACGTTCGATATCGGCGAAGGTCTACAGTTAAGTAGGCGCAGCGATCCGGAAGGCGACATCCGACATTCACTTGGAGGCGATTAATCGATTGCTTAAAGTGCGTTCAGTTCGGACTCTTTAGGAAGCCGCACGAGTAGTGGACGAGATTTGTCTCTGGTGGCGTCGATCACGCTGTGGTCGCGACTCGGTGCGTACTCCAGGTCTCGACTGTTGCTCACGTATCCGGACCGACACCGACGTCTCCTGTACTTTAGCTCTGCGGAGAAGACACTTGCATGCTGTGGTAAGTTATGGCATAGTGGTTGGCCACAAAGTTGCATCCGAGGGATCTCGGAAACGGTTTTGGTATCGTTCCGATCGTGGCATTTCTCGGAAACGATTTAGAGACCATGGTCCGATCGAACGTCGTGCGCCTCGACCTTGCAATGCATGCTGATGCTAATCTTCCCAGATCTTTCGTTGGTCGTTGGTCGTTGGTGACCTCATTGGATATCCACATGAAGGTCACACACCGGCGACGATCTGGACGGCACGGCTCGTGTCGGCATAACTTCCTCCAGCACCACTCCCAGCCTCGTGGCCGCCCTGAATGCTTCCCCTCTTCTCGACCACAGTGCTGGTGGTCGCGCTGGCGGTGGACTTTTCTCTCGCCATCTAGGCTACACGAATGGTGCTAAGGTCTCCGTCCATTTGGTCTGATCGAACGGCTGCGCATGTTCAAGTTGACATTGAGTCTCCTGACCTCCGATAACGGAGTCTCAACCGAGTCCCAGTCTCCAGACTGCCGCTTCGAAATCCTAGGACAGCCATGACCTTCAACACTGCCTTGACAACGTGGCACCATTCCCTCTCCCGAGCGCTCTCACTTGCACTATATTACGGTAGGCAAAGGACCGTCCTAAAAGCACTGGCCCCTCCGTCGTCCAAATTACTCACAATGCGCTCTCCTTTACCCCAGAACGTCGTTAAGACTATCATCGCCTTCGTCGACGATCGTTCGACGCTCTACCACTGCGCTCTCACTTGCCGTGGGTTGCTCCCGGCTAGTCGTCTAAACCTCCTCTACGATGTTGCAATCAACCCAACCAGGTTCAACCATCTGGCGAGTATGGCCAGCGTGGCATTCCTGGCCCCTTATTTTTATTCATTACAACTATTTGATGATGAGAGGCAGCCTTGGATTCACACTTTCTTCGACAGATTCTCCATAATTCTCTTCCATATCCGCTATCTCGTTCTGATACACCTACAAGGCCAAAGGCATCCCGTCGTTCCTAGCGATATTTTACCCCGCCATCGTTACACCTCCCTCAGGACGTTGACGATATCGAACGGGACCTTCGACTCCTTCGCACATTTTCAAAACCTCGTCAACGCCTTTCCACAAGTATCCAGGCTTATGGTCGAAGGAGTGGAGTGGAGTCCGCTTTGTTCCACTTCCGGAGGGATGGAGTCTCGAGGCCCTCTTCTTGAGCAGCTCTGGTTCAACTCGCGAAATGACGGTGAAGTGACGATGCTTGTGGACTGGATCCTACGCACCCCTTCTGCTCTCACCATTCGCGACCTGAACGTTGGCAGCAGAAGCGTTCTGAGCGCACATGACTTTCCTGCGGTTCAGAGGCTGACTGACAGTCTGGGCCAGTCTTTGGAACACTTTGAAGTGTCGCTTCGCCACTGGAGCCAAAGTAAGTTCTCGTCTTCGAACTGCCAGACCCACCTAATGTCCGGTCATCTCCGCAGACAGCGGGATGGATTTGTCACGAAACACGTGTCTTCAGACCTTGTACGTCAGGGACGTCGACGCTAGGGCTTGGGAAAACCTCCTGCTCTTGCTGGGTCACCGAGTCTCCCCTGCCGCTCTCACACACCTCTCGTTCGACCTCCATGTCCCCACTCTAGAAGACTTCCACACTTTTCAGGCTTGCTTCCAGGCTGGACTGGACGGTGTCTTGGCGCAGAAGGACTTCTTTCAGCTGCAGGGGTTCACGGTATGGTTGCGCGCGGCCCCTCCCTCTATGACGCCTCTGGAGCTGGTTAAGGCGATGGAGCTCTGCATGCCTGCCTTTCCGTCTGGATGCCTCTATCAAGTCAAGCCTTGGTGGGACCTAGGTTTAGGAAGGCGCTCCGATTAACCTTTTCCCCCGCGCCCCTCTGAACACCATCTCTCGTGCGTCCTACCCCGGCAGTTGTGGGTCCAGGTTTTCTCTCTTCTGCGGCAACGCGTCCGCTTGTTGCCACGGAAACGAACACAACGGCTTTGTCCTCCACCGTGGATCTATCAGCCATCATACCACATTCACGTCACCGCAGCTACCGACTCTCGTGCATCCCCTCTGCAAGTTGCTACGTGGACTACTCCAACCCGTCTGATTCGCGTTCCTTCTCAAATTTCCCCAAATTCCACGGCAGTGAATCTATTTGATCGTCACTTTCCGCACTCTCTTCTAATGCCTCCGCTCCGTGCGACACTAGCACCATTACCCACTCGGGAAGGGGAACGCAGCCGGACTGCGATACCCATTCGTCCCCACCGCGCGCACGCCAAACACCACATTGTCCTTTGACAACAGCACCGTCACCCTGTCCACCAGCCCCACCGGGATCACGTTCGTCCATGACGCCGCATCCGTCGCCCGCCACACTACCTCGTACCCCGCCAGCCCCTCATCCTGCCCTATCTCCCATAGGAGCGTGCTGTTGTTCGTCAGCACCGACTTGTCGATCGTGACGTTCTTCGGCGTGCCGGGGGCTTGCGCGAGCGACCAGAGCGCGGCGCCGTTCACGCGCGCGGCGCGCGCGATGAAGTCAAAGTCGCAGAACTCGATGAGGTCCCCGAACTGCTCCCCCGTCGCCGCGTCGACGCGCACGTCCTGGTGCTGGTGCGCGAAGTTCTCGTGCGGCTCGGTGAAGCGCGCCGCCGGGAACCCGCGCTCAAGGAACGGCTCGTGGTCGCCCCCGCGCAGGAAGCGGTCTTCGCGGTAGATCACGCGCACTGCACGCGAGGTGTCAGTGCCGGGTGCGGGAGTGGACACGGGGTGGCACACGTACCGTTCATGCCCGTGGCGTCGTTGGTCGCGACTTCGTTGACGAACCTCGCGAGCTCGCGCGCCGGGCTGTCGTTCTCGCCTCCGATGGACTCGCGCGTCGCGGTCTGCTTCGCGGTCTCCGTCGTCGGCATCCCCTGGGCGAAGAGGCGGATGCTGAACGGGTCGACCGTGCCGTCATCCGCCTTCGCGCTTCCGACGATGTCGTTGGTGAACATCCCCTGCACGTCCGCCCCCGCATCGGCCAGCGTCTGCGCGAGGAAGTCCGCGCCGAAGAGCCCCTGCTCCTCCCCTGCCACGGCCCCCAGCACGATCGTCGCAGGGGGCGGCGGTCGCTGGACCATGACGCGCAAGAGCTCCATGACGACTGCGACGCCCGACGCGTCGTCGTCGGCGCCCGGGGCGTCGTCCGTAAAGTTGTCGATGTCCGTCACGCGCGAGTCGTAGTGGCCCGTGATGACGTACACCCTGTCCGGGTCGGACGCACCGCGGATCGTCCCGACGACGTCGCTGATGTTCACCGCGAAGAGGATGCTGCCCGTTGGCTGCTGGATGTAGCTCGGCATGGAGACCGTCGCGTTCGTGCCCGCGGCCGCGCCTGCCACGATGGAGCGGAACTCGGCCGCGAGCCAGTCGCGCGCGGCGCCGATCCCGCGCACGGCGTCCGTCTGGTTGGACAGCGTGTGGCGTGTGCCGAAGGAGACGAGTTTGGTGATGGTCGCGTTAATGCGCGCGGGGTCGATCTCGGCGAGCATGCTTCGCAACTCGGTAGTGGGAGCCTGCGGGACGAGGGCACTCCCAGGGCCCTTCGGCCAGGCATCGGTGGAACCACATTGGCGGGCGAAGAGTGGAGTCACTTGGGACACTGGAGAAGCGGGGGAGTTCGTGCGGTGGAGCGAGGCTGCGTGCGTGTTCGAGCAGGAAAGTACGATGATGGCGAGAAGGAGAAGCCCTCTCGCTGTTTGAGCCAGTCGGAACGATCCAGGGAGCATTGTGGTCGATGGCCGGGTGATGTGGACATTCTCTTGATGTTGTGTGGTTTTATCTATTGCGAACTGGTCACGTTTTGCCTCGCCTGAACTTGTGCAGTGTTGGCGCGGATGATGCGGATATGCGGTCGACTGAAGACCTCCGGTGCCCTAAGTCCTGTGTGCCTTTCAGTGAGAAGGGAGCATATGGTTTCTGTCATGATAGTGCATCGTGCGGTCCAAGACTTACTTCCGTACCCCGTTATAGATAGACGACACTCCTCCGCGTCAGTCATGGGATGGTTCAAGGAAGCGTCGTGGGTGTTCATGGCTAAGTTCATCCTCGCGCACTTCCCAAGGATCTGATCGGTGGCTGTTTGGCAGATATAGCCTACTTTCTAGAGCTCTTCAATTGCATCGAAAAAGCCGCCAATCGGAATGCTAATCCCCTAGTTCAGTTCTAATATTGCCATACAATATGTATGAGGCTCAATACGTACCTGCGGAGAAACCGGGCTAGTAATGCGGAGATCAACACAGCATATCGCATCCGATGAGAGTATGCTGGTCGGGTGGTGTGGTTGGACGAGTTCTCGGCATGAGTCAGGTGGCGAGTCCGTGGTCGACAATCTGGGAGGTTTGAGTCCTGTCGCCCACTTGCATGCCAGTGAATCTAGTAGAAGTCTACCAAGTGATATCCATCAGCGACGGAGAATGCACGGCTAGTGAGACATTACCGTGGGGACTAACCTCAGCTGCAGTGCCAAAGTAGCGACAGACCCGGATGCAGCAGTTTGACAGCTTCGACGATGACGACATGTCTTGGACCGACCAGGTTCCGCTCGGATTCGACGGTCTCGTTTTCTTCCTCTCTTCATCCATCTCTGCTCTCCACTACATTTGAGAACGCATACATGCACAAAGTCCTGTTTCCGCTGAACGACACAATTGTCGTCTTTTTCCATCGAGACGACACGCAGACCCCAATGTCCCATGTCGCGCAGATCACAGTGAAAACAGACAGGTGAGCCAGCAGTTCATGCTCTCCAAATCGTTTCGGAACGATCTTAATTGTCCATAGGCCCCATGCGATCGATACAATCACGACGTACTATCTAGTGCGGCACGACCTGAGTGTGTGTATGCGCCCTCACTGTTAGACTGCGAAACACGTACCAAACCCTACATGCCATCATACAGGACCTGATCCTGCGCCTCGTCACCACACATTTGGAGCAGCTCGTGCAAGACGATCTCGTGTTTGAGGGTCTCCGGTACACGATCCACGCCCGTGAGTGTTCTAGTCGCCTAAAGGGAGACGTGGGTGGAAGGATTGAGGAATTCGACACAGGACAATCGCCCTGGTCCTTCGGACAAAGGGTAGTATTCCACTGGGGAAACGAGAGGTTGGAAGCGTCCGAGGACAAGTGGACGTTTTGGTTCGAGGTGAAACCACAACTGGAAGCATGCTCCGAAGGTACGCGACGATCTACCCTCCTTCAGGGCCGTAGTGCAGCGTGGAATGGCATCGGCCGGACCAGTTTGTGCTGACGTGAAGAGGACTGAGCAGCTGCAGGAAGGGAGCAATGAGGAGCGAGCAGAGGTCGGGATACTGTAGGGTCGGGCTGCGTCCAGGACGAACTTCCGGCGGGCCGAGCTTGCCAGGCTAGCATGTGTCCCGAGGGGTAACTTACGGGCAGCAACATCCGTGTTGTGGGATCACTGCGGATAAGTACATCTTCTGAGAGCCAAGCACAGAAAAGCAGGCGTATGAATCTGTTGAACGAGCTGAGTGGTGAGTTGGCAGCTGCGATCGTCGGGCAATGGTCGGGTCGGAACGTGGAAACGAATCCCGGGGTGGGGCGCGCGGACCGGTGAGGACGGACGGACCGCCTTCCCGCGTGATTGTGTCTTGGGATCTCTGTCAGAGGGGGTCTTTTATAAGAACCACTGCTATGGCGGTCATATTCTTCTCCAGACTCTGCCCTGCTCAACCATTCCCTGCTTGGCGACTTGCTTGCGAAGATGTCGCCCAAGATCACCGGATACAAGACTCATGGTCCGTCATATACTCATCTTTTGTGGTACGCTGACCGACCACCACGGCGCGCCTTGCCAGACATCCGTTTCCCGACGTCCCTAAGTGGCGATGGGACGGATGCAATGAACACAGACTGCGACTACTCATCAGCATACGTCAAGCTCTACACCGACTCTGACCTTACCGGCTATGGCATGACATTCACCATCGGCCGTGGCAACGACATCGTATGCTCCGCCATCCAAGAGCTTGCAAAACGCTTGGTCGGCAAGGATGTCGAGGAGATATTTGCAAACATGGGCAAGACGTGGGACTATCTCTGTGCCGACTCGCAGCTGCGCTGGTGAGTGAACCCACTATTGACAGCTGGACGCGTCCCTGGGGGCAGTACCTGATAGCGTTGCCGCAGGATTGGTCCGGAGAAGGGCGTGATCCACATCGCGCTTGGTGCGGTGGACAACGCACTGTGGGATATGCTCGCTCGCGCTCGCAACAAACCGTTGTGGAAGTTGGTCGTGGACATGACTCCCGTACGTGCACCCACGCCCTCGCGCGCTCCGTCTCCCGTCCCCTGTCCCGCTCACCCACCCGCTCGTGTTACATCAGGAGGAGATCGTAAATGCCACCGCATTCCGCTACATCACAGACGCGCTCACTCGCGAGGAGGCGCTGGCGATGCTCAAGGAGAAGGAGGCAACTCGGGCGGAGCGCGAAGCCAGGGTGCGCGAACTGGGCTACCCGGCATATGTCACCTCCGCAGGTTGGCTGGGCTACAGCGATGAGAAAGTCGCCCGACTCACGCGCGAGGCCGTCGAGATGGGTTTCAACCATTTCAAGATGAAGGTCGGCGCCAACAGGGACTCCGACCTCCGCCGAGGCAAGGTCATCCGTTCGATTATTGACGACCCGCAGTACTTGCCCGCCGGGCTGAAACCACGGGATCCCAACGGTCCAGACCTTGTTGGCAAGAACGCTGGTCCCACAGGCAGCGTCCTCATGATCGACGCGAACCAGGTGTGGGATGTACCAGAAGCGATTGACTATGTCAAGAGTCTTGCTGAGATCAAGCCTTGGTAAGCTAGATATCACCCTGCGTGTGGTTTTCCTGTGTGTTAACCTTATGAAATGCCAGGTTCATCGAAGAGCCCACGGCTCCTGACGACATTCTCGGACATGCTGCGGTCCGCAAAGCCTTGAAGCCCTATGGTATCGGCGTCGCGACCGGGGAGCATGCCCACAATCGCATGGTCTTCAAGCAGTTGCTCCAAGCCGAGGCCATCGACGTTTGTCAGATTGACTCCTGTCGTCTTGCTGGCGTCAGTGAGGTTCTCAGCGTTCTCCTGATGGCTGCGAAGTGAGCAGTTTGTGTCGTCATCTCCGACAAGAGGTATTGATTCCTGCATGGCAGGTTTGGCATTACTGTTTGCCCCCACGCGGGAGGTGTTGGACTGTGCGAGTATGTTATCCACTTGAGGTAAGCGTAAACTCTCCTGCATTTCGTCAGTCGCACGCGGAGATAAATTCAACACTGACCTTGGATACGTCTTGGACAGTTTGATCGACTACATTGCAATCTCCGGCACTATGGAGCGCAACGTTCTGGAGTTTGTCGACCATTTGCACGAACACTTCCTCTACCCGTGTTCTATCAATAAGAGCGGCCGGTACAACGTTCCCAACAATGCGCAGGAGGGCTACAGGTTCGCATGCCCCACCTCTGTCTCCGAGTAGAAAACTTCTGACCTTTGCTCTCGATGTGCGCAGTATCGAAATGCACGAGAAGAGCATCGACGAGTACGAATACCCAAATGGTACATATTGGAAGAGCCGTGGTGTGACGCAAGCTTGAGCGTATCGCCCACCAATTTCGTAAGGCTCCCGGAAGAAGTTGAAACATGCCGTGAATGTATGTACCACATAGCGCTGCCGTATTCGAGTCTTTGATCTGCACACGCCACAAACGTCTCTACGCTGTGTGCGCGCCGGTGTGACCGCCCGCTTCTGCATTTGGCGTTGAGGATGCTATGAGCGAGTGCCGGAATGCAATGCCACATTCTCCCATCGCCAACTCTACATAACAACAGGAGTCCCCGGGGCTCCATACCTAGCCTGCACTTCCTTTGGCAGCGAGCGAAGACGCGCAGGGAGAGGTAGTGCTGGGCGTGGCTTCGGGAGCATGCGTACTCGTTGCATCAGAACGCAGCATTGTCTGATACCGGGCTTGCTGGTACGACTACTACATCTTCTCCCTGCCCGGCTACTTCCATTGGGACTAAAGCAGTGGGGCGACGTGTGTTCCCTCAGTGTCTCAGTGCTCGCGTGCCTTCCAAGGAGCCAGACACCGGAATTGCTTGCACGACATGTTTCCGAGGCATATGCCCGTGTCCGTCATTAACGTAACTCTCAAGTATGTTTGATGGCCGGAAGGCATGAATCATGACTGAGAGGCATGGAGCGAAGTCTCCGGAAGCACTTGTCGCTAGCGCCAGATGCCCGAAGATGACAGAGTGAGGGAGAGGAATGCAGCATTAGCGCAATCCGTACAATATCCAATATATTACATCAGTGTACATCTACTGTAGAAGCTTGTCGTGCGGTAGGCGATGGTGAGAAAGGAAGCAGATGACGGACCGTCGTCGTCAATAAGTTATGCCAAAGGAAGAGCAGCGTCGTGATGCGAGTGCAGCCTTCGACTCAGCCCATGAGTGTCATGACCTACAACCCCGTCCCACAATGTGTCAGCGAAATGAAAGAAGAATACGTAGGGGACCCCACGGATGGCCCACTTAGAGCCTGCAGGAGGGGGAAGGGACACTCACCGCCAGCCGGCCCACAAACATGAGCAGGTGCTTCACGAACTCGTCCCTCCTGTCAACGAAGAGTGCATGGCTGCTGCCAGCCACGACGTGCGCCTCTGAATTGCGAAAGTGCCGCCGGAGTTCGCGAACCACCGCAGAGCTGTCCACGAGCGCGTCCTCCGCTCCCACGAGGATCATGAGCGGCAGGCCCCGCCGGCCAGCGTCCAGCAGCTTCGCCACATCGTGTGCCCGACAGAAGACGTTGTTCGTTGCCTCGGGCTCCTGTGCCACACTGCGCCCGAGCCACGCTGCCTTAATCGAGTCCGGTATTCGACGCGCAGGCCCGGCGAACAGTCCGTCGACGAACGCCGTCTTGGCCCTTCCCAGCGTGGCGGCGTCCTTGGATGCGCTGAGCGCCTGCACAATGTCGACCATCGGCGACGTAACCGTATACGTCATCGCGGCGCCCAGGAACGGCAGCGGAGCGACGAACACAACTCCGGCAACGGGGGGCGGGCTGGCATGGGCACAGATGTCAGCCACAACTGCGGCTGATCGAGCGCAGTAGCAGCGCGTTAGTGTTACCCGAGCGGCAAAAGGACATCAACGCACCACCGAAGCCCCTGCGTGCGTGCGGAAAAATCGGTCAGCATGAGTGCTCGATGGTGGGCACCTCAGATGCCATAGCGGCGTAACGTACCATGCCACCACTATCGGCCTTTGCAGGCCAAACGCACCCATCACAGCCACAAAGTCATCCGCATGCAGATTGGAAGACTGGCCCAGCATGCCCTTGACCGTCCCGCTCCTGCCGTGACAACGGAGGTCGTATCGCACCTGCGGAGGTAATGTGGCCGGGGTGAGCGAATCTCCCCATTCGGCAACTCAAGTATCCACTCACCATGAACAGGTGGTCGGTCAGCCGGGAATCCACGAAGAGCTCGTCAAACACAGATGCACACAGCGTCGCTTCATGGACGAAGACGACGTGCGGATTCCGAGGGTTTCCCACCGCCTCCGCGTAGATATGCGTCCCGTCCGACGACCGCGGCGTCCTGACCACAGCCCCAGTCGCAGCAGTCACGGGCATGGGCATTCGGGCAGAAAAGGAGGAGGGGAGGATGGCAAAAGCCGCCTCGCCCTAGCCCGGCAAGGGAGGGTTTATAAGTGCGTCCGCGCGCGAGCGATCACTCAATTTCCTCGACGACGGTTAATTGAAAAGAGGGACCATCCTCTTCCGACCGCCGCGACACCGCCACGTTGACCTCTGGCCGAGCCGCGCGACTCGAGGGGGAATCATGATCTTGGACTATGGAAGTCATCGGGAGATTTTGTGCGCGCGAGATTAGATTGCAAAGATGCGATGCGTGTTCCCATCTCGATCGCGCCTGCGTTTCCGTTGCTCACTGAGTCCTCCGTGCGCGAGTGGCAGTTGAGGCAACGAGCTCGATCCGTGGCCGCGCCCCTGTATGCGTTCGTCAGCTCGAGGCGACAGAACGTGGGAGAGTACATACGCACACAATCCGGGAAAGTAGGATGGAGGAAAGGCGCACCTTCCTTGCGGAGATCCGTCTTGACCGACAACGCTGACTCCTGAGTAAAAGGAAACTGCTGCGCGCTTTGCAGTGGGTATCGCATGTATGCGTAACGTTCCGCTGGATCGCACGGGTAGAAGCGTTGGGAGACCGCGTTCTGTTTTGGCATCTGCGATGATAGTCTTGGAGAAATCTCGGCCGGAATAGACCCTCTATGATGCGTCCAAGCTTCAGGAGACAGTCGAGAACGCCCGCTCGGTGTGGCCCTCCCGAATACCACCATCTCGGCCACTGGATCTGCCCCGCCACGCCGATGAGTTGCCCAATTCGAATAGGCGAACAGGATGAGGCTCACCGGAACAAATGGACATCCGAACAGCACGACAACGTCGCGGAATGCGCCGAGACCGAAAGAACGAAACGTGCGCTTGACAAACAAACCGATCGCTTTCCGAGACGATGTTACCCTGATCGAAATGGTAAGAGCCAGGTCCGACGATGGGAGGCTAGGGACAGGTAGCGGGACAATCGGCTATCGTGTGAAACCAGCGACCTGCGACCCCTGGGCGTGCGAGGGGGCCGGTCCGGGAGTTTCGACTGTCGATGTCGAGGCACAGAGGTTGCGTGATCGATTGGTTGGCATCGTCAGAAACAAACATCTAACTGATGATTGAGGAAGGGACGCACCAAGATGCTCGGAACAATCTGAGCCCGGTAAAGTGTACATGTATCAGGCGAGCGTCTCGTTGGCGAGAAAGTGTCCAGGAAAAGTAGATGCACGAAACATATTGGGAGGTCCGATCGCCATCAAGAACAGTAGCATTCATAGAAAGAATAACAACCACCGGACGACATGGAATGCACAAAAGAGCTCGGAGAAGCGGGCCACGGAGCGTCAGAGGGTGCGGACTGCGTCCACCAACGTCGTCAGCCGCTCCAGTACCTCCGGGTCCAATGAATAGCACTGCGTGATCTTCAGGAAGGCTATATTTGCGACCTGCGGTGCCGCGGCGCCCCGACGCGCCGACACGACTCGCAGGAGCTCGTGCCCTGATATGTCTCCGCAATTCTGGACGCTGATGGCTTCAAGTCGCGGGAGGAGCCATGCGCCAAGCGTGTCTGGGCCGGCGGCGAGCATGTCGAAGACGCGCGTTCCGACCAGGCCCGTCGCAGGCGTGGAGATCCCGAGTCCGGTGATTTGCGGGAGTTGGTGCAGAGCGCGGACGAGGGGGACCAGTGCCGATCCCGTGAAGGAACAGTTTCGTAAGTCGAGAAGGCGGAGGGCTGGGAAGCGAGATGGGGTGAGAGACATTTGGGTGAGCCATTGCAGTTCTTCTCCGGCATTCACAGAGAGAAGCTCGAGGGCCGGCAGGGAGGTGGATTCAAGGAAGAGGGATATGCTTCCAGGGTCGACGATGTCGAACGAGAGACCTTTGAGATGTGGAAGCTCCTGTGGCGCGGGTTTGGCACGGAACACGTCCTCGGTGGTGTCGATGGTGAACAAAGCCAACCGGAGGGAGAACCATTTTACGGGGGAGGCGGTTAGGATGCCCATGAGTTCTTTGAACGGGTATGAAATCCTTGCGGAGGAGTGACACCGTGCATCACGCAGCAGATAGAGCTGACGCAATGAAGGCATTGGCACTCCGAGGCACTCGAGTGGTGCGTGCTCAAGCATGACATATCCCAAACGAGGACAAGGCTTGGAGAGGACGGCGAAAGGGTCTTGGTACTCTGAATCAGAGGAGTCGACCCGTAAGTATAGGTCCTCTAAAGCGGGACCTAATGCCGAGGAGTGGTCTTGGACCTTGCGCATCCTGAACCAGTCAGGGACGGAGACGTTAAAGGAGTAGCACCTCCAAAGATGGGGAGCGAGGTGGGACATGATGGTCTCGGTGTCATGTGGGCTGTCGACGTAGCGGAAATCGATATCGACGAAGAGTTTACTCGCCTGGGAGCGCTGGAGGTATGCCTGGAGGCGACGCAAGAAGGAGGGTATCCGCCAGCTCCAGTCGCTGTCAAGGATGATGTACGTCCAGAGAGTGGGGGAGGCGAGGACGACGTCACGCCAGTGACGGGAGACGAGGCTTAGGGTGAAGAGGAGATCGGCGGTCTCGTGAACGCCGAGCTCGAAGACACGAGAGAGTAGCTCAGGGGGCAAGCAGGTTATGAGTGCGCGTTGGTCGAGTAGCTTGGCGCGGTGCAGCTTGAGTGCGGCTATCTTCTCCTCTAGGTCTGCGATAGAGTGGTCAAGCTGCACAATGTCTGCTGGTAACGTGCGGGGGTCCCTAGACGACAGCGTAAGTGAGAGAAAGGATGTGGATGGGTGGCGGGCGTACAGTCTTCTTGGATCATCGGGGTCGTCAATGGTGACGTCTGGGAGGATTATATTGAGATCGTCCCATGAGGCAAGGTCGTCGTAGCAAGGAGAAGAAGACATGATGAGCCTTTGAGCCTAGCAGAGCACAAATGCATCAGTTAACGGTGGTCGGTCCGACGCAGGCCCCGTCGTCGAACTGGAACAGGCCAAAGGGGGGCACCACAACAAGCGCCCAATTCCGTGGCTCCAGTAGTAGTACGTCCCCACCCAATGCACCGCCCGGCCCGAAACTGGCAACACTCGATATCGACGCACCATTAAAAGGCTCCCCTCAGCCGGACTTGGAGGAGGTTGTATGTCAGATCATAAGGTCGTGAACCCAGGATATGTCGACTCACTGAAATGGGGGGAAATATCAGCAGCGATGCTGACGGAGGTGGTCGTGGTCCGTGGTAGAGGAACAATTCAACAACACTGAAGGGGCCCCAGGCTGATGACCCGGGCGTTCCGGATCCTCTGGCTTTGAAATCTGTACATCGAAGTCCCGCAACACGATGATGTTGTCATGTCATGTCATGGGAGTGCCTTCGCCTTCTCGGACTTGACAGACCTGATCATACAACAAGACAACTCCCGAAACATCCAGGTAATGAGGAGTGAATAGTCTCCGAATGGCTCCAGGAAATTCATGTGATCTTCATGAATGCAAGCTTAAGACTTGAACAGCCTGAAGTTAGGTGCTAGGGCCCGTAGTCAAGCTGTATCGCACATTCCCAGTGCGCGGGGGTTGTTGCAACGTTGTGTGGGCTGCCACCCTTCTCTGATACAGACCCTCATGCGGATCCGCTGGAGTAGGGAGAGAGTAGTAGAAGGCGGCCGATCACTTGCGTATCGCGCTGGGTGGCTCAATCGCCGGCCGCCATCCATCCTACTAGTCGGTGGAATACCGGTACGTATACCGAGAACAATTCACTTGAAGTGCGAGGTTTCGCAGTGTGCTATGTCACAGAATCAGAAAGGCATCGGCCCACCCTTACAACATCCGGCGTATGAAAGACTAAGTATCGGATATCTACGACTAAGCTTGGAGCTCTAATACCAGTGAGTCTTCTCTTGAGGTCGTCAGCTCACATTTTCTGCAATTCTGTAGGACGCTTCAAGCACCTGTCAGACAGCGAGGCAAAGAGTCAAAATCTGAGATCATCAGATCTAGTGGTTATATGGCGTCTCACCATAACTTAACCGACGTTCCTGAACTCCCGACATACCGGTCTTGCAGTTCCTTCCGCGTATGTGATCAGCGGTAGTAACCTGTAGAGTCTGAACGGAGCCATGACACCGGTCAACTTGTCATTTCGCCTGATGGCGAGGATATACGCTATCACTGACCAACCACTGGAATTAGTAATACCAGTGCATCAGCGATCGGACACCGGGGAAGTGAGGACTTCACAACCTCCTTTCACGGCTGGGGGCCGCAGATGCACGATGGCGGGCCCGGGGTACTTTGGTCATTTGTCAGACTCGTCTCAGGTAGCGCGGCTGTTACCGTAAACTAGCCCCATGCGCTGGTAGGCCTTGGCACTGTGAGGCATTGGAATTTCCAACCTCGACCGTAGTCCGACTGCTACCGGAGACAGGGGAACCCTCCAGTCTTTGAAACGGTAAATCTAAATCCGCTCGCCGACGATATCCATGGTGCGTTTCGATGGTTTGATTGCATGGCCGATAACAAGTCGTGAAGGGAACATTTTCTGCCGGGTCTGGCCAGGCGGCGCTGCCAGTGCTTGAAACACACGTCGCACCGTAAGTATGGCACGGCTTGAGAGCACCGGTAGGGGGTGTGCATACGACCATACCGTGTTCTACGTCAGGACCATCAACCAGCGTCACTTTTATCATATGTTGGAATCAAGGTTATGGCCGCAGCCTCACTGGAAGAGATCCATGTGTGCAACAGTGCAATGTCCATGATGTCGGTGTAAGGTACCCAGGGCCGTCGCGATATGCCACGCTCATGACATACATAAACGCCACGCTGGCCCACTTCCAATCGCAAGCACACAGGCACATGTGCATAGCAAGTCCAGTGTGGTTTAAAGGCAAATACATTGCGAAAGACAGTACAACAAGAACGTACAATCCATCAGACTAATGCCCAACTCGCTGGCTCGCGTTCTCCCCCACCCTGACGGGGGAAGAGACGCACGATCCAAACGTCCTCGAGACCGCGCGCAGCGGCCATGTTCTCGGTTATACGAGCGGGCAGTGGTGTCATCGACTGGATATGAAGGATGTGGCATGTGTAAACATGCGAGACTCGAGTTAGTACCTATAAAATAGATCCTAGCTGAGTATGTTCTGAAGAAACAAAATTTGCAAGGCGGCGCGTTTATATCTGGCGTTGAGTTTAGGGCCGGTCGCAATCTCAATTCGGGAAGGCGCCGAGTGTGGTGCGCGTGCGCTAGTACAGCTTATACTGTAATTATACGAGACTCGAGTCACCGAGTGGGCCACTTCGGTTGCATCGGATGCATTCTCTATCTACTTTGGCTGCACATTCGGCGACACTCAAAGCAAAGCTCCCTTCAGAACTTTCCCGGACCTGCTGCGGCATCGTTCCTAACAGGTATGTGCTGGCCTTCTCACCAACAGAAGGTCTTGCCGTTATTTAACGACGCTTCGACTGCAGGTTTACCGCCTAGCGTACATTCACCCTTGTCGCTGGAGTACGGAGAGAAACTGCTCCTCTCATATGGAGGGGCTGTCAGATGTCCGGGCTACTACCAGGCGTTCGTCATATCCTTTCTTCTCAATGCTCAGCTATGAGTATCAACGAGCATGTGAATACAGGACGTTCAGCTTGCTATATCCATTGCTCACGGCGCAAAAGGAGGAAAGGATCTCCTCAGTTTTCTTCGTACGTGCTCGCTAGTTGGACATAAACCATCACTCATCCGCTCACGACCACTCCTACAGTTAAGGAGAACACGATGTCCGGTAACATCGACTCTCTGTCCGAGTCCGATTTGTTTGGCCAAATGTCGTACGTGCTGGACAGTGACACCCTCGCTGGCACATTGCTGATCTGTTTGTCAAGCTTAATGCTATTGGATGCTATGGACATCACATCGACTACCATGTCGCGCACTTGAGATGCTGTCGTTGCATCGAGACGTCCAAGACCTGAGGCTTCGTCGCGAGTTGGTGGAGGCAACAACCATGCCGCTTTCTGAGATGGACAACGATTCCCTTGCGGGGCTCAACTTCTTGAACACCGTCGAAGTTCGTGAGACGTTGCGAATGTGCGCATATGATGTCTCGGTCTATCGGTCCTTCCCATATATATGATCCTCCGAATGTGCGTGCGTCCCAACCCTCAACCTCGCCCCACTGACCTTTACCTCGCCAGCTCGCAGAAAGGCATATCACTCCCGCTTGGATCCCCAGTTACGGGACGCGACGGACGACTCATATATGAGGTGGTCGTCCCAGCTGGTACAACCGTACTCGTCAATGTCCTGGGGGTCAATCGCGACCTCACCATATGGGGCCTGGACGCCTCCGAGTGGAAACCAGAGCGATGGCTGTCTCCTCTCCCTCAGCGTGCCACAGATGCTCATGTTCCAAGCATATTCGCCAGCATGTGAGTCTTTTATCCATTGACTAGCATGCCGGATGGCTAAGAAGTCTCTCCCACTTGACTTTCTCTTTCGGCTCGAGGGCTTGCATGTGAGTGTCCGCGCGTACCAACTTCCACTCTGTAACTGAACGCGACTGGATAGCGGGTATGACATCGCAGTTACCGAGATTAGTAAGTCAATCACAGGGCGTGTGTTCCAACTTGACTTATGTGGCACATCTAGGGATTGCAATCGCACAGGCATTCGACTTCGCGTTCTCGGGTAAGGAGATCGAATGGAAGTAGGAAGATATCACCACCCCTCCTATCCGTGGCTCGCCGGTGAAGAAGCCTGAGCTCCCCATCATCTTGACACCAATCAAAATGGTCCCCTAGATCGTTCCGGTTTAGACTATGGGGCTTTGTGTATTTGATACGGAGCTCGCAAGACGATCGGATTTTTGTTATGTCTGAGATCTGTATCTTTTTATTGATATTCAGCTGAAGACAAACATGGTCTGCAGTAATCAGGATGACAATGAGAGGAAAGACAGCATTTGCAATCCTGTTCATACGTAGAGTCCATCATAGATCATAGCAACGTCAAGAAGGTACGAGCAAAAGAACATATGCGCTCCATTCGAGATGTCGCGTTCGAAAGCCCATCCTAAAGTGCTCTTCCAGGCTCCTGGTCTCAAAAGCGATCACCCACACTTTGACATGCGCGAGGGGCAATGCTGCTCCGGCGGCGATGCTCTGGGGTCGGAGCGGTGTGAGCTGAAATCATCTGCAAAAGAGGTCAGAGTTATAGCCTCTTTAACAGACGGTCAACAGGTTTAGTGCTCGCATACCTTGCTATCCACTTCGTCAAGTGCGTCCATCTGCAATTGGCGGAGGCGCGCCAATCCAGCTTTCAACGTCTGAATGCTGGCTTCGTCGACGGATTTGGCCGCTCGCAGCTCCGCAATCTCCTCCTCCGCATCCTCCAAGTCGCCGTGAGACATCGCAAGATCCTCCTCCAACTGCACAGCGCGTGACTTCTCGTCTGCTAGCGTCGTAGAGAGGCCCTGATTTTCGGCAGCGGCAGACTTCAAGCTATCCGAGAGGGCAGAAGCCTCGGAACGTAGGTCGTCAAGCTGCGCCTGGAGGTCTGCACCTTCGATGCGCGCCATCTCCAGACTTGTCCCGAACGCAGACGCCTCCGCAGCGTGAGCAGCGGCATCCTGTTTTCGCGCCTCCTTCAACGTCTCAATCTGACCACGCATGCCATTCACAGTCTGTCGCGCCTGCTCGAGCTCCTCCGAAATGGTGGCCAACTTCGTAGTCTTGTCAGCAACTTCGGAGACGAGGTCGTCACGCGCTGTCTTGGTCGCGGAGAGCTCCGACATTACGCCTTCGCGCGCAGTCTGCTCTGTCTTCAGGTCTTTGCGCAAACGCGCTGTACCAGTTGCCGCATCTTCGAGCTGTGCACGGAGGCCGTCAAGAGTGAACTCAAGGTCCGAGATGGTGGCCCTGAGCGCGGTAGCCTCCCGCGCAGAGGTATCCGCATCGGACTGGATCTGGGCACGCGACGCGCGGAGTTCCTCAGTGACCTCTTGAGATTGCTTCGCCTCTGCGGACACCGCCGCGAAACGGCCATCGGCCTGAACTAGTTCCGCACGAAGCTGCGCCATAGTGTCCCGCAGCATGGTGACCGTGGTCTCCAATTCGTTCTTGGCGGCGGCGAGCGCTGACACCCGTCCCTGTGAGTGCTCAAGATCGTCCTCCAAGCTCTTCGCGCGAGCGGAGAGCGTCGCCTGTGAGACGGTACTGGCCTCGACTGCACGCTTCGCCGCCGCAAGCTCGTGCTGGGTAGACGCAAGAAGCGTGTGTGTTTGCTGAAGTTCGGTCCTTGCGAGGTCGCGCGCAGACTCAGATGACTCCATCTCGTGCTTAAGGGCATTCAGTGCATCGTGAGTAGAGGAACACTCTTCTTGGAGTGTCGAATTCGCGCTCTTGAGGGCGCGAGACCGCTCTTGCTTAGTCTGGAGTGCTGCCTGCGAAGTGTGAAGAGCGGCCTGAGCATCGTGAGATGCAGCTCTCTCGGTAGCAAGGGCCTCGAGAAGTTCTGCAAGTCGCGATTCGCGTTCGACGAGGGCACGAGAACGAGATTGAAGGTCAGCGTTGAGCTTCGCGACCTGGTCTTCCCGAGAAGCGATGGTGGTTCGTAGGAACTCGCGCTCCTTCACGATCCGTTCCTGTTCATCACGAACCTGAGAGAGTTCCATAGCGCGTACTTGGAGCTCTTTCTTCAATGCCGCGACCTATCATCACGTCGTTAGATCACGAAGCGCGCCTGCAGAAACAAAGGCGTCGCATGCATACCTCCTCAAGATGTTTATTCGACGTCACTGGTTCTGTCTCACGATCGAAGTCGTCCATCATGTTGGGCGACAGTGCATCTTGGAGGCCATCAAAGACCATATCCTCAATCTCGGCATCTTGAGAACCAGAGTCACTCGGCTCGGGAGTCGGATGTCTCGTGAGGTTGGAAATCAAGGTGCCGGATGCGGTTCGAGTGACACCATGAACATCAACGGTGCGATGTGCGGTTGTTGGACGGCTGGTCGAAGATGTATCCGATCGATGGGTGCTATAAAAGGAGGATGTGAGCTCATGCCAAACCATTGCAGTGGACGAAACGAACGGCGGAGGTGTGAACAGCCTTGAGGATGTCCCAGTCGCACCCCCTTCGTCAGGACGTGAAACTTTGAGCCGCGAAATTTCGTCGCGCAGCTCTGCAACCTCCTGCTCGCGAACGTTTAGCTCTTCACGAAGGGTGGCAGCCATGTCTTCGTCAACCGGTTCCGTTTCTTCGGCTTCTCCCAGTCTCTGAAGCGCTGCTCGAAGTTCGACTTCGAGCTGCGGGGCCATCAGTTTCTACGGCCTAGTGCGGAGAAAAGAAGAGGAACATTACCTCAGCCTTTGTGAGACCAGAGAAGGACTTGCGAGCGCGCCGCTTCCGGGGTCGTTCTTCCCCATCCTCGTCATCAGCGGCGCCAACAGTAGAGGACCTCCTCCTCTGACGCTTCACACCAATGGTGGAGAACCTCCTCGTTACGTCCTTCCACATCTTGTGCTCCAGATTCGGAGATGCAGCGACGCCGGGTCCAAGGGACTCGCGACGGATTGCGGAGATGCTAACAACAGATCAGCATGTTGATTGACGATAGGGTGATTGAACGCACGTCTTCTTGGCGTTCGGAGTGAAAGTGACCTGAGCATCGGAAGTATCCAGAACTCCATCGTCCGCCTAACGTGATATGAGCATATCGGCGGGCAGAGGAGGAGAGAACGTGCACGCACCAATTTTTGCACAGTCCGGGTGACCCAGTGAGACCATTGCGGGCCCATCTTATCCTTGCGCGTGTCTGCCATCTTTCGCACTGCGTTCATGCACCGAGTGAGCAGACTCTAACCACCGGCTTCCTGACTTGCGTGCTTGGAGACATACCGTGCGCCCTGAGAGTGGCCATATGAACTGCGTGCTTGCGCTGCTCCTTCTGAATGTCAGATAGCGCTCCGAGTACCCCTAGACAAAGGATGGTCAGTAGGTCTCTGACGAACATCTGACGGGTGAGTAGTACTTACGCTCGGCGTACGTGTACTTGGCCTTCTTCTTCGAGGACATTGGAGCCATGGCGGGTGGAGGTGTCGCGAGAGAAAAACAAATGAGAAGTAGACGTTGAGTGAAGAGAGATTGTGAGAGGAGAGGAAGTGGTGAGTTAAGTAGGTGGTGCACAACCCACGAGGCGGGCGGATGGTGGTCGTGGTGCTGCGCCAACTCCGCGCTCCGGACCCCTAGCCGAATGTGACGTCACACGCCCCACTTTTGGATTGTGACTCTTGGCGACTCCCTGAAGCTTCGCGGACCCGTCCGACAACGAGGTGGATCAGTAGCAGTATCATTGTTCCGACTCCTCCTACGCAAATGAGAACAAGGAAGGTGTTTCTGAAAGGGTCTGCATGAAGTCATGAGCTAGCACCCTTCCCGACATCAATCCTTCCCCTGTAGAAAGATGACTCGGAGAGACTTGCCATGAACCTGTGTTACGATGGAGGTTAGAGTGTATGAACGCCATTGCTTCAGGTATGCGATATGATCTCAGACCACACACGGACGGGAAGTTTGGATGATGCCATAAGTGAGGACAACTCAGCGTAAACAGTATTCTTTATCCCCACCGGCCTCTGTCCCTCCCTTTCCCATATCCACTACCTAGCACCCCCTCCCCCGTGCTTCTGTACGCCCCACCACGACCAGATGGATTGTAAGGCTGGTGGCGACCGGGTTTGCCAGCCTCGACACGTTGACGGTGTGTGGATGAGGACGAACCAGCTGTGAAGTCGATGCGAGAGCGTTGGGATGAGTTCTGCGAAGCCGAGGTCGCTTCGGAGCGCGCTTTCTGAGCCTCCGCTATCCGGTCTGCGTACCACGCTTCCTTCACGTCGGTAGGATCCCAGATGTGTTTCGGGAAGTTAGTTGTACGTTCGTCGACGTCGACAAACTCTACCAGCTTCGTGTAAAGATGAGGATTTCGGAACGCGCGATTGGACATGAGGGAGTCATTGAAATGTCGCGGGTTTTCCGGGTCTCGTTTGAGTGCAAGGAAATTGGTCATCTTCGCCTGTGGACCCGGAATAGATGCCGCCAAGAGCGGTTGGGGGTTGAATATGAGTAGAGAGAACGAACGGGCAGAGCACGTACTCTGATGGCCTCATCACAAGGACCCGTTGGCTCCGGGGGGATGCCCCAATCCTGCAATCCCGGTATGGGCGGTGGACGAAGGAATTGCCGTATGTGAGTCAATTCGTCTGAGGGATCGTCCATGTCTGAAGGAAGGGGCAGGGGGATGTCTTGCGACTGCAAGGAGATTGGAGGTTGAGAAAGGGATGATGGACCAGGTTCGGGTTGATCGTCGAGAAGGCGAGCCCTTGGATGGGGCTTTGCAAGAGCATGCCGACGAATGATGACGGCGGGCTTTGAAGAGGTTGAAGACGCGCTAGTGCGAGTCAAGTCTGGAGAAAAGAGATGACGAAGGGTGTGAGGGTGACATCCGAAGGAGGGAAATTCCAAGGGACAGCACTGACTTTCTGAAGACGCAGAAGCGCGTGGGTTCAGGTGGACGCCCTGGCCAAAAAGGAAGGGATGGAGAGCAACGAGGGAAACAGAGCTGGGTAAAGGGTAGCAGTGAATGCTCTCACATCGGTGTCAGGCTTTGAAAAGATGCTGGGGCGGGTGGCAGAAAGGTTGGACTGGATGCGAGAGGAGGAGTCCTCATGGTCGCTGAGCGGGTCGTCGCCGTAGCCGCCAAGGCCTGCAAAAGGGCTGTCAGCGAAGGATTGGGGGGGAGTAGAGGATTAGGTCGACCTGGGATGGGCATGTTGAGGAGTTGGCCTGGAGCGGGGTTGATGTACGTGGGATGAGACGAAGATGCGACGCTGTGTCGAGTCTCGACCATGCGAGCGATGTCAGAGGTCGGGTTTAGCGCCGAGGGATGTCAGGCAGCGCATATACACTGTATATGTATCCCACCCAGAACCAACGCAAGGACAAGGCAAGCGACTTCGGTTTCCCCCCTCAGGACTGACCGAGAGTGCAGGACACAGCTCGACGACCAGGACGAAGCGCAGGAGTGGCAAGAGGTTACGAGACGGGTGCTTGGTTATGCTAGTACGAGAATGCTCCAGCGCCGCCTTGAGCCACAGCCTCTGACAGTCCCGCTCAGCTTGCCTCTGCCTGCATACAGATCACCCCTTCCTCCTCCTTCTCCGTTCTGTGCCGCTATGTTGTTTTGATCCCGCAATGGCCGCAGAGCTTCCTGACCAGCAGCCCACCCAATCCACCTCGGCTTCCACCTACTCTGCACAGCATGCCTCCTCTCTTTTCGACGCCTTCCTCCACCAATCTAGCCCCGTTCTTCTTCCCCCGACTTCCCCTTCAGCAATCCTCGATTCCGTTTCTCAACCGCCCTCTCTCCCTGTGCCCGCCCTAGCCCGGTCTACCTCTGCTGGCTCCTCCTCGTCCTCCTTGGCCGCCGCACTTCGTCCCCAATCTCCCCCGCTCCCAGACAGAGCCGAAAGGCACCTCCTCCCCGCGCTCGGAAACCCTCCGGTTCCAAAGTCGCCCAATCCTTCTGGCGCGGACACTCAACACGAAAATGGACAGGGTTCCTCTCATTCTGAGGCCAAGAAAACCAATGTCCACCTATCCACTGTTCCACCCCTCACCTCTCACGGCAAGCCTCGCGAACGCGTCTACCTCGCTTGTCTTCAATGGTGAGTCCTCTCTGCCCGACCCCATATTTGCGAGGAGGAGAAGCTAGGGTTACAGACCTACGTACCCTATCTCCGTAGTCGTTTAGCAAACATCCCCATTTCACTCCCTCATTCCATCATCAAGTTTCGTTCGGGATTAGAATGCCTGACTCTGTATCTCCCTACAGTCGCAATCGCAAAGTACGCTGCGACGGTGCGAAGCCAGAGTGCTACAACTGCGTGAAACGCGCAGACCCAACTGCCGGGACCTGTTCATACGATGCCGCTCCACGAAGACGCGGTAAGGATCGCACCCCCGGCTCCCGCCGTCTCGCCCCACTCGAGCCCAAGAAGACACGCACAACCCGCTCCAGGATTGAAGAGGAACAGAGACGGAGGAAAGCCGAAGCTGCACAAGCTCCCACCTCCGCCTCAACACTCCCCGCGCAGGTCGCCCAGGATTCATCTAGCCATGGGCCGATGAGCGCAATGTCACCCAACTACAACTACCCTGACACACAGACGGAATCGAGTTGCCTGGAGTCACAGGTGTCATCTGCTTTCACCACCATCCCTTCCCTTCCCACTATTCCCAATGCGCCATCTACTGCGAAGCCCCATCGCTGGCGGACCGTCCCCGTAGAACCTCAAATAGTATCCGTCACGATGCCCGTGCGATTCAATTTGAACCCCATCGAGTTCCGCGACTTTGAACTCACATTTGCGCCTCCTGACGCCATCGCAATTGCTCGTCAAGCGGAGGAGGAGGAAGATTTCGACGATTTCGAATCGGTGTCCACCGTCTCGACGCCACCAGGAGTCCAGTTCACCCGCGAGACCTGGTGGGACGCCCTCCTTGCGACATATTCTGATTTACGGACAGGGGCCACCATAACTACAAACATGCGCGACACGACAACGCAGATAGTGATTTCCGACCTACGGTTCCTCTTCCAAAACGCCTTGCACTGGTTCGCGTTTGTCAACATCCCGCGATTCTTCGCAAGATTGTGGGACCCATATCACCGGCAGACCGTACAGCCAAGCCTAATCTTCAGTGCGTTGGGGTTGTCAATGTTCTTCCAGAGTTCTGAACTCGAGAAGGGCGCGAAGGGTCGAGAGAAGGCGTTGCAGCTCGTGGACCAGGCTCGTGCCATGTTCGACGCGAGTCTGAGCTCGGGATGGATCGACATAGGCCTTGTGCAAGCTGCTTGGGTGAGGCTCTTCTTTCGATTTTTACTCCCAATTGCTCACACGGGGCCAAATGGTCCTTCTACAGGTGCTCGCGATATTTGAGATGCAAGCGCACCCCAGGTCAAATACATCACGATCCCGCTCCGCGTTCAAGAATCTTGATTCTCTTATTCAAGGTCTCTCGCTCACCATGCTCGACATCACCGACCCTCGTACCACGGTATTCATGCCCGGTCAAGTTCCCATTGTAGTTACCGCCGCCCCCATCCGCTCCTCCGCAGCACCACCACTGTTCGACTACGATAACGTGGCTCCCGGGCTCGCTCCTCCTGCCGTTTATCTTCGCCAACATGGTCTTGTCCCCGGCCACTCCCACGCGCACAGCCATACACCTCCTGCCAATGATTCGCAATGGCAATGCGGATGTTCCTCTTACTCTCTGGGCAACAATTGGCCGTTGTCGGTTGACCTCGCCCCGGCATGGACGTGCACGCCGATGTGGCCGGACGACGCAAGTGAGGGAGAGATGCAGAAAGAGGAGTGCCGACGACTCGTGTGGTCGACATTGATGCTGACCGTCAGCCATAACACGAAGACGACGGCGGGCACAGATCGGGAGCCGCAGCACCTCTGGATAAAAGACCCGTCCAACGTGAGTGCATGTCTTGGAATGCGAAGGACATTTGTGGACGCTAACAACGGACTTTTCTGTAGTATGCGCTCCTCTTCCCTGGCGAGAGCCTCGTCCCGTTGGGCATAGACTCAATACCCTTCTCGAAGGATTCGGTATGGGCGCTGTACATGAGAGTGATGCTCCTATGGCACAGTTCATTGCGCCAACGTGCAGATACCAGTTTGTCGGATGCAGACCGGGCGGCGTACGCGATGAGCGCGTGGCTTGAGCTTGACAACGTCGAGACCTGTTTGGATCGGCATACTTGCGGGATTCAGTCCGGCTACATGATGCAGATGCGGGAAGTCTTGTTCAAGTACGTCTCGCTGTCCTTGGTACACAATGCGCATCATAGGCTGATCTACGGGACCCGCAGCACGCGGATGGTCGTCTCGAACGAGTTCAAGAGGTATATCCCAGAGGCAACAACGTAAGCTACCGGACGGCTCAGTTGTGGCGATCGTTAGAGCGTCTCTGACAATCATGCAGTTCGAACGGCCAACTATTTTATCGAGAGAAGGCCGAACGTTGGAGTGAGTCATGTTTGGCTACCATAATCCTTGGCTTCTTTATAACATCCCGGCTACTTATACTACGCAACTAGTGACATATATGCTTGCAACCGCGCGACATTTTCTGCAAAGCTTCAAGGGCGCGGGTAGTGAACCGGACAGAAATAACCGGCGATGTTTTCTCATGTATTGGTTCATGTCCCAAATCATGAGGTGTGGCTTCTGTTACCCCTTGTACGGGCTTCCATTCTGACCACCGCACCTAAAGGGCACTCTCACTCTGGCACGCGGACCCGTCGTTGGGCGTTGCGCTCGATGTTGCGAAAACATTTGCGCCGTGCGTCGAGTACATGATGATGATTTGGCCATCGGCAAGTACGTGCTATGTCCCTTCGATAGTGGTGTGCGCCTATTGAATTGGCATCGACCTGGAAATGAATACAGATCAACGCAGAGAATACGAAGCCCTTCGCGGGTGGCTTGTCCGCTCATGCATGAACGCCGGCGTACCCGTACCTGAGCGGGCAATTCCATTCGTCCCTGTCCCACGCTCACACAGTTCTTCATCCACACCCGCGCCAAACCCGATAGTTACCGCCGGCGCATATAGCTACGGGAAGACCCAGTTTTGAAGTGGCGCCTTCGTCCACGGCTGCTGATCATGGGCAACTCCCGTCAAGTTTCTTGGGATGGAAAGTAGATGCTGTATTCGTCTTTGATAACATTATCGTTTGTTTGCATTATACTGTATCTATCTTTGCGGCTGTATACATAGATGTGAATGTACCATTCACGAGGTTGGATACAATCCGTCCTTGGAGTGACTCTCCCTCGGGTCCGTGGTGTATCTGTCAAATAAGACGTATCACGCGGAGCGGAGCGTCTTTAAGCTTGATCGAAGAGAAACGAAGGCCATACAGTGGCGCGTACTGCCGCTACTTATGTAGACGCGGGAGTCGGGGTGCCAGCTGACAATCGCGCGTGTGGCGGTTGGCCCGATCGGCTGTGGATGTGCGGACTCGGGGGTTGACAACGACAATGACACCGAAGTGTACAGGTGTGCGCTACGCACATGTATATAGATACACACCTACGTAGTCTCCGTCGAATAGGATTTCACGTATGTATAGCCAGATGTCCGGTCCCATTCGGGTCCAGTTCGACTCTACATATATGTTCAGCGGTTCCCATCGGCTCCTCTGCGAGATTGCAGACAATGCTAAGTAGGAATAAGCAATGAGCGTTGAGCACTGGTCATACAGACTCGGCGGTCGATTCCGGCCTTCAAGTTCGCGCTGAGAATCGATACAAGACTTTGTCCTCCTGGGAGCCTGAGGGGTGGGAATTTGCGGGAGTTCTTGGGGGTTCGGGTGATAAATGAAAGGAGGCTTGCAACATGAAGCACCAGTGTCATTTGATTCAGATCGTCGGATCGTACACTCATGCACATGGATATGTTTGAGTCAACTCCGCTGTGATGGCTGCCTGGACAGGCGATGCACGCAGGGCGAGGTTGTGACCGACGGCCTGACGGGACGAGAAGTCACTCTGTGTTGCCGTCCAGTTCTCCGGTGGTTTCGGAAGGTGGATGGATGGAAGCTGAAAGCCGTACGGCCGTACTACGCGATTGTTTCCGGCGCAGTTCCGCGGGAAGAAGCATCGGCAGAGCGAACGGAAAGTTTCGGCATCATCGTGCGGCAGAGCGGGTCTGGGATAGGGATAATGAACGTGAGCAAGTGGGAGTCGTACGAGACTCCGCCCGCAACTTGAACTCACCAGCGCTGCTGCTTGGGTTCTTCCCAGTACGCGACACCTGGGATCGGCCGAGAATAAGGCTGCTCGGTGTCTGTGTGCTGACAAGGTTCGAGGGCTGGGGCAGCTGACGGGCAGCTGACGGTAACCAGCTGCGTGCATGCTATTCCAGGTCGGTCCTAGGATCGGATATTGGGACCCTCCTCAGGCTAGCCTGCGATACATGGTCACGGTCATTCAAGTGGAAGACGGGGGAGTTGAGACAAACACAATGCGGAGAGTCATTACAACTTTGAGAAGCTTCAAGTATGCATGTACGTCGCGAACAAAATGAGGGGGACTATGCTATGTTCCGACGCGGCGCTGCCGGAGTAGGTACTCGGCGCTGGCGGCTATGAATGTTCGAGGGTGTCCGGGGAGTCGCGTTCGCGAACTCCCGCTGATCTTGGCCCGATCGTGGATGTCTAGAATTGTAGAATATCGACTTGGGGCGAATTGCGGTCGTGTGGGGGACCCTCTTCTGCTCTTCCTCGGCTTCAACGACAGTATCAACCTGAGTGCCTTCCAACGGCAACGCTCTGGCATCTTGGGGCCTCGGCATTTCAGATTGGAAGTCGAATGGGGAACCGAGACGTGAGTGTTTGCTGAGAATGAGGGCTGACTGAAGGGATACAAACAGTTGGGCATAAGTACTACATACTGTAGGACTGGCCAGGGACTGGCCAGCGGGGACTCGAGCGAAAGGTACCGATTTGGCGGGGCAAGCCTGGATCTCCGCGCGCTTGAAAAAATGAAAAAATGGACAAGAAGCTGTGCTACGGCGCTTCGCATTTCCGGTAGTTCCGCAAAGCAGCCTTGGGCAATCGAGATCGCCCTTGATCATGTACTTGAGTCTTGTGCACCACTTGCTTGTAAGTATGTATGTAGCCAGGTGGGAAGGATGTGGATGTCCTGTTGTTGCTCGTAGTGTTTACGACAACATCACTGTTGGGGACAACGTCAGCCGAGGTCTCTCACGGACTTAGACGATCGTCAGATTGAGATGTCGGTGCTGCCGTGGGCGGGGTCCACGGAGGAGCAGCGTATGGTGACCAATGAAGCTCTAGAACGATCTGTAGGGTGTGCCAGGATCGGAGAGGGAAGGAGATACCGAATATTTTAGGGTTTAGCGAGCCGTGTAGAAGAGGGTAGAGATCTGAGGAGATGGGGCGAACTCTAGGTATACGGACAAGAACGGGATGCATACTACAAGTGGATCATGGGGAGGGGATAATTCTTGGACGCTATCCGGTTTCTCCGGAGACAGGTTACACCATCTATGACATTGATGGTGTAACATGCATGTGGGCAATGCTAGTTTGACGCCAAGAAGGAGGGACTAGAAGTACTACAGTAGCACCACGTGGGTGAATGGAGGTGGAGATATATCGATGGGAGGGGGCGCACAAGTGGATAGGATGCAAGGGAGACAGGCACGAGGCCGGGAGTCTGAGAATGACAGATGCAGCTATCTTACATGCAGGCGTTTCAGAGTGAGCGGCAAGATGCATGGTCGAGAACGGAGGACGGAACGGAGAGAGGCGTCTGATTTGGGGGTCGACGATTGGTGGGAATTCGAAATAGTGTTAGGAAGGAGGGGGCGACGGTCGGGGTGGACACAAAGCCGCTGAGCGTTGACAGATCCATTTTCCCGCGGGGTTTGTAGGGGCGCAGACGGCAAAGAGGCAGGAAGCACTCGGAGAGGACGGGGGCGTGTGGAAAAGGTAAGGAGTAGTCGGTTTATCAAAGGGAGCAACATGTGGGGTGCAGTGAACGGTTGGAAGCAGGGAGGGTGTCTTCACAGGATTTGTCAGAGTTGGATGGGCAACAAGGAGAATTGAGAAGACGGCCGCGGGGTGTGTGCATGGTGTTAACGTCGGGATGGCGTGAGGCGGCTGTGTGAGGAAAGGACGGCGTGGGAGTGGGATAGGGACAGGGATAGGATGCCGGCGGGGCAAGTGCGGACTCGGGCGCCGGAGAAGCAGCCAGCACCGACAGAGGCTGAGCGCTGAGCGAGCGGGGCCTGTGAAGAGATGCGGTTCGCGGAGGGAGTCGCGACGTCAGCAGGAGGGACGATAAGATCCGGATCTGCGTGGGCGTCATAGCCACGCGGGGCATGTATGGAGACAGCCGTAGATGGGGAAGCCGGCGGGCCCGGGGTGTCGGGGTGGGAGAGGATCTGAGATTGGGGGAAGGGGGGGCGGGCCACGTGTGGGGAATGAGCATGGGCAAGGCGGGTCTTAAGGCGACGGGCTGCGACAGCCTCGCAAGCGCTTCCCTCCAAATCTCTCCCATCACCCCCAATGTCCTCCACAATATACAATGTGCGCACCCGTCCCGCCCCCGATCCCCCGCCCCTACTCACCATCCTCCCCCAACAGCACAAACACTTACAGCCCACCGGCGCAGGTCCTCAGGGCCCAAATGCCTTCTCCACCCTCAACCAGTGCTTCAGCCAGATCCGCGACGAGTTCAACACCCTCCAGGAGCAGTGTGACCACCTTCGCAGCCAGCGCGACGAATACGAGGGCAAGAGTACGCCTTATCCCCCCTTCTTTCTTCTCCCCTCTCCCCCACTCATCTCCCTTCCCTCCCCAGTAACCAGCCAGGTCAACGAACTCAACATCATCCGCCAATCCCTCTACGACCTCGAAACTCAGCACGGCAAGATTCGCCAGCAGTACGAGGAGGACGTCCGCCTTCTCCGCGCAGAGCTCGACCAGTTCAAGCGTCGCGGCGCCCCAGAGCCCCTCGGCCTCGCCTCTCTCGGCCGTGATCGCGACCGCGATGCCCGCGAGAGAGACCGAGATCTGGCTCTCAACCGCGACCGCGACCTCAACCGTGATCGCGACCTCAGAGACCGTGACCCCCGCGATAGGGAACGCGATCGTGACCGCGACGTCGTCATGGCCAACTCCGGCCCCCGCCCGGACGCCCTTGGACGCGAAGCCCTTGGTCTCGGTAGGCCACCTCTTCCCGGCGGGCCCCCTCCAGGTCCTCCTGGTGAGCCTCTCGGTCCCCTCGGTCTTACTCCCCATGCCGGTCCCGTTGGTCTCGGTGTCGGTGCAGGTCCCGGCGGAGGTGGAGGCTATGGCGACCCTTACTATGGTCGTGACCGCGACCGTGAGAGAGACCGCGACCGCGAGAGAGATAGGGACCGCAGTGTCATTGACCGCGACCGTGAGCAAAGGGACCGCGACCGTGACCGGGACAGGGACCGCGACGGTCGTGACGTGAAGCGTATCAAGACCGAACGGGACCGGATGAAGCCTGATCGTACAGGTACGTTATCTGTTGGAACATCTTGCGTTTCCTCATTCTCATCCACGCCCTCCGCCCCTTCCTCATCCCTCGTTTGTCACTCCATCGTCTCCCCCCCCTTCTGCGTCTCTTTGTCCATCTTCTTCCCACGTCCTCGCACCCCCCTTCCCTGCAACTCCGTTCGCGAATCCTTGCCCGTATGCCCCGCCCTCGCCTACCCTCCGCATCACGTCGGTTTCTGCCCTATTCGACGTTGGCTACGTCGCAGACGTCTTCTCACCCTCGATGGGCCCCCAGCCTCCACCATCCCACCTTCCACCTCACCATCATCATCAGTCGATTTCTCTCGGCCCAGCCGCTCCCCCACAACCGGCATCCAACGGTGCTCCCCCAACGCCCTCTGGACCTCTACCCTCATCCGCCGCCCAGGCAACTCCCAAGCTTCCTCCCACACCTAGCGCTTCGACCCCATACACGACTGGCCCGGGTGGACCGGGGCCGGGACCGGGCGCTCCAGGGCCAGGGCAGGAAGCCGCAAACGGGGTTATGGGTCAGTGCTTCTGGCTTTTGATTTTAAATCTCGTTTTTGCTAACTCCCCCGCGTTTTCATCCTATCACCGTGTCGTGCGCGACCTCGCACATCCATATACCCCATATTCGGTCACGGCAGGGCCACAACCATACCCACCGACTCCTACGGCAACTTCCACGTCGGCCCAAGAGCCTCCAAACTCTATGGCCATTGCAACCCTTCCCCCTCCTCCTGGATCCTCCGTTGTGATTCCTCCTATGCCTGTGGACCTCAGCATGGATCCGCAGAGTGTGCCGCCTGAGTTGAAGAACGAGGGCGTTGATTGGTTCGCAATCTTCAACCCTGCACCGTCTGGGCCGGAGGGACCGGGCGGGCAGTTGACGAGGAAGAGGAATTTGGACGTGCACCTGGTGCACACTTTGATGCACGAGAGGTGAGTCCGCGCCATTTGGCAATGATGCTGGTTTGCTAACTGGTCACACGCAGCGTGGTGTGTTGCGTTCGATTCTCAGCGGATGGCAAATATCTCGCCACCGGTTGCAACCGAACAGCACAGATCTATGACACAAAAACTGGTCAGAAAACTTGGTACGTCTTCCTCTGATCTGGTTCACTTATCCACTCTAATATGCGTTATAGCGTGCTTGTCGATGAGGCCGCGAGCAAAACGGGGGACTTGTACATCCGGAGCGTGTGCTTTAGCCCAGATGGCAAGTATCTTGCCACAGGTGCGGAGGATAAGCAGATCCGGGTACGCCACGGTTTTCGCGAACGTGATCCGTGCACTTCTATATGCTAATGACCGCTTGTTATTCTGACAGATCTGGGACATTCAAAAGAAGCGGATCCGGACGGTCTTCGAAGGTCACCAGCAGGAGATCTACTCTCTCGACTTTTCGCGCGATGGCCGGCTCATCGTTTCGGGTTCGGGTGACCGTACGGCGAGGATTTGGGATATGACCGACACGACAGGGCAATCGTGCAAAGTCCGTAAGTGTTATTTTCATTCCTTTGGCTTCGTCCCTTCTCGGAATTATCAGTGACTGATAATACTGGCGTACAGTCAATATCCCCGAACCGGACAACGTTGATGCCGGAGTGACGTCCGTGTGTATCTCCCCTGATGGCCGACTCGTTGCCGCTGGCTCCCTCGACACCGTCGTTCGCATCTGGGATGTCCAAACCGGGCAACTGGTTGAGCGTCTCAAAGGCCATCGCGACTCCGTCTATTCTGTAGCATTCACCCCCGATGGCAAGGGGCTTGTCTCCGGATCCCTCGACAAGACGCTCAAGTACTGGGACGTCCGTCCGATCTTACGTGCGCGTGAGGGAGCTGGGTCGTCTGGTCCTGGTGCACCTCCTGGCTCGAGCGGGAAGAACGGTCCGGGTGGCAAGGGCGATGGTGGTGGAGAGAAGGGCAGTCAGTGCACGATGAACTTCACCGGCCACAAGGACTACGTGCTTTCGGTTGCCGTGTCGCATGACGGCAAGTGGGTCGTTTCAGGATCGAAGGATCGGGGAGTTCAGTTTTGGGATGCGAACACGGCTGTCGCGCAGTGTATGCTGCAGGGACACAAGAACTCTGGTGAGTCTCATGTTTTGGTGTTTACGTGATTATATCCCCGAGTGGAAGACGTTGCGGCGTTGAGCCAGTCAGTCTTTGTGTGTTCACTGGCTGATGCTATGTCTCGTAATGCCTGCAGTGATCTCAATCGATCTCAGTCCCGCGGGTAATGTTCTTGCTACTGGCTCTGGCGACTGGCAAGCACGAATATGTATGTTCATACTCTTCGTTTGTCGTCTTATCATGATTGCTGACATCACGTCTCTTCCAGGGAGGTACGAGGCGCTCTGAATCGTATTCGGACCGCACATCGAAGTCTCCTTCCCCGTCCTCGCTCTTGTATAATGTATCCTTGTCGCTAAGTTTGCACGCTCTCGTCGCTGTTGTTCTACTGTCCCACCTCTCCATCGAACTCCTCCACATTATGAGATCAATCCAATCCGCTTGCGCTGGGTCTCCTGTGTTCCCTCCCTGCCATTCATGCCTTTACCTCCCGCTAGCTGTTAGTACTACACCGCCTGTCATCTGCCATCTTCTCTGTGCATATTACTATTTTCTTTACTCTTGAATGTGTCTGTCATGTAGTGTGTGTTGTTGGTTGTCTGTGTATTGTCTTGGTGTCCCAATCAATTGTCAATCTTCCTCGATTGATTTTTTTACTGTAACCATTTCGCAGGGGCTGGTTTAGTATACAAGGATGGTTGAAAAGTGGAGTTCTTTCCAGTGATCGTGTTGCACTCTAGATCTTCTGTTGTAAATTAGATGCTTCAAGACAGTCCCCCTCAAAGATAGTGTGATGTTACAGCTAGTCTCGGCGCTCTTGTTGTTTGGGCCAAAGAAAAATCAATTATCTAGTCTGCCACTAGCAAGCAATATCTCCTTAACATCTCTACTTTTTGCCTTGATTGTTTCTGAGTTTCACTTGGTTTTCATATCTGAATTGCCATCAGCAAAAGTGAAAAAATGTCTGCCAGGCTTGCAGACATTGCCTCCAGTGCTCATTGGCATGATTATAGGAGCCTGTCTGATTTCAGAGGTAGGAGGGCATCCCTGTGCAATCATCATACCCAGGGCCACATTGCATGTTCACACACTCTGGGATACGTATTGTATGATGATGTGCACTCACACAATGATGAATAATACTACCATATATTTAATATTTGTAAGAACACCAGTTTTCAGATAAGGAAGCATCAATAACTGTATAGTACCTGCGCGGTGACTAGTATGGCTAGGGAATGGCAGGGGTCAACCCCTGGGTTTCACAGAGTGACCCTTGGCCCAAACCCATAAAAAACCTGTACCCTTGACCCAAGGATCACAGCGGATCACGGGCGCTGGCACCAGGCCTCAGGGCTCTCGGAGGTATGGGTTTTCTGCGAGTGTACTGCAGGTGGAAAAAGATGCAGGTGTATGCAATCGTCATCAGGCATGATTTTATAGAGCTTCTATCACTACAGACCAATACACAAGGACATGTCAACTACCATCAACCTTGAATAGAATGTGTTGTGGATACTAAGCAACACGCTGATCTCTTGAAACATAGACTCGACACATTGGACTCTATCAGTTTTGACACATGCCTTTCAGACTATGAAACAGCCCAAGCATCTTTCAGCAAGTTATGCAGACCATCCTCGCCCCTTATCTGTGGATCTTTGCACTCATTTACATCAACAATATTGTCGTTTACTCAAAAGACTTCAACAAACATGCACAGCACTTGAATGCCATCCTTGGAGCCATCACCGACGCGGGTATCACATTATCACCAACTAAGTGCCACTTCGGCTACCACTTACTCATGCTCCTAGGACAGAAGGTCTCCCATTTAGGACTGTCCATGAACAAGGACAAAGTAAACACAATCGCTCAATTGGCACCTCCGAGGAACATCAACAAGCTGTCCACATTTCTAGGAATGATGGTTTACTTCTCCACGTACATTCCCTTCTATACTTGGATAGCAGCGCCACTCTTCGCCCTGCTCAAGAAAGGTAAGGACTGGGACTGGGAGTCCGTGCATCAAGAAGCCTTTGAACTCTGCAAGCAAGTGCTTATGCAGGCCCCTGTTCATGCTCACACCATACCTGGGAACCTGTACTGACTCTATTCTGATGCATGTGACTACGGACTCGCCACAATCCTGCAGCAGGTTCAACCTATCAAGATTCGCAACCTCTGGGGGACCAAGGTTCACTCACATCTGGAGAAAGTGTACCGTGCAGGTGAATCCATCCCAAGACTAGTTGTGCAAGCTGACAAAAGCATCAATGATGTACCCCAACCTGGCGAATGAGCTGAGAATTTCGAAGATATGGAGGTCCATATTGAGCATGTGGTTGCCTATTGGTCCGGCATCCTGAAGACGGCTGAACGGAACTGCTCCCCGACAGAGCGTGAAGCTCTGGCACTCTGAGAAGGACTTATCAAGTTCCAGCCTTACATCAAAGGCAAGAAAATCCTCACTATTACAGATCACACCACACTGACTTGGAGCCGCACCTTTCAGAATATAAACCGTCAATTGCAAATCTGGGGTACCACATTCACAGCCTACCCCAATCTGAAGATCGTGCACCATGTGAGGAGAGTCCATTCGAATGTCGACCCCATCTCCTGACTCAGACAATGCATTCCGTATCAGGACAGTCCGGCCTCGCCTGAAGGTGTGGTGCTCACCATTGGTGATCAATCGGAGGATCCCCTCAAGAACACATTCGAGGAACTCGGCCTGAAGTTCGAGGAACACCTTCTCAAGCTTGCGAAGACAGACACATCGGACCTAGAGGGTGGAAACCAACTAGAGAGTATCATTGAGACAGCACAGGATGTCCCTTTTGATGCCAAAGTAAGTCTTGCATATACAGTGGCTGCCACATCTTCTCTCATTGTTGGACTCTCACAGGACGAGCTCGCTCACTGGTGCAAGGCCTATCAATGAGACCCGCACTTCCAGCAGGTGCTCAAGATGCTCAAGAGCGAGAACAAAGAAGAGGTGTCCGATTTCCCTCAATACTACCTCAGAGAGGATGTACTCGTCTACTTTGAGGACTGGAACACAGCTAGTCGCCTCTGCATACTAGAAGAATTGCAGACAGAACTGATTAAGGAGACCCTCGTCTTGGAGGACTAACCCTCCAGACCGCTGCCGAGCTCGTTAGACAATGGCTCGCATCCCGCACCTCCAATTCCCCCATCGCTTCGACCTCAGCACTACCCAAGGTTGAAGCAGAACCCGAGCAAGAGGACTCAAACCCTGCAGTTGAGGAGGAACCCAAACAAGAAACTGTAGTTCTCAACACCCCGACACCTCCATCCTCACCACCCTCATTGTCCTCTTCCTCTTCGCCCTCATTGCGAGCACTGTCACCCACTTCCACCATGGCCACACCCACCCCCTTTGATATCTCCAAACTCCTCTCCCAAGTTGCCCCTTGCGAGTACGATGGAAAACTCGCGCAGGAAGGGCTCCGCTTTGAAGCCAATGCCTGCATCTACTACGATCTTCTCGAAGCGCAAGGTGTCGCGCACGAGATCCGCTGGATCACGATCCTCAACAAGTTGACCAGTGGCACTGCTGAGTGGGCCAGCCCATACATCGTCACGGTGGCCAGCGGCAATGTTGCATGGTCGGACTTTGCGGCCTTTGAAGGGTCGTTCAAGGCGCACTTCTGTGCTGCGAACGACAAGGAAGCGGCCGTTGCAGAACTCACCAAACTCTGCAAGGCTTCGTATCGGCTTGGCACTGTCAAGGACTATACCGGTCAGTTCAATGCCATCGCTGCTCGCACCAGGTTCGGTGATGCAGACAAGCACAAACAGTACCGCACAGCACTCCCTTACAAGATCAAGAACACCTTTGCGACCACAGCACACGACATCTCGGACCTCGCCAAGATCCAGAAAGTCGCGCTGCAGATGGACAAGCAACTTGCCGTGCGCGAGGAGGAACGGCTGAAGCAATTTGGATGGAAGAAGAAGGGCGAAAAGGCGGCCGCCTCCGGTTCGGGCAAGAAGAAGTTCGACGGAGAGTGCTGGAACTGCAGTGAGAAAGGACATCCCATGTGGCACTGCCCAAAGCCCAAAGTTGAGGGCCAATGGGCTGCCTCTTCTTCCTCATCCAGTACCAATGAGCTCACGACGCTCAAGGCCCAGCTCAAGGCAATGGAGGAGAAGATCGCCACCCTTACGGTGGTTGATAAGAAAGAGGGTTTTTGATTAGAACCGCATTGGATGCTGCATGTGCTGGTTCTTGTAGTAATAGTCGATTTTCTGTACTGGGTTTGTCGTTTGTATATGAAGTAAATCATGATGGTCAACACTTTCATATACTGGTACAGTTAATTGGCAAGCAGCAACATGAGGACATTGTAGCTATGGTAGATAGCGGTGCTACTACTAAGTTCCTACATAGACGATTTGTAGAGCAAAATAGGGTTATGATGAGGAAGTTGGCAAGGCCAATTCCTCCGTACAACATCGACGGTTCAGAGAACTGTGATGGTACGATCACAGAGGTTGCCATGTTGGACATGGCAATCGGAGACCACAGGGAGAAGGTGGTCTTTGTAGTGACAGATATAGGAGAAGAGGATGTCATCATCGGCCTGGACTGGCTACGTGAGCACAACCCTGAAATAGACTGGGAACGCGGCTCGCTGCGCCTGTCAAGATGTCCAGAGACATGCCCGGCTAACCAGAGAACCTCTGAACCTGTCGAGACCAAAGCGCGTGATATGGAGGTACGGCTTATGGTGCGCCGCAGTCCTTGACGGACAAAGAAGGTTAGGAAGGTTGGAAGGGTATGTGTGGCCGTGATGACTGAGGAGAAGGAGGAGGATAGGCCCTGGCCACCAGGATTCCTGCCACGGTGGGATGGAACTGAGACATCTCTTCTCAATGCATGGGAGGATGGATGACGCCTTTATGGTGCTCCGCAACTGTTTGCTTCAGTGACATACACATATTCGCAGCAACTCGCTGAGCAAGAGTACCAGAAGAAGGTAGTCCGCCCTGTCGAGGAGATCGTACCCAAGCCCTATCACAAATACTTGCATGTGTTCTCGAAAGAGGCGTCCAAATGTTTGCCAGAACATGGACCCTATGACCATGCGATAGAGCTCGTGCCTGATGCAAAGATGTTCCATTCCTGTGTGTACCCCCTATTGCCCAGCAAACAAGGAGAGCTTGACAAGTTCCTCGCTGAGAACTTGGCCAAAGGCTATATTCAAGAGTCAAAGTCGCCAATATCGTCACCATTCTTCTTTGTCAAGAAGAAGGATGGTAGCCTACGTCCAGTCCAGGACTATCGGTGACTCAACGAGATCACCATTAAGAACCGTTACCCACTACCGTTGGTATCGGATCTGATGGATCGACTCAAGAAGGCCAAGTACTTCACAAAGCTTGATATTTGTTGGGGGTATAACAATGTGAGAGCTAAGACCAATGATGAATGGAAGGCTGCCTTTGTGACCAATTGGGGGCTGTTCAAGCCGAACATTATGTTCTTTGGGTTAGCCAATTCACCCAGCACATTCTCTGCGCTCATGAATGACATCTTCAAGGACCTCATCATACTCAGCAAAGTCACTATCTACCTCGATGACATCCTCATATTCACCGACAGTCTCACGTGAGGTCCTGACACATCTTAAGGAGAATGACCTGTTCTGCAAGTCAGAGAAGTGCGAATTCGAACAGCCCAAGGTGGAATATCTCAGTGTACTCATCTCGGAGAACTGCATAGAGATGGACCCAGTGAAGGTGAAGGGTATCGCAGATTGGCCTGTCCCTCAGAATGCCACAGAAGTACAGAAGTTCCACAGTTTTGCAAACTTCTATTGGTGGTTCATAAAGGACTTTAGTGCCATCTGCAAACCCTTGGATCACCTCACAGGCAATGTGCCATGGCAATGGGGAGACAAAGAGCAGTCTGCCTTTGACGAGCTCAAGTGTTGCTTCACCAGAAGCCCTGTCCTGATGATCTATGATCCAGACTGCAACACCTGCATTGAAGTCGACACATCTGACTTTGCTACAGGTGCGGTTCTGTCCCAGGAGGGGGAAGACGGCAAATGGCACCCCATTGCTTGTCACTCCGAGTTGATGAATGACGCTGAACACAACTACGAGATCTACAACAAAGAGATGCTCGCCATCATTTGTGCCCTGCAGGCTTGGTGTCACTATTTTGAGCTCCCTAGTGTGTTCGAGATCCAGTCGGACCACAAGAACCTCAAGTATTGGTGCACAGCACAGAACCTCACACCGAGGCAGGCACAATGGGCTCTCTATCTGTCATGATTCGACTTTGTCATCTCACACAAGCCTGGGACATCTAATGGTAGGGCCGATGCACTGTCGAGATAGCCCAACCACCAGCACGAGGATGCAGATGACAATCTCGATCGAGTCTTGTTGTAGCCAGACCGTTTCTGGGTATTGGCAGCCAAGAGAGGGCACCTATCGGTGGTTCCAGAGAAGGCACTGCTTCAATGCATCCGCGAGTGTGGAGAGCGCGAGCAGGAGGTCGTGGAGGCACTCAGTAAACTGGACAAACTTGGACCAGCGCGTCTTCAGAATGACTTGGTGGACTGGAACAGTGAGCAAGGCCTGCTACTGTACCGAGGCAAAGTCTATGTCCCCAAGGACGACGCGCTGCGTGCTGAGATTGTACGCATCCACCACAACGTCCTGCCTGCTGGACACCCTGGGCAGTCAAAGACGTTGGAATTGGTCACACAAAACTACTGGTGGCCGGGCATAGCAAAGTTCATTAAGGATTACGTTGAGACCTGCGACACCTGTCGCCGTGGCAAGGGTTTGCATACCAAACCGCACGGTCCTCTTCAACCAAACAAAATCCCTGATGGCCCGGGCCAGATTGTGACGTGCGACTTCATCACTGGACTCCCAGAGGTGGACGGATACAACACGCTTCAGCTCATCGCTGATTGGCATGGAAAGATGATACATCTTATTCCTTGCACCGAGGAGATTGACGCAGAAGGAGCTGCTGACAACGTCATCCGAGAACATTTTCATCTTCATGGGCTGCCACGGAAGATCATCTCTGATCGTGGGCCCCAGTTCTCAAGCAAGCTCTTCCACGCTGTACTCAAGGGACTCGGCATAGAAAGTGCAATGTCCACAGCCTACCACCTGCAGACAGATGGGCAATCAGAACGATGGAACCAGGAGATAGAGGTGTACCTTCGTATGTTCTGCTCGCGGCACCGCGATGACTGGGTCAAGTGGCTGCTGATTGCAGAGTTTGCCTTTAACTTGCACCAGCACTCGTCAATGGGTTATTTGCTGTTCTACCTCATGTACAGCTACGAACCCCAGTTCCACATTCCGATGTTGCCCACAGCAGTGCCTGCAGCTGATGAATGCTGGGAGGAGTTGCGACAGGCGCGAGAGGATGCAACTGTGGCCTTGACTCTGCCAGCAGAATGGATGAAGGAGTACTATGGACAGTATGTCTGTGACACTCCAGAGTTCAAGGAAGGCCAGAAGGTGTGGCTCGACACGAGGAACTTCTGTGTTCCTGGAGTCTCTCGGAAACTGGTGGATCAGTACGCTGGCCTGTATCCGGTTGTATGCAAGGTGGGCAATCTGGCTTACAAGCTCAGACTCCCCAAGGACCTTGTAATCTACCCAGTATTCCACGTTTCTCTCCTGCTTCCGCACAAGGAGAGTCGACTCCCCGGTCATCACCCGGCAGAGTCAGCGGCAATTGAGGTGGAGGGGGAGGAAGAGTACAAAGTGGAGGAAGTGTTGGAGTTGCAGCAGTATGGGCGGTGGAAGAAACTGCAGTACCTCGTACACTGGAAGGGTTGGGGCCCTGAACACGACAGCTGGGAGGATGCAGTGGACCTTACAAATGCGCCGCAACTTGTGCAGAAATTCCATTCAATGCACGCAGAGGCGCCTGGTCCTCTCAAGAAGACTTAGTCGTGAAGGCACGACCCTTAGGAGGGGGGTATTGTCATGAACATTCCATTTGGCACCTGCTACCAGCGCCTTAGTTTCCTTTTTCGGATGATCTACTTCTCACGTCGTACTTATTGTTCTCTGTTGCATTGTATCTCGTCCTTTGTTCCTCAGCACAATAGCTCCTTATTGTCCGTCGTCGCTATTGTTCTGTTTCTATTGTTCACCCATGTCCATAGTTACCTATTGTCCCTGGGTTCTCATTGTCCTCTATACATATATAAGGACCTGTACTTCGCTGCCTGGAGACCTCAGTTTCGACCTCTTGTCTCTAGGTAAGCCTCGCTGTATTTCCCTCATTAGTTACCTCACTCAATACATCTTGTCTCCAGCCCTGACCATTGAGCCTTGCTCCGCTCTCGCTGCATAAGTGCTCGTCAATACCCTTGCTCGTCTTGCAAGTCTCCCTGGTCCTTACTCGATGGCCAGTCGTAACAACTAACAGAGCGAGTTCCACCTGCAGTAAGTGTACAACCTAATTCTTTGCTGTGTACATTCTGAATATGCATGTATAGGCCTCACCCATGAAGGAGTATATATACCTTCTTCTAATCTATTATCACATTGGGACAGAGGGTCACCGAACCTTCTCCTGATGAGCCCCAAATATTATGGGGAACCCATCTTTGGTGAATAAAGCCATACTTATGCATATTAATATCATCTCACCATTACAATCCTGGGCCCCTCTCCAATAAAGGAGAGATTGCTTCTTGTTTTTTAACATCCTGGTGGGGCAGGGGTTTATTGGGCACCCTCATGGCAAGCACCGAGCTCCTTGTGGGCCGAGATATGGGCACCTGCTTGACAAGTTTCCACCTATTTATGTGCAATATATCATCACACACTTTCTGAACAAATGTTCATTGATACTATAAATGCAGTGATAAACTTTATATTTCAATGTGTTCCTCCACTAGGCTCTTGATGAAGCATGTCTATATAAAGCTCCACCAAAATATAATGACTGCTTCAAATTATAAGGCCACTGTTATTAAACTTTATAGACCATATAAGATCTGTATATCTCATATTGCTCCCTCTTATATATTGAGGGGAGGGGCACCTCTACTGCAACAAATAAGATGTCCTGGTAATCAGTGCTGGTCTGCTGGCTGTATTCTTCCTTATGTCACTAATGGTCAAGTAAACAGCAACTATGACTACAGATATGCTGGCTGTGTGGCTCAAAGTACACCAGTCACAGCATTAGATATGATAACTGCTGAGATGCCTTTGCATCAAATTATCCATAGGCTTCCCAAACTCAGTTTATTGGACATTGCTCAGAAACATAAAATACCAGGTGTATCCACCAGAAGCAGTAAGGATGTATTAATGTCAGTACTCACATTGCACGTCTGTCAGGATTGTACAAGCTTTGCATATAGGTTCCGGACTTTAGATAAGCAGATCAGTACAAAGACACACAACCAGCAACAATGTGATAGACAAAAGAGTCCAAAAAATAGTTCCACAATCCCAACATTATTCCCTCCTAAACCTTCAACTACAGAATCTCTTGCTGAAATCATTCAGGGCTTTTCAACCCAAACTCATAAAGAATCAGGTTGTGCTGTATGCAGATTGTTGACTGCAAAGTCTCTGTTGCACAAGATGGAGGATTTTGAATTTGATAAAGACATTCTTATTGCTATCTGGTATGTCAAAAATGAAAGCAAATGTTGTGAGCCACTCCCTTCCAATGCCAAAGATTTATTCTGTGCTACCTCCACCCAAAGAAGATCTTGACAATGTTCTGGCCTTTATTTATGTAGGACCTAATGTACCCACAGAGAAAGAGTATAGACATACTCCTATGTTAGTAAGGTGTAACAAAGTCGCCACTGCAGACTTGCAAATTTCATATGACAATCTCAATTTATATCCTGAAGAGTTGTGTCAGAGGTTCGGTATAGCGACTGGCCAGGGGACAGACGCGCAAGGGTTCAGTGGGGAGTGAGAACCTCAATGGATTCAAGAGGTCAAACTAGGGGAATGTACATGGGGGACCAGGTCTTTATATACGTAACCAGAACAATAGCAGGACTGAGGTAACGGGTCCCTACGTCAAAGAGAGAACAAAGGGATAGTCGAGAGAGAGAGGTCTATTGTACTGGGAAGGACAATAGCACTGGACGGTCCGGGCCGAGGACAATAGCTAACACGTGATGTTGTGATCACGCGCCTAGTAAGAGTACAATGGGGTCAAACCCAAGGGTTATGCAGGGGTGAGAGCGAGATAGCAAAGAGAAAAGGAGGAAACGGTGTACAAGGTGGTAACAGACTCCTTGCGCCTCGAGAAGATCGTAGTAGATGTGGGCATTAGCTACAAAGCGAAGCCCTTCCTGCACGAGTTTTCCATTGTACTCGCGAGGGGCGATTTGAGAGAGGAGTTTGGAAACATCAAAGGGGGCGGGTGTGGCCATGATGGAAGCGGGTGATGAGGGTGGAGAGGGACTTGGCATGGGTGAGGGACCTGGCACAGGTGAGGGGCTACTCGGGGTGTTAAGAACAACGGTTTATTGTGGAGGGGTCCCTGCCAGAGAGGGTGTGGGTGGGGGGTTGGATGTTCATCGTGCAATACGGTCACTGGCTAGCATAAGTGCTTGGCCAAGTGGAATGGATCCCAACGAGGGTGATCCGCTGGGAGTGGGGATACAACTAGGAGCATGGCTAGGGGGACATGTGCCTGGTCGGCTGATTGCAGCAGCAGAGGCTGCTCGTGGAAGATAATTGGTGGGGACTCTGGGTCGTGACTGGGTGATGAGATCATTCTGCTCTGGGGCGGTTGCGACAAAACTGGGATACTGAGACCAGCTTTCCTCGTCCCAGTCAAAGGTGTTTGACCGGTTGGGGCAGGGTTGTTGTTCGCAGATGTACCACCGTGAGTCGAACTTGTGCCAATGCTGGTCTTCGACTGCGACGACGTGGAAGACATGCCCGTATGTACTGCAGCTCACTAGGTTGTTGGAACTCGCTTCCTATCCAAGGAACAGAGACGGCAGGTGCACAATCCAACACTGTCTGCTCAGCCTCCTCGGCCTATTGCTGTGTCTTAACCACAAGGGACATGAGCCCAGGGGTGTCCTGCCTTGGCTTTGTTTTGCCACCTTTCTCTAGCCTCCCACGCCGTGAGGCGGACCACTTCTGTCAGTGCCGGGGTCTCAGGTTAGGAGCTTTCCGCGCACTGTACCACTAAAAGTGGCAAGCCTCGAGTTGAATCAAGACCACGTCCGATGGTGTGACTAGAGCACGCACTACGCTAGGCCAACACAGAGGATCTGAGTGCGTACCATATGAGGGGAAAGGGGAATAATAAACATGTGTAAACTCCTGGGGGAAGGGTGCACTGGTGCTTGTGGAGAAGTTTCGACCTAATGTTACGACTGGACATTGAGTAAGGATCAGGGATACGTATGAGACAAGCAGGAGCACCGACAAGCACTTGTGCAGTGAGAGCGGAGCAAGGCTCAACGGTCAGGGCTGGAGACAAGATGTATTGAGTGAGGTAACTAACAAGGGAAATACAGCGAGGCTTACCTGGAGACAAGAGGTCGAAACTGAGGTCTCCAGGCAGCAAAGTACAGGTCCTTATATACGTATAGAGGACAATGAGAACCCAGGGACAATAGGTAACTATGGACACAGGTGAACAATGGAAACGGAACAATAGCGATGATGGACAATAAGGAGCTATTGTGCTGAGGAACAAAGGACGAGATACAATGCAACAGAGAACAATAAGTACGATGTGAGAAGTAGATCATCCGAAAAAGGAAACTAAGGCGCTGGTAGCAGGCGCCGAATGGAACATTTATGACATCGATCCACAGCATACATTGAGAAATGGAAAGGACATCATAAGAGGCCATATTGGCCAGCAAGACCCTGCACTTGGCTTTAATGGAAGTGAAGGCATTGATGTATATGCCTTGGGACAAAAGCTGTTGGAAACCAGTGAAGATACAGTAAACAAACAATATCTATGCAGAAGTTGTCATCACAAGGGCCCTAGTATTAGACTAAGGATGGTGATGTGGATGTTTGACAAGTTTATCTGGAAGAATCAGCTCAACAAGATGGGGTCTTACAAGGACAGGCTAGTTAATCTATGGCTGAAGGTGTACTTTACTCAGAAGTCAGAGAAAAAATGTCCCAACTGTGCCCAACCTATAATCATGCAGCTGACTTATATGGAGGCTCCTAGTTTTGTAACCTGTGTAGTGTATAAGCTGAAAATTGAAGTGGAGAATCAGATCACAATTCCAGAACATCCCTAGTTGTGCAGATTATGTGGGATAGTGTACTTTGCTCCAAACCACTTTGTAGCCAAAATTGCGGACAAGTCCGGTGAAGTGTGGCATAATGATGGATTTGAAATGGGGGAAGATACAGAGTATATTGGAAACATTGTTAATATGACTTCTACCAATCTTTTGAAGCACAAGAGGTATGCTGCTAGCCTTCTCGTGTACACCAAGCTGGAATAGATATAATAAATAGAACTACTAGTGCATACATTGATATATCAGGTCAGGTGATGTGGAATTACTTGTATTTAAAAGTGTTTGAAAGTGGCTTGGTAGTGTTCATGGTATAGATTAAGCACCCAATATAAGGCATTGGTGCATTTTTTATTTGCCTAATATCTCTGCTAATAGTGACCCTAATTCTATGAAACTACCATTATTAAAACGTGTTCAAAGGGCTCTTTCTAATAGCCGCTGCCACTTAGGTCTGCACACTTATTAAAAAAATCCTTCAAATAGCTTGAAAATAGACAAATAGTGCTAAACAGGAGTCAAACCCTTAACCTCAAGAAATTCACAAAGGACACATTAACCGCTAAGCTATGGAACCCTAATATACAATCTCAGATAAATGTATTTATAGGCTACTGCACAAGCAAATCTACTATAAAGAAAATAATAATCATCTTAGGCTATGCATTTAGCATAACATTATTACAATGTAGTGCATTGCACAGTTGTTGACTTATATACTATTAATCTCCGGTCAATCAAAGTCATCAATATGAGCAATTTCATGGGTCCCGTTCCTCATCAATCATCACCTGCCAGAATTGGCCCACTTCCACCCAAGTGCATGAGGAGGGTGGTAGGCAACCAGAGCATTTTGCGCACCTGGACCGAGGACAGAATGAGGAATGAGGTCCATGCACATGTTTGGAGTGATCATCACTGGTGGCTGGTAGACAACAAGCGCATTCTGCGCACCTGGGCCAAGGGTTAGGTGAGGAATAAGGTCGGTGCACTGAGGAGCAGGTGTTTCCTGAAGCTGAACGGACAAAGGTCAATAAGGAATGAGGGAGTTCTGCACTCCGCGTCTGACTACAGGGTAGGGCTCGTGCAGATCGTATCCAAGAGTGTCGATGATGTCGCAATTGAAGGTTACGGGACCCCAGTTCTAGCTGTTGGGCTGAGTCGTGGCAGCGTGGAGCCGCGCATTGATGATCCACTCCTTAGTTCCATTGACAGTGTTCTGAAACCATTCCGACCATTCCTCGAACTTGTTAGTGTCGATGATAGAGCCGGCAGTAAAGGGCTGATGGTCATGGAAGAGATGAATGAAATAGTAGAGAGGGAGAGTGTCAGTTTTGAGTTCTGCAAGTGCTCCATCCCTAAGGTCGAGAGTTCCACGCAAGCAGTTCCCTCCGTACAAGGCATGAGCTAGGTGGTAAAGGACATTGGTGATCAACAAAATGAAGAGTTGGAAGATACCGGGGTTGATCCTGAAGTATGAAGCTTCCGATGGCTGCCACGAGTAGGTTTCACCGAGGAAACCGAGGAGATCGAGAGACCACTGGAACAGGTTGTGATATTCGAGCGGAAAGATGACATCAGCGAGATTGTAGGTGAAAGCACCGACAGTATTGCTGGAGACAAGAGAAGAGAGGCATGATGGTTGAAGAAGAAGGTGGATTTGGATTTGGAATGCAGCGATGGAGAGTTCAAGATGGCTGTTGGATGGTAGGAGGTAAAGTCCGCTCACAACCTTTATATCTTGCTCATCCTGCCACTCCTTCAATTACGATGCAGGTGAGTCCATCAATGTGCTGGCCTTTCTGCGAGCCTTCTGCTGCGTTGAGCATCATAGTTCTTGGCAGTGGCACTGGTGTCAGAGTTGGAGACCAGGTCATTCTTTGTTGAGTTAGAGGCAAGTGGCATGGTGATGTCAGCGCAAGCCTTGTGTCGATCCGGAAAGGTTAAATGCATGTCCGCCTTCCTGTTGAGGTGAGGCATGTCCTCCATTAGTTTATTGCAAGGTTCCTCCATATTTAATTTCGCTTTTATTTCCCATTCAGCGAGGACATCTGGGGTGTTGCGAAGCCCTTGTTTAGTCTTCCACTCATCTTCTGATTTGTTGAAGGCTACGTACCGTATGCAATATTCTTTGATGGCGTGACCCTTTTTCCCCACTTTCCAGTGTTCTCCAATAGTTGTATCGACCTTGACCTCCGGTCGTTCGGAGAAGTCGGCACGGTTGAGACAATGTGTTGGCCGGTTGCCAAGTTCCGGGGGTGAAGGGTTGTAGGGTTCGAGGTGCACAATGTTCAATACTGGGTGTATGCCATAAGACACCGGAAGATGTAGACAGTATGCAACAGGACTAACCTTACTCATTACTTTGAAAGGACCGTCGTACTTCATGAGCAGCTTCTTTCCTCAGCCCTTTTCTTTCTGCATGAGATCTAGGGAGTGCGGATTAATCAGTACTAGGTCTCCTTCATTGAACTCATACCTAAGTCGACCATGGTTATAGTTCCTCTGTTGTGCTGCTTGCCCCAATGCTAAGGCCTGTTGCACTTTATGTCTGTCAGCGGCAAAGTGTTCAGCCATCTTGTCAGCAAGTTGCTGACCGGAGACGTCCAAGTCAGAGTTTCCCTTCTCGGAGTTATGCCCTCTCATGAGTTGTCGAGGAGATGGTTGCATGATGGCTGCTGGAGAATGGATGAGAGTTGTGCCGGTTGTAGGGAGATATCCCTGAAGAAGGTAAGTGGGGCAAAACCGGTTGCGGTATGTGGAGTGGCATTATAAGAGAGTGTCAGTCCATCAAGGTGTTTGGACCAGTCATCATGAGAAGGGGATACATATGCCCGTAACACTATTTCTAGTGTCTAGTTGAGGATCTCAGTCTGGCCGTCCACTTGAGGGTGATGCGCGGTTGTAAGTGCACACCGAATACCCATGAGACTGCACAGTTTCTCCCATAGTTCGGACGTCCAGCAGGTATCCCTGTCTGAGATGACTTGTCGAGGGAGACCGTAGTGAGCAACGATGTGATGAAAGAAGAGTTTTGCGGTTTCTTCCGCAGTTACCTTCATTGTCATCACTACGCGCCCCAGAGGTCGGGATAAGTGAGGAGTTAAGTCGTATTTATCGCGCTTCGCTACCTTAAGTAGAGGCAAGGTCGGACCCCACTTAAAAGTCGCGTTTTGTCCTGCCATTAGAAAGCCCACATTTAGCCAGTAAAAATACGATGAGATAGGGCGCGCACCCGGAGGCACGCAACCGCTTGCAACGATCATTGAGCGCCTCATCGGAGCAGACAAACAGAGACAAACAGAGCCGTGAAACGGACGTCCGCATCGATAATCGCCTCTGGAGTCTGGGCTCCTTCTCCAACGCCTCTCTACTTTTGACTCGTTTGACTCTTGTTTGGTCGCCGGCACTCTGAGTCTGTTTCTCTGGTGCTGGCCTATTGGCTGTCCTCTCTGTATCTGGGAGCTTAACTGGAGGCCTCAACATCTCGCTGGCATAGTGGTTCTCGGTCTAGGCTGGAGATCTGGTGGACGCTCTCGGGCCTCGAATCCACCCTTGGATGAAAGGTATGTTCAACCTCTCGCTCTTTGATGCATTGACTAGGGTGTGGACCTCGCCCATCTTCCAGCACTATTTTCACTTCGGCCATCATCTTACGCTACAGGCACTACCTCGTTGCAGCACCCATGTTGGATTAGCTTTGCGCACTTGAGGCAAGCCACCCACTTTGCCCAGACAATGGAGGCTGACTTAACACGTCGTCTTTAGATTGGCACGATGCTTGTATACACCCCCCCTGGTTGTAGTAGGCTAGTAGTTGTCGCAGCCACTTCTTTGGAGTATGTTCCGCTCCACCTTCGTTCCGTACACTCTCTAGTCACTGACTGACATTTCATGCACCTTCCACCCAGCACACCTTTGCTAACCTGTGCAAGTGTATTGGCGTAACCGCGCATCACCGTGTGCTGTTCCGCCGATACATTTGCCCTCTGCAGCTCTAACTCGGGCTCCTCGCGCACAAGTGGGAGTGAGAGGAGCAGCAGTCGGCATTCTGGGTCCTTCGTTAACGGCGACGATGACAATGACGACGAGCACCTGTTTATGGTGCCTTCGGAGCCTGAAGTGAATGCGTGATGGCTGCCGTGCCCGAGGAGGCTCATCCCAAGAGGTGAGCACGCTATTATCCCCATGTCCGAGGACAAGTAGGCTCCTAACAGGTAAGTATATCCGAAGTACTACGCGGCCGCCGGCGAGGCCCTCAATTTCACCCACGACGCGGAGTCCGGCGCGCACGAGTCGCTGCACAAGCGCATGCCGACGCCTGCCCGAGCGCCAGGTATCCATATGAGGTGGGAGAGGTAGATAGAGTCAGCAGGCCGCTCCGCTATCGGATGTATAGACCTTCAGTCGTGTAGACACAGATGATGCCCGTCAATAGATTTATTATTTCGCTTTCTATACGCGCCGGAATCCAGAAACTGGGAGCAATGTGAAAGAGCTGAGACCCCTGCCAGCAGCGCACCCACTGCAACCAATTGGGAAGGTCGTAAAAGGGAAAGTTTGTCATTGAAAAATCCTGCCTTCCCTCCCTACCTAAACTCGTGAAAAGCCCCAGGCGCCAAACCCGAATTCCTCGCCATTTCTACTAGGTTTCTGCTGCAAAAACTCCGACCTTAGAGGTGGTCATTACGTCGTATTTTGTCCGACCTCCGAGGCACACAGTGCATAGAGATGAAGAACCCATACTTTGTCAGTTTGTCGACAATAACCAGACAGTTGTCGTGACTGTCCGAAGTCAGCAATTCCGGGATGAAGTCCATAGTAACTACTTCAAAGAGATGGGATGGAATGGCGATGGGCTGGAGTAGTCCGACAGGTGCATGTTGGCGAGGTTTAGCCTTCTGGCAGATATCACACATGGAGACGTACCGTTTGATATGCCGCGACATCCATCGCCAGTAGTACATTTCCGCAATCCGATTGTACATACAGTGATACCCGGCATGCGCTGCTTCTGTCTTGAAGTCAACAGAGTCCCAGTGGGGGTCGGCTTGCGACTTTGGGGCTGAGAGGTTGGATGCGAGGTAGGGTGGGATGCAGGACGAGATGCAGGGTTACTAGTTGCAACTGCTGCCGCTTGGCAAAGAGGCGGACTTTCGGGGTCACGAAATGCAGGTGTAGGGGGTCTGGCAATGTGTGCAAGGATAAGGGCTGGTTGGTCTTTGGTAGTGATGAGTCGAGGTGCGAGACCTTTGACTGCCTCAGGAATAGGTCTCCAAGTACGACTCTGGTGTGGGCATGGTTGTGTTACACAGACAGACCACCATTTCTTGTCCTTATCCCAGTACTCGTCCTGGACTTCAAAGGGGTGAAAGGCATGCGCAAACTCTTTGCAAGCCAGGATGAAGTGTCTCGCTTCCTATCCAGGAACAATGGACGGCTGGTGCACAACCCAACACTGTCTGCTCAGCCTCCTCGGCCTATTGCTGTGTCTTAACCTCAAGGGACACAAGCCCAGAGGTGTCCTGCCTTGGCTTTGTTTTGCCGCCTTTCTCTAGCCTCCCACACTGTAAGGCGGACCACTTCTGTCAGTGCTGGGGTCTCGGGTTAGGAGCTTTCTGCGCACTGTACCACTGAAAGTGGCAAGCCTCGAGTTGAATCAAGACCACGTCCGATGGTGTGACTAGAGCGCGCACTACGCTAGGCCAACACAGAGGGTCAAGAGTGCGTACCGTACGAGGGGAAAGGGGAAAGGGTGTGGGTACGCTGGTGCTTGTGAAGTAGTTTCAACCTAATGTTATGACTGGCCATCAAGTAAGGACCAGGGAGACTTACGAGACAAGCAAGGGCATCAACAAGCACTTGTGCAGCAAGAGTGGAGCAAGGCTCAACGGTCAGGGCTGGAGACAAGATGTATTGAGTAAGTAGATGTCTACCAGCGAAATACAGCGAGGCTTACCTGGAGACAAGAGGTCAAAACTGAGGTCTCCAGGCAGCAAAGTACAGGTCCTTATATATGTATAGAGGACAATGAGAATCCGGGGACAATAGGTAACTATGGACACGGATGAACAATGGGAATGGAACAATAGCGACGATGGACAATAAGGAGCTATTGTGCTGAGGAACAAAGGACGAGATACAATGCAACGGAGAACAATAAGGAGGAATGACAAGACTAGGGATAGTGAGACTCGGAGGTGCCATGTGAGAGTCAGAGATGCCTAGTGAGAGTCACAGGCGCCCGGTGAATGTGGCAAGTGCACTGCCACCCGTGGGATGTGCACACGTGGCCAGCCCTCATTCTGCGCTCTTGTTTTGTTCATGTCCTGTCTGTCTATGGTCTCTCTTACCTCTCGCTTGTCTGTGGTGTCATACTTTGCCCTGCTTTCTGATGTTCAGGCTACTCTCTTCCTGGCTTCCCTCATGCAGTTGCTAACTATCCCAACTCCGGCATCATTGGATCACACTTGGAGGGCCACCGTCCAGAGGCTTCATCGCAGTGCGCGGACTTCGATAGCAGGCTAGGCAGGGAAGGGAAGAGAGTCACAGTTGCAGGGAGGACAGTTTACATATTGATAATGTATGTGTGTTACACATTGGTTGATCTATCCTTGCATGTCCAACTACACTGTTTTGCCCATCAAGTGAAACACGTCTTAGTACCTGTAAGGTGAGTTCCTACACTATCTTGGGCGTGATGGAGTAGGAGGGGGAGACGTGAAGGGGATACCATCAAAAGAGAAAGAGCTGAGAGTCTGCCAGAATCCGATATCACTTGCATGGCGCATGTCAGAGTGGTGTGAGGGGGCAGGATGGCCCTCGGCGTGCACAGTGCTTGGGCCCGGGTAGGAGTAATCAATCTCCTCTTGTGGGTCCGGAAGCTGCAGATCAGGCATTGTTTGTGATGCATCTGCATGTAGAACTGGTTCACAGTCAGTAACTCTGAATGTAGGCTGGGCCAGCTATGTTGTACCTACTGCTCCATCCGCATCTGGCCCATCTGGTGCCAACAAGACTTGCTTCCCCTTCCCACTCCGTGCGTTTTTCATCCCTGTGGCAGCGCAAATAGCTTTCTGTTGCTCTTGTAGTTCCTTGATGGACACGTCTGCAGCTTTCTTGAGGGCCTCCACAGAAGTAAGCTTGTCATTGATCTCGACAAGCTCTTGGGCTGCCTCGCAGTTTGCCATTGCCTTCTTGGCGTGGGCTTGTCCCTTTCGCATGTTTGTCTTCATACGGTGTCCATACGTATTCAGAGCATTGTGCAGGACACCTGTTGCCTCCGCTTGCTGCAGCTCAAGGTCGACCTGGGTGTTAAACTTCCGTCCTCTGTAGCGGTGAGGGATTGATTTAGCTTCTGGTTTAGTACAGATACCAAATAACGTACTCTTCGACAGCTGCAAAAATTGAGAGCTTTGTGCCTGTATATGCATTCGTGCTTACATGGGCACTCTCAATCATGTTAGTGTTCCGTGACGTGATGTCCCAGTCCTCACATGGCATTTGCGAGAAGATTGGATTAGCAATTCCCCAAAAATATGGCACTCTTTCCTTGTCCATGTACCAGTCTGTTCAAAGATGAACATTCATGTATTCACTGGCAGCTGGCATAGTGTAATTTGACGTACCTCGGAGAGCCTTGCACTTTGATGTCTTGCAGAACTTCTTGAAATCCTCGAGTTCAGTAGTGTTCTTGATGAACGGAACTTTATGAACACGATCTATTATAAGACCTTGCTCGCCTGGGGAGAGCTTCCTATCCAAGGATGTGCAATTCCTATGGATTATCAATTAATTTGTAAAAACAGTTTTGCAACAGCATGACATACCAATCAAAATGCACAAGACAGAGCTTGACCATGTACTTCACGATCTTCTGAGGATCGGATACATTGACTCCACTAATGACCGGATTATTGTGTTGGACCAGTACCTTTCCAAGTGCATCAATTTGCTCTTTGCAGCCATCAACATTGATAGCCACAAGCCCAGTCCCATCACCAGAAAAGGCTTTGAACTTGAAGGATGTACCTGTGACCTTTTCTGTGGTTTCAATGAAAAGTGTCCACTGGTGTTCAAAGGCAGCTTTGGTCTCCTGTGTGCAATACAATCGGGCAATGGTAATTCCTGTGATGATGTTAGATGGTTGGACATGGGCACGAGAATTACTAGGCATGCACGGCAATTCAGGACAGGGTCAAATCCAGCAACCTCCCACTCAATCCATTTCCCATATGCACACTTGTAGGTGTTATCATGGAAGGTCTCTCGGAGGCTGAATATACGGTGGGCCAGCCCTACCCGAAATGTCACTATGATGGGCACATCACCGATCTCAACTGCATGGATATACTGTTCCTGCAGCTTCAGTTTTAGACGATCTCGTTGCTGCTATTCAACAACACCTTGTGAAACAAGACTGGTAAATTATCATCGATGCTGATATAAGATCTTGGTCCTGCAATTATCTCACCTGCAATCCCTGTTCCGAGTGGCATGTGAGCAGTCTTCACTTTCCGACAAAGGTTGCGCTGTTTCCGCTTGTTCATGAGGGCAGGATCAAAGAGAGAGGGAGTGTTTCCGTCAAAGATCTGACTGGTACTGGGAGCTAACATTCATTTTGTAATCAGAGCGTGATACAGAATGAGACCGTATCTAATGACGCGCACCCTTGTCCACTTTCCCGGGTGTAGCACTCCATACCCTGGCAGCCTCTACGGCCTGCACGTAGCGAGCCTCCCCATCATGAGAGACCTTTGTTTGCAATGGTGCAGGGTGGTTGTGGTAATTTTTGAGGATAACAATTGCTCGAAGATCATCCCAATTACCGGAAAACCAGATGCAACATTTAGCTGTGCATGCTCAAACTTGTAGCTCTCTGACAACCACTTGACCATCAACAACATGGCTAAATGCTAGATGTCAACACGCATCAGCCTGAGTAGTGTTCATTGCATAGAAACAGCAAGGGTAGAAACTCACGGCAAATCTGCTTCCCCTTCGCTCGGCTACGGCGAGTCACCATGTGTGCGCAGTGCTGAGTTATAGCGACATCCTTCACCGAGAGCTTAATCTGTCTGTTCGTCTTTGCTAGATGAACAACAATGTCCTGGTTGATATCAATGGGAATCGGGATGAAGCAATGCTCATGACGGCCCTCATTGACTTCCTTGCACCATGCGGAACAACCAAAGAAGTAGCACTTTCCATCATGGGATTCACCCTGCAATGGACGTCAGTTCAATCAAAGGCTCCGCAAGGACCCACAAATGCTCACCTGGTTCCTGAACTGGCAAATTACAGGTTTCCCTGTGCATCTCTTGCCATCGACAATCTTTGAGCGCCAGTCATTTTGCACGGAGTTGTAAAATCTAGATATGCGGTGATCAGTAAGCCACGGACTCGGAGGTGTTGATGGGGCAAGGTTACACTTACGTGATGGCCTTCAACTCGACAGTCCCATTCTGAGCAACATTGATACTGTATTGGGCCTCAATAAGGTGCTTTCTCTCCTCGTAGGCAGGCTCGCAACACCGGCACTGGAGAAACTCTGGGTTAATCTGCGAGCAGTGGAACACACCCTGACAGGTGTGATCCGCATACTGGTAGGCTACCCCACCCAGTGCCTCGAGGCTGACGAGTCTGGTCTGCGAGCCACCTGTACAGGGGGGACCCCACGCGTCTTGATCCTAGGAAGCAGCAATGTTAGTAAAGTAAGAGGAATATATACGTGTACATTACCTGCGACTTGATGATTGTCAACATCAGCATCAGTGAGCCATCTGGATATCTCCACTACTCACAATCACTGTTTAAATCTAGAAGATATGCGGTGCTCGAGTGGGGTATAGCCCAGCATGTCGGAATCTCCTCCAGAGTAATGAGATTGCTCACGTACTGCTGGCTAGTTATCTTAATGGTCCCCCATGGAATTTTGAGGGGGGGCTGCTCACGCTCAACCTTCGCGATGTTGGCTGCAGTGCGCCTCAGAGGGGTCACAATGGCCTAAGTCGAGCTCTAAGAAGTCTATCATTGACAGGAAACTAAACTACTCACCTAAGTCGAGCTCTAAGAAGTCTATCATTGACAGGAAACTAAACTACTCACCTAAGTCGAGCTCTAAGAAGTCTAAGGACAACAGAGCTCGACAGAGGCGAGGTGACAGCGCACTGAGCACGTGCTAGGTAGCTTACATGATTCTACACAAACTGGCGCCGCTCTGGCGCCAAAAGGACGAGAAATGCCTAAGGTAGAGTCCACTCTAGAGAGGGGATCAGATCTACACTAAACCGAGTCATTGAGTAAGGGTATGGTATATCTCTATGAGAACACAGAATCTAGCGATGTGGAAACTACTAGAGGGTAGGGTACAGTATGTAGTATGTATGGTACAAAGCAGGACTTGGCGCAGTTAAAGGAGCGCGCGCTACAGCACCAACTTCAACAGTGGGCCCAGGCTTCGTTGGCACGAAGGTCAGCCATGAAGATGGGCTTGAATTCAAGGAGGGTGGGGGGCCAGTGCCACTCATCCCAGTAGGGGATTGCGAGAAGCTTATCAAACACGTGTCAGGGGTGGGAGCAAAGAAACTCCCAAGCATCCGCAGCAGCGTGGTGATTTAGCCAGTCGGCGAGGTCTTCTCCCCTGGAAGGTCCGCAAACATAAAGGCGTATGGGTTGTCCTTCAGGAAAGTGAGGAGGTTAGGAAATGGGTCCAAGTCCTCCATGTAGTTCAGCCATGCTATGTCAATGGTGGGCTGAACAGGTTGTCAGTAGTAAAATGGGCATTCATGGAGAACATGCTCTTGATTGTGCCGTGGGCATGTGTAAATAGCCACGTGTGGTCTGACGCTGCAGGGGCATTCAGTGGCTTCTTAGTGTTTTGAGCACATGAACAGCCAGTACTCGCCAGTTGGGGCATGGCCCATAACTAGCCGAACCAGACATGACAGCCTCATAATGGATATGGAGGTGAAGCACTTTACAATTGCCTGCTTTCCCACATGAGTGACAGAGTGTAGCATTGGTAATGCGCATTTGAGGACGTGGGACCCCAGGGCCTTGAGGGGCTCTCTGGAGCAGTGCCACACTTCAGTGATAGAAGTGGTGATTCTCGACTTTAGAAGTGAGAAGGACACTAGAATCTTGTTGGCTTCTGGGTATAGGTAGGGAGGGTGAACTTCACTGATGAGGACATCGATGGATTCGTTCTCCAGCACACCCATGTGGGAAGGGACATATGAGATGAGGAGCTTGTGATCATCATCGAGCAGGAACCAAGTCCGTAATATCTCAGAAATGAGAAGGGTGGTAACATGACCATCCTTGACATTGAGGAAAGAATTGATCATGGATTCGGAATCCGTGAATAGGTAGATGTGTTTTGCATGGAACTCTAAGCATCCATACAATAGAGCCTGGGTGAATGCAAAGTGTTCAATGTCATATGAGAAAACCTTGCCATGCCACAAGGCTCAGCTCTCAATTTTGGTGCAGTCTAGAAAGTAAGCCTCAAATCCGCATGCAGATGAGTTGCCCTTTTTGGATGCAGAACCATCAGTAAAGAGGACCAGGCAGTCAGGGTCAGCGAAAGCTTCCTCCATGCATGGTAAGAGGGTTTTAGCAATTCACCCCATGATTGCATCCTCATATTTTTATGCAGTGGGAGAACAGATCCATGACCTGGTGGCCTAGATGGCACTCGGGATCAAGTGGGTCGAATTGGAAGGATGTTTGTGTGGTAATGACATCATGGTGGGTGTCCGACACTCCCTGGGCTGTTGACTCATTCCAAGAAAGGTGGAGAGCCGAGCCAAGGTCGGTGATACCAGCGGAGTATGTCGCGTGTGCGGGCGTGACCTCAGGTGGGTAGAAGTGAATGAACGGTGAGTAATACGACTGCTTGTATAGGTGGGGAAATAGGGATCAGATCAGATAAGAGGACATCAAAGTATGAATCCTCAACATGTACCATTCCTGTAGTTTGCGGACATAAAAGTGGATGGGAAGAATTCCAGCAATAGCAGGCAGTACGGCAACTGGAGTGGTTTTGAACGCACCCATCATCTACCGTAGAGCAGCGTTTTCGACAAGTTTGAGGGGGCAGAGAAGGACCTTGCCACCCTTATTGCGGTTCCACACTGTGCAGCCGAAGTGATAACAGGCAAGACATAGGAGATGTAGAGGGTTCATCGCTGGGATGCGGTGAGACCGTGTATTGATGACCCTAACATGTGGGAAGCAATGACAGTGGTGTTTCCATGGTGGGCATACCAGTCAACATGCTTTTTGAAGGATAGATATGGGTCCAGGAAAAAGCCTAAGTGTTTGATGACTTCCTTGGTGGGGAGAGGGTTGTCGGGAGTCCATGGCCCGGAGCACAGGGCTAGGGGGCTAACCGGTCAGGGTGGGACTTTTTGAGCCATGTGGGGACAAAGTGGATTAGTTCATCCTTTTCATGCTCAACAACGAGGCCTAATCAGCTGAAGGTGCCTTCCAACTCATGGTATTTCTCGGTGAGGATGGCACTATTTTCGGCAATAGGCGGAGATGTGGCGATGAGATTGCCATCGTCCACATAAAATTGGAGAGAGTGTGAAGCCTCGTTCAGTGATGTCGGAAAGGATGGTGTAGGGCAGAGGACAAATAGATGCCAGAGAACGGGGGGGATAGGGCTAACCCCTGTCTCAAGCCAACATTTGGGCATGCAAACTCGTCTGAGATAGTGGAGCCAAAATAGAAGGACAAGTGTCGCTGTCCAAAGTAGGCTTTGAGAAAGGTGCAGAACATTGGGGAGAATCCCCGTCACTCCATGATCTTGATGAAAAGATCATGGTTGATGGATGGGAAGAACTGGGCGACGTTGAAGCCTAATATGAAGGTGACTAGCTTTTGTTGCCAGTCTGTTTTGATGTAGTTGGTAAGAAACATCATGGCATCGTCTGTGGACTTCTGCCATGAGCTGCCAAACTGATTGGGATGAAGGATGCCATGTGTGTGGCATTCATATTGCAAACAGTTGCCAATAGCTTTTTCCAGCCATTTTGCTGTGCAACTAAGCAGGACGATCGGGCGGTAAGCTTTGATTTTGGTATAGTCGGGCTTGTTGGGCTTGGAGATGATCACAGTGAGCACCTTGCAGAACTCTTCCGGCCAAACACCAAGCCTCACACAGGCATTGAAGAAGATGAGGAAACCTTGGTGGATTCGCTCAAAGGTTTTGGGGTTCTTCTTGGGGTCAATCAGGTGCTTCAGGTGGGACCAGTGAATGTGATCCCAACTCAGTGCTGATGCCGAAGTGGTGGGGGCAATGGCATCAAGGAGCTCCTGCATGCTGAACGGAGGCCAGTCATGTTCAGGGAGCTCCTTGAGTTCATTGACAATAGAGCTGTCGACGGACTGGTGGGCCACAGAGTGGAAGACTGAGTCCATTGCTGTGAACATGGATTCATTGTTGTCCAGTGAGGCACCATTGTGGATGAGATTTACAGCAGTGGAGGATCTACGGGGACCAGTCGAAGCCATTGTATACATGTTTCCATATAATGGAAATGCGCGGTTTGGGTTTGGCGAAGGAACACCCTTTATGCCATCTTACGGGGGACGACGATCACAGGTGACCATTTGCATTTCCTTTGGAATTCAGGGAAAAAGCACTTCAGCCCATATTTCCAGGCAAAGGAGCATCTTTGCCATGGAGGGGTGTTACCACCTTGTACACCGTTTCCTCCTTCTCTCTTTGCTCTCTCTATCTCGCTCTCGCCCCTGCATAACCCTCGGGTTCAACCCCATTGTACTATTACTAGGTGCGTGATCACAACATCACGTGTTAGCTATTGTCCTCGGCCCGGACCGTCCAGTGCTATTGTCCTTCTCAGTACAATAGACCTCTCTCTCTCGACTACCCCTTTGTTCTCTCTTCGACGTAGGGACCCGTTACCTTGGTCCTGCTATTGTTCTGTTATGTATATAAAGACCTGGTCCCCCATGTACGTTCCCCTAGTTTGACCTCTTGAATCCATTGAGGTTCTCACTCCCCACAGAGCCCTTGCGCGTCTGCCCCCTGGCCAGTTGGTATACCGAACCTCTGACACAACGAACACTGCTTAACTACCTCGTCATCCTCTGACCACGACACAGTGAACCTCGCCGTAACAAGGGGTAGCGAGCCATGTAATTTCACATAGGTGCTTGTGTGACTCTTTGAGGTCAGCAGACCACCAAGAGGCTGATCTCAATGAGAAGTGTTTAGAGGTGGCAAAGTCGGACCACTCGAAGATGAACACATCGTATATGAGTGGTGGAATGTCAGTGACCTGTGACTCACCGTGCATATCACCAAAGTTATCGTCAGAAGGGAGGACATCTGGGAGGGACGAGGCCAGCGACTTGAGAAAGTCAGACTCTTTATCACTCCCTTTGCTAAGGGATGGGGCACCTAGGAAAGACCAGGGTTGTACAGAAATGCGGACATTGAGGATCACATGATCTGTGAGACCGCGGTTCTGTCCAATGACTTTTATGGAGTATCAATCAGGCTCCATGGATGTGGGGACCCAAACCAGGTCAATGACAGATCCACATAGGTTTATGTTGTCGGAAAAATGGATGACCACATCACACGGGAAGATGAGAGAATGTTGTTGAAGTCAGTGCTGTAGCGCGCACTCCTTTGACCGCACCAAGTCCCGCTTCGTACCATACATACTATGTACTGTACCCTACCCTCTGGTACTTTCTACGTCACTAGATTCTGCGTCCTCATAAAGATATACCATACTCTTACTGAATGACTTGGTTTAGTGTAGATCTGATCCTTTCTCTAGAGTGGGCTCTACCTTAGACTTCTTAGAGCTTGTTATGTCTCGACTATCGAACACTTAGTTCAGTAAGTCAGGACATTTAGACCAAGAACTAGTTGTCGACTAGAGGTTGGATACTAGAGCGAAGAGCTCTAGGAGACGTGAGATGTATAGGAAGATTGCCACTGGGGCGATCTTATAGAATACACAAGAGACTGAAAACTGGGGATCAACTACTGAGGTGTCGCCCCTTATATACATGAGCAGAAGCTGTGGTCTGAGGGCTGCGTACTATGGACTGTGAGCTACGGACTGCGGGCTGTGGACTGCGGGCTGGAGACTGTGGACTGCGGACTGTGGACTGCGGGGTGTAACGGAGGAAATGGCATGGCCTGCCTGCGGGCAGAGGAAGTGGGACTGTATCAGAGTAGGCAGCATTGGTCGTTTGGGGGCAACCTCGGAAGGAATACACTGGTAAATGTGTTGCACCCTTCGACTGGGCACGGCGAGGGAGGCTTGGTGAGGAAGTAAGAGACCTGGGGCTCGGGGATCGTAACATTACCCTCCTCTTCCCCTTCAAGGTCATCTTGACCGAATGCTTGATCCAGGTCTTTTTGCCATTCCTTTTCGTCATAAGCCTCTTGGACTAGGATATCGAACTCTCTATTGGTGGGGTAGTGGTTGGCGATGTAGTGGAGTTTGTTGAGTTGGTTGCTGGTGGTTGAGGTCTTGAACCTGTGTGTTACATCGACAATGTCTAGTCCTTTGACGCAGAGAGCGAAGAACTGTCTGTCCGAGTTGCAAATGTATCAGATGCCGTTGAGACACTTTGCAGCAAATCCAGACGGAAGAGGTGCGGTTGGTTTGTGCATGAGTGTGCAGCTGTTGAGATCCACGGCCATGCAGTGGAGGCGTTCATCACGGTCTGATACAAGAATACTGTCCTGGGTAGAGACAAGCCACTTCTTCCGGCTGGGGGCCAGGCAGTCGAGGGCAAGGCTCCTCATGGTGGTGTCCAGGGGTTACATGTGGTGGAGTGTTCTCCAGTTGTGAGCTTCTTCCTCGGAGGTCGGGTACATCTGGAAGAACGGCTTGTTGTAGTAGTTGAGGGCCAAGTTGTTCTTGCCGATGAGTGAGCAGTTCATGTTGAGGAGTTGTACAAGCCCCCCATCGAGATAGATGCAGAACTGTGCAAGCTGGACTCTCATCAGTGTTGGCATGAAGGAGCGTAGCATGGCATCAATGTTTTCATAGGACCATTCGGCGGGGAACTGGTCTTCATGGACGACAATGGTGGCATTGGAGAGCTGGGCGACGTATCGCCATGGTCGGGGTCCGGTGCCATTGGTGTGACCGGGGTGACCGCAAGGCTGGGGAATGCCGTCGAGTTGAGGCATTTGGAAGAAGAGGTACAGTGGTTTGTCAAGTGGTAGGTCATCGAGGGAGAGGATGCTCAGTGACTCTGGGATCGGGGGTGTTTCCCTGGTAGGGGAGGAGTCACGGACCCAACGAGTGATGTAGTCGTTCCATGAGGTCTGGAGGGATCCCGTGTCGCTGTCAGAGATGTAACTGACATCTGAGGCTGACGACGACAGAGTACTGACCAACGAGGGACAAATTGGTGTTGGTGATTCGACTGTTCGGCCTTCGAAGATGGTGAGCAGGGGGCTTGGAGGTCCCTGGTTCCGAAAGGGAAAACCCGGGTTCCTATAGGGGTACGGAGTAGGAGGATGGTTGGCAATGGTCTGGTGGCCGATTGGAGGGATGTTTTCCTTGTTCACATCATTGACAGGTGGTTCGAGGTCGTCAGTCGTCGCTTTGGTTGGCTTTTGGTCGGTGTCAACCTGGGGGTTCTTAGAGCCTGTTGGCGGGATCATAAGGTCCTTAGGGTCTACTGTTGGCTGCCCCGCAGGTAGCATCTGTAGTTCGTGTATCAGCAACACAATGTCTTTGATCTGGTCATGAGGGATTACCCAAGGGTTATCGTTCGGTGGATGGAGCGTTGTAGTCTGGTTTGCAAAGTCGAACTCGATATCCCACTTGGTACTGTCCTGCTTGGCAAAGAACTGGGCCTCGGGGATCTTCCTAGTCAAGGAGGGGCCATCGTGTGGTTTGATGGTGTTGCTGTTGATTCTCAGTGGCTAAGAGAAGTACTGGACACCATCCTCATCAATGTGCTGCTGAAGAGTAGGGAGAAGGTCTCTGAGTGCGTGGATCATGCAAGTTATAGACAGAGACTTCATGAGCGAAGTGGCAGCATGGATGCATTCACTTTGAGCTCCTTGTGCTGCAGCCAATGCCTTCTCTTTTTTGAGCTTTGGGGCTCCCAATCAAGAGGTATAGTTGTAGAGGTTGGTGTGATAGACAGCCAACTTGGCAAAGGTGCAATACAGCTTGATGAAGATGGCAGAGTTGGGGATGTCATGTGTATGAATACGAACCTGGTCGTGTAGATCGGGGTGAGTCAGGACCCAGCCGATACAATTGGCGATGGTTGCGTTCTTGTCTTGTTCCTGTCAAACTGGTTCACAAGGAAGGTGGTCGTAGTTGATCACGGGGCGGTCAGTGATGAACTTCAGAGGAGTCGGGAGGGTGTGACGGTTGGTGTTCCTTCTGATGAGTTGTTGCGCACTTTGTCTGAGAGGTGCTTGAGGGCGACCACTGGTGTTGCAAGTATGAGGCATGATGATGGTAAAGGTATGGTAGTTTGGTGAGGCAAGTGAGTTGTTGGGGGGTTGAAGGTTGACTGGTCTTGCATCCTCTGTTTATATACTACTCTTTTGGTTGTGCACAGCTGCGGACTTTTGTAAGGCTGTTCCACTGCATTCTGCGGACAGGCGGTACTGGTTGCTGCGCATTCGCAGTCACTACAGGGCACTGCATATACATATTACAATTACGACCAAATCAGGAACTTCTCTTTGGGGAGAACCAGTTCCTGATGAAGTCGTGTTTCACCAGGGTCCGGGTAGAGTCGGTTTAATCATGGATGCATCGGAATGGTGGACATTGAATGAATATGTATATGTAGGGAATAAAAGTGCCAGTTTGCTCGAATCGTTTGTATGCCTATGGATATCGCTGTTTGAGTTGGTCGTGGACTTTGTCGCATACCCATTCGGGGTATCTGGTGCGGTCCGTAAGGTCATTGAAGGTGAGCTTATTTTTGAATTCATCCTTGGTGAACTGTACGGTGTAGCTGTCGATTCCATCCATGACTTGGATTGTGACATTCCCGGGCTGATACGCCGTGATGCAATGCATGTTGCAAGGGGGTTGTTAGTGATGGTGTGGGGACCGGGTAAATCTGTGATGGATGGTGAGGTCGGGGGTGACTTCGTCGAGTTCCGGGTATATGCAGAACAGGACAAAGACGTCTTCTTCTAGCAGGAGCTCGTAGGTGTCAGGGAAGTGTTGTTGTAGGAGGCCGTGTACAATATCTCCGACAATGCGAGGTAGACTCGCGATGTGTGCGAGGGTTTCAGCGTTGGCACGATCATTGTCGCTGTAAAAGGTGAAGTAGTAGGTGCAAGTGGTTTGTGTTGTGAGCGGGATGGCGATGTCATAGTTGAAGAAGCGGACAATGGCCATGGGGCTAGCGGTTGGTTGAGGAGGCTTTGGTCATTGTTTATCCTTTTCTGTGTTCATTAAATGGGCTTCTTTAATGTATCCAGCGTGGCGTGACAATTTGTTTCTTCTAATATCCCTAGACAGCCTTGGTGTGGCAGTGTTGAAGTTCTCCAGCTCCCTTAATATTTCCTTATGCAGCCGATCTTGAAGCACTCTTTGTGCGGTATTAAGTGTGGGGTCCATAATATTTGTACAAATACGGAAACTTCTTCTTTAATCTAAAGAAGGGGGAGCACCTGTTGAGGTGAGCCTCCGACCGATGACGTTGGGAGTCACTGGCCGTCGGATAGGGATTCGAGCTTGAGCTCAAGCCGGTCCAGAAGCGGAGTCGATGGTGGCGCAGTCGCGGGCGGCTTGGTCGGGTCGCGGTGCTCGATCACATGATACAGTATGGTAATGAAATTACATACGGAAATGGCAAGGAACACCAGGTTGAGGAGGTAGGTGAGGGCGACGCCTGGTGGCTGTGAGTGGCAGTGTGGGGTGGTATGACGGGGGTCTTACCTATGATGAGCGCGGCAGCAGCTGACTGCTCGGTTATGTCCCCCAGCCCCATCCGGGGGTCTTTGCAAAGACGCGGTCGGGGTGGTCGCAGCTGTGGAGCATGTGGTTGACAACACGCTTGGCAATGTCGTTGAGGATGAAGGCAATGGCGGCGAGGGTAATTGCTTGCAGACCGAGGACTGCGAGGACAAAGAGAGCGAGGATCCAGAACATTGCTGCTGAGTCCGTTTCACTTGAGGCTGTTAGGATGCAGTAATCATGCTTACTCATCCTTCAGGAGTTGGTCCCTAAACTGCCATAAGACCCCTCAATGTACTGTAAATAGCATGCATGCCGTAGTGACATGGGGCTACAGTTACACTAATCGACACTAATAAACTGGTATCTCTACTGAACCCAAGACCAGATAGCTCAGTGGTAGAGCATCTGGGTGCAAACCAGAAGGTCCTGGGTTTAATCTCTGGTCTGGTCACTTTTCCACTGCTAATAGAGGCGATGTGTCTTCTTATAGGTGTTGAAAATATCCTTTGCATTCTTGAGGTTTACTTCGGATTCCCAGGAGTTTTCAAAGAATTCCCATCCCTTCCAGGATACTAGGTACTGCATTGTTTTCCATTTACGACTGGTCATTCAGTGATTAATGATAGCTTCCACTTTGTGTTCTTCTTCTCCTTTGACCATATCAGGTGGTGGTCAAGGCAGGTCTGGCCCGTGTTCTTTGGTGGTGCGATATGGTGTCAATAAGGTGGCATGGAACACGGGGTGCATCTTCCATTTCTTCGGGAGGTTTAGTCTGAAGGTGACTGGACCTAATACCTCTGCAATAGTAAAGGGTCCTTCTCGTTTAGGGGCAAGCTTTCAATATGGATATGGTAGCTTGAGGTTCGTGGATTTGAGAAGCACCTTATCTCCTTTCTCGAAGTTCACGGATTTCCCTGAGGTGTGTTGGGCCATTGCGAGGGCTGCTTGAGCATGTGACGCAATGGTGTTTTCTTAGTTCTGCTAAAGCTCTGTGAGTTGTTCTTCTGTTGTCGGGTGCTTTAGCTTGGTTCAAACAGTTCCTATTGCTTCCGGTTGGTATCCATATAGAAGTTCAAATGGGGACTTGCCCATTGAGGAATGAGTCCATTGATTGTGCGCAAATGCCCAGGCTGGTAGAAAGTTGGACCACTTGTTTGGGTTGTTCACACAGTAGATGCGGAGATCGAGGTCTACTTCCTGATTGACTCATTCTGTTTGTCCATCCGTTTCTGGATGGTATGCTGTGCTAAGTGATGTTGTGATTCCTAATGCTTCGTGTAATTCTTGAAAGGCCTTTGCAGCAAACTGTGGGCCTCAGTCTGAGATGATCTTCTGAGATAGCCCATAATGGCTAAAGACATCCTTTCAGAGAAGTTTGGCTGCTTCCATAGCAGTCACTTGCTTTGTACACGGAGTTAGTACCACCACTTTAGGGACGTCGTGGTCGACGACCACCTGTATGGCATCATACCCATCTTCCATGGGAGGTAAATCGGTGATGTAGTCCATGGTGATGACTTGAAATGGGCGTGTATCGCCGCTGTGTGGGATTGGCATTAGCGGAGGCTTTGTCAGATTTGTCTGGACCTTGGTGGTCTGGCAAACTGCGCAGCCTCAGCAGTACTGTGTGGTGAATTGACTCATGCCATCCCAGTAATACTCCTGTTTGATGAGGTCTTTGGTCTTCTGGATGCCCGGGTGTCCCATGTGCAGGGGTTCATGGTACATTCTGATGATATCTCGATGGAGATTATCATCGGGTGGCACATAGACCTTGTCCTTGTATAGCGATATGCCATTGTCTTTGGTCCAGTGATTGGATTTTCTGTATCTGGGTTGTTGTATGGTCTTGCCTTTGCTGGACGGAAGGGGGATCAGCTGCAGATCTCGTGCTTTGTTGCCTTGAATTCGTTCATGAAGTTCGATGTTGACGGCATTTACAAAGATGTCTTCTTTGAGCATGGTAACATTTTTGTTGTCATTTTCCCCCCCCTCATGGTCTGGTCTCCTGGACAGAGCGTCGGCCTAAACTAGGTTCTTTCCGGGGTGGTATTTTGTGACAAAATTGAAACTGTCGACAAAGATGTGCCATCGGACTTGTCGGCGGTCTAGTTTTTGCAATGTTTTGAAGTAAGTTAGGTTTTTATGATCGGTGAGGACTTCTACTGGATGCGGTGATCCCTGTAAGAAGTGTCTCCATGCTTTGAATGCGCAGACAATGGCGAGCATTTCTTGATTGTAGATCTGGTAGTTCCATTCAGCGGGTGAGAATGACTTGGATAGGTAAGCACAAGGGTGCCAGAGACCATCTGGGCCTTGCTGTCGAAGGACTGCCCCCGTTGCTACTCCGGAGGTGTCACATTCCACTTGGAATGGTTCTTGTGGGTTCAGAATGCGCAGTATAGGTTCCAAAGTGAATCGGGACTTCAGTTCCTGGAAGGCCATTTCACATTCTGGTTCCCACTTGAATGGTTTATCTTTTTTGGTTAGGTCGGTCAGCGGTCATACTATGGTGGAGTAATTGCGGATGAATCGGCAGTAGAAATTTCCAAACTCTAGGAAGGCCTGGACCTGTTTGACTGTTTTGGGAGCTGGCCATTCTCGAATGGTGTTCAGCTTTATTAGGTCCATTGCGACTTCACCTTCGCGGATGATGGCACTGAGGAATTCGACTTCTGATACCTCAAATTGGCACTTTTCTGGTTTTAGGTGGAGGTTGTGTTCCTGTAGTTGTTTCAGTACCCGTCATGTGCGAATGCGGTGTTCTTCTAAGTTGTTTGAGAATATAAGGATATCGTCCATGTAGATGACAATCCATCCTTCCCGTGTGAGGTCATCGAAGATTTCGTTCATCATGCGTTGGAACGTTGCTGGGGTGTTACATAATCCAAAGAACATGACTGTTGGTTCATATAGTCCCAATGGGGTCACAAACACTGCTTTGTGTTGGTCTTCTTTCTTGATTCAGATGTTGTTATAGCTGGCCCGAACATCGAACTTGGTGAAGATTGATGCTTGTCCTAGTTCATTGAAAAGGTCTTCAATAAGTGGTAGGGGATATGAGTCTTTGACCATGGCATCGTTCAGCATGCGATAATCTTGTACAGGTTAGAGGCTGCCATCTTTCTTGGATACAAAGAAGAATGGTGATGCAAACTGTGATTCCGATCGACAGATAAATCCTTTGGCTAGGTTTTCGTCAATGAATTCACGCAATTTGCCCTGTTCATGGAGAGTTAAGGGGTAAATCCTTCCCCATCATCTGTCCTTCAGGTCGAACTCCTTTTTGATTTTGATTTCATGGTCCCATGGTCATGCTGGTGGGAATCGTTCAGCTGCTTTGTTCTAGAAGACGGCTGTGAATTTGTGTGCATATTCGGGTACAAGTTCTTCGAGAGGGATGTCCTTTTTTCCCTGTGCTGCTGCTATTGCAATTTCTGTGGACTTGTTCACCTTGCAAATTGCCCACATTTCTCATAAGTGTTTGATGACCCGTGATGGGTTATGGGTCAGTGTTTTGTTCTCAATGTCGATGTCGGTGGACTCAATATAGGAGAGCACCCTTGCTTGTAGGGTTCCTGGTGCGGAGAGGCCCCATATTGTCCCAATAGGGGCGTCATGTGTCTCCTGATACTTGTGGATACGTTGTTGTTCCTTGATGACTTTTGTGTTGAACTTGACCTGTCCCGTTCACCAATTAATTGTAGGGTTGTATCGACAAATCTATGACATGCCCAGGATGATGTCGTCTCGTCCTAGGTCGGCCACATACCATCGGGTAGGCAGTCGTCGTTTATTCAGTCAGAAGTTTCCTTCTACTCGGTGTGTAATCGTTCCATGTTTATTGATGCTGTCGTCCGCATTTCGGAAGGTGAGTGGTTGCAGTAGTCTGACTGTGGGTATGTTGTACTTTTCCACCAGTCGAGTGCTGATGATGACTGCGTCTGCTCTAGTGTCGATCTTTGACTCCAACAACTTGAGTTCCGACTTCAATGTAACCAGGTATAAGGAGGGCGTGTCTGCGCCTTTCTGTATTGGTTACTAGGTTTACAATGAAGTCCGAATTCATGGGCAAGTCAGGTGTTGGTTCTGCCTGCCCATCTAAAAATCTGTGTCGTAGGGGTCCACATCTGCCTGGATAGCGTCCACTTGGAACTTGTCGTCTTTCTCGCTTTTAGTGTCCGATTCCTTAGCACTCTCTTCCAAGGTCGACTCGATATCCTTGTCGAGGATTTTCCTGACCTTGCGCAGTATCTGTCGGCCGGGTTTCTTTCCCTTGGGCCTGTCAGGACAGTTCCTGGCCTGGTGTCCTGCCTTGTGACATACAAAACATAAGTTCTGTTGCATATGCCTCGAGCGCTCCTCCACTGTCATCTTGTTTACATCAGCAGAAGCGCGCATATTGGATTTCTCGACGGACTCCAACTGATTTTGTTCTACTTTTGTTTGTGTGGTCAGGTGTTGGGTTCAGCGAATTCTAAAGCCTGCATCAATTTGTCGGTTGATGAGGTCAGCTTCGTAGATATTGGTGGCTTGTCTGATCCAGTTGACAATGGTCTTTGGAGCTGGATATGAGGTAGAGATCTTTTGTCGTAACCACAAGGGTAGTGCGTTCCGGTAGTATGCCAGCCTGGCCAGGAGGTTGGTGACTCAACTCTTTCTAATGAGTTTGTTATAACGTCCATTGAACTCATAGATGGTTGGGTGTTCCAAAAGTCTGAGTTTGTCCAGTGATAGGAGGGCGTTGTCTGCCTCGTGAAGTGGTGAAAACACCAGTCTGAATTCGGCTTCAAATGCGGACCATGTGGTGGCTCCTGGATGTCTTTGTATTTTGTCAATCTTGTTTTTGACCCAATATTGTACAGTATCCCCTCCGATGTAGGATAGCACAGTTGCAATCCGAGCGTGATCGGCATTGTATTTTCCTGGGTCTCCCAGAAAGAGAAGGAAGAGTTGGTTGAGAAATTTCTGGAACTTAGATCGATCCCCAGAAAAGACATCAGGGGGCTTAATTTTGACTTTGCCTTCTGCCACTTGAGGAATGGAGATTGCATTGAATGGCGGTCCCCCGAGTCCTCCTGGTCCTCCTCCCCCCGGCCCCCCAGGTCCTCCAGGTCCAGGAGGTCCTTGTCCTGGTCTTCCAGGTCCTGGGTCTTCTTCCCCTTCTGGTGATTCTCCCGATCCGTCTAGAGGTTCTCTATCCTCGGGATTGTCGTCGGGTTTCTCCTCCGGCTCTTTCCCTCTGCCTTGTGGTTTTGGTGTGTTTCCTGATGTTCTAACCCCCAATGATAGTTTGGTGAAAGTCGACCCATAGGCTGCGCTGGTGCTGTCTGCAGGGGTGACTTCGTCTCTTTGGGGGTGTAGGTCTTGTGTTTCAGAGGTGTTAAAGAGGAGGTGCTCAATGGTTTGTTTGTCGATCTCGCTGGGGTTCGGTGTAATGATTGCAATGATTTTGTTGATGGAATCCCAGTTGGGGTCATAGTTTCCAGAATGGTGTGTTCCTTTGAATGTGAATGCGTATCTGGCCACCCGTGTTTGGACATGGTCTGATCCTGTGTCCATTGGTGTTGGTTTTGCTTCTGGCGAGTGTTTCAAGGTTGGGTCTTTGTATGACACTGCTGATGATTCAGATGACTGTTGTTCTTCTGGGACAGTTATTTTCTCTGTCACTTCTGGAGTGACTGGAGGTAGTGTCCTGGTTATGAGTTTTAGTGAAGGGATTCGGCTTGTTGGTGTGATCGGACTTCCTGTGGGAGTTCGTGGTGCCGGTTTGACTGCCTTGAATCTTTTATATGTGAACTCAAGTTTGATGGTCTGTTCTTGTTCTAGTGCTGGTTGCAAGAGTACATTTGTATACTCAATGCTATCTGCGATGTGTTGATATCTTTCTGGGCAGAGTTCACACGAGCACGGTGTCCACCCTCGAGTTCCTTTGTGTAGATCGCAGTTCTGTTTCTCGTGATATGCGTGTACCTTTCCTATGCACAATAGTTCCGTACTAGTCATGCACACCTTGATTGGTTCGTCTTTGGTGTAGGTTCAGGAGTCTTCTGGCGTTAAGGTACTGCTGAAGTGCGGTGAGGTCGTGTTGGAGCGTGGAGTCTGCTAGGTTGGTTGGGTCGAAGATGTAGTTCTGGAGATATCGAATTTGGTTTTCGATAAACTGTGTAAACAGATCTGGGAGTGTGACGTATGGTAGCGGGATTTGGAATGCCCAGGTGGTGAATATAGCCTCAATTGATCTTAGGTGATCAAGTGCATTCTGAACTAGGCTGGAATCGTATCCTGGGTTGTGGTTCTGGATGTCTCTGAGGTTGCTGCTTACAATGGTGAATAGATCCCAGAGGTGTACTGGTGTTTGTTGTTTGAATCAAAAGAGACCTTGTGTAGAGGTGTTGCTGTTGGCTTCTGTGGATGGTTCTGTTGAATGGGTGTCTATTCTTTCGACTGGTAGTACTATTCCCAATTTGCAAACGACGTCTTCTTTGGCTTGTGATAGTCTGACTTCTTGCCAAAGGGGACTAGGTCTGAGTACTCGGGGTCACGTTGAGCTGGACAAGGGTGTTTCTAGCAAGGGGAATCTCTCTCCTTGCAATATTCCGCTACTTGGTTGTGGGTTCCTTGGTTGGAGCGGTGGTGTGTCTGTGAAGACTATCTGTGGTATTGTGCATCTGGGGTCCTTTGGTGGTGGCATCGGCGGCCTAACTGTTTCTTTTTCTGTTGTCCTGAACAGATGTGTGATGGTTGGATGGACTGCGTGAGTCGCTTCTGGCTGGCTAGTGAGACATGGAAAATCTGCAAAAATGTTGGTTGGAGGTCTTTCTCGGTTGTGAAAGAGCTTCCTGCTGACCCATTCGGTTTTCGATGGTGGGTTTGCCATGGTAGCTTATACGCCTAAACATCCTTCTGTTCTATCGTAAGTCAGTCCATTGACTTGTTGATCTTCTTGAACTCCTGTGTTCAAGGCTGTGCTGGTTACTACACAGTGACTTCCTCACTTGTCAAAGTCTGGAGGTTACTTTCCGGCGTAGGTCTAGACTTCACTACTAGCACCGGGCTATAGTGACAGTCTTGGGTTGTGTGGTGTGGGTTCTCTGCACCTGAAAAGGGGGAGCGTAAAAGTTTTCAGTCTAATATTATGTCTTGACTATCAAACACTTAGTTCAGTAAGTCAGGACATTTAGACCAAGAACTAGTTGTCGACTAGAGGTTGGATACTAGAGCGAAGAGCTCTAGGAGACGTGAGATGTATAGGAAGATTGCCACCGGGGCGATCTTATAGAATACACAAGATACTGAAAACTGGGGGTCACTACTGAGGTGTCGCCCCTTATATACATGAGCAGAAGCTGTGGTCTGAGGGCTGCGTACTATGGACTGTGAGCTACGGACTGCGGGCTGTGGACTGCGGGCTGGAGACTGTGGACTGCGGACTGTGGACTGCGGGGTGTAACGGAGGAAATGGCATGGCCTGCCTGCGGGCAGAGGAAGTGGGACTGTATCAGAGTAGGCAGCATTGGTCGTTTGGGGGCAACCTCGGAAGGAATACACTGGTAAATGTGTTGCACCCTTCGACTGGGCACGGCGAGGGAGGCTTGGTGAGGAAGTAAGAGACCTGGGGCTCGGGGATCGTAACAGAGCTCAACTTAGGCCATTGTGACCACTCTGAGGTGCACTGCAGCCAACAAATGTCCCATGGCTCCGTGTATAATATCAATCATTGTAAGGGTGCTAGCAGAGCTAGTAGTGGGGAAAAGTGTATCCCACTGGGAGTGAGCATTGTAGTCACCTCCGCACACATCCATTTGTGGTGGGAGGTGATCAATCTTGGATGAAACAAAGTCAATGGCAGTGTTGTCTTTGTCATTGTAAAGATTCATGATTCGGACAACAGTATCATTGCCAAGGTCTAGGACCAGTAGGACAATGTCGTGAGTCTTGAACTAAGTGTGTAGGGTTGGGTGTGCATTGACAAGATGCTTGTTGACATAGCAGACAATATGTGCGTCTTTGCAGGGTTTGAGAAGGACCCAGTTCGGATGAAGCTGGGTACTGTATAGCTGATCGCCATCGACCCGGTCCCCGGGGGCGGCCACATGGGATCATGGGCAGGAGTGTGATGGACATTGTTAAAGATGACCCATAGCACGCGGGAAGAATCTTTAGAACGTTCATTGAGAGGGGGAACAGCATCCTCAATAGCTACCTCAGTATCCGCAGTCGCCCAGTCAGGAGAACCAACGGGATCAGGAGAGAGAGAAGAAGATGCAATATTAACAGGTGTACTAGACATAAGACAACGTCTGGGTGAAAATGGCAGAGGGAGGAACAATGTGGCTTGTGCTAAGTCTGACAGAGTCTACTCGATTTGGTCCATCCGAACTCCAGGCTCCGCCTTCTGTGAAGAACATGGGTGAGTATTGGTTGGGGTGAGGGGTGTAGTAGGCAGTGTCGACTGCCTCAGCAAATCGGACTGTGCTTACTTGTTTGGGTTTTCTGTTGCGAACGTGCTTGCGCTTAGGTGTGGCATTCACAGCAACTTGTGCGAAGTCAACAAATGGAATGGGGAGCTCGGAGGCTGAAGGCGGTCCCCCCGCTAGCCCACGCACAAACGTCAGATGCAGAAGGTGGAGCTGGCTGGGCCTACACTGGGTCGTACCACTCGGGCATCACAGGTGCATATGCATGTGAGGGGCCTGCTGCGGGATTGGTGTAGCTAGGGGGAGGTGGAGGAGCCCTTGGGTACTAGATGGGGGCAGGGCTGTCTGGGTGTGCTTGGTAGTACTCTCTGACACCCCAATGAAGGGTCTTCGGAGCAGGAGGAGCAGAGTATGGGACCAGCTGTGCCCCGACCGGTCCAGGGCCCCCGGTGCGGTAGTGGCTACAAGACCAGAAGCCTGCACGGTCCCAAACACCTCCAGCAGCACCGGGAGGTGGTAGGACGCGGGAGGCAGATGGGGGGCACAGTGTTATGACTGGCCATCAAGTAAAGACTAGGGAGACTTACTAGACGAGCAAGGGTGTCGATGAGCACTTGTGCAGCGAGAGCGGAGCAAGGCTCAACGGTCAGGGCTGGAGACAAGATGTATTGAGTAAGTAGGTGTCTACGAGCAAAATACAGCAAGACTTACCTGAAGACAAGAGGTCGAAACTGAGGTCTCCAGGCAGTGAAGTACAGGTCCTTATATACGTATAGAGGATAATGAGAACCCGGGGACAATATGTTACTATGGATACGGGTGAACAATGAAAATGGAACAATAGCGACGATGGACAATAAGGAGCTATTGTGCTAAGGAACAAAGGATGAGATACAATGCAACGGAGAACAATAAGGAGGAATGACAAGACTAGGGATAGTGAGACTCGGAGGTGCCATGTGAGAGTCAGAGATGCCTAGTGAGAGTCACAGGCGCCCGGTGAATGTGGCAAGTGCACTGCCACCCGTGGGATGTGCACACGTGGCCAGCCCTCATTCTGCGCTCTTGTTTCGTTCATGTCCTGTCTGTCTATGGTCTCTCTAAGTAGATTGTCCAGAAAAGGAAACTAAGGTGCTGATAGCAGGCGCCAAATGGAACATTCATGACAATACCCCCTCCTAAGGGTCGTGGCTCCATGACTAAGTCTTCTTAAGAGGACCAGGGGCCTCTGCGTGCATTGAATGGAATTTTTGCACGAGTTGCGGCGCATTTGTAAGGTCCACTGCATCCTCCTAGCTGTCGTGTTCAGGGCCCCAACCCTTCCAGTATACAAGGTACTGCAGTTTCTTCCACCGCCCATACCGCTGCAACTCCAACACTTCCTCCACTTTGTACTCTTCCTCCCCCTCCACCTCAATTGCCGCTGACTCTGCCAGGTGACGACCGGGGAGTCGACTCTCCTTGTGTGGAAGCAAGAGAGAAACGTGGAATACTGGATGGATTACAAGGTCCTTGGGAAGTCTGAGCTCGTAAGCCAGATTGTCCACCTTGCGTACAACCGGATACAGGCCAGCGTATCGATCCACCAGTTTCCGAGAGACTCCAGGAACACGGAAGTTCCTCGTGTCGAGCCACACCTTCTGGCCTTCCTTGAACTCTGGAGCATCACGGACATACCATCCATAGTACTCCTTCATCTGCTCAGCTGCTAGAGTTAAGGCCGCGGTTGCATCCTCTCATGCCTGTCGCAACTCCTCCCGGTGTTCATTAGCTGCAGGCACCGCCGTAGATAACATCGGAATGTGAAACTGGGGTTCATAGCTGTACATGAGGTAGAATGGCGAATAACCCATCGACGAGTGCTGGTGCGAGCTAAAGGCACACTCTGCAATCAGCAGCCACTTGACCCAGTCATCACGGCGCCATGAGCAGAACATACAAAGGTACGCCTCTATCTCCTGGTTCCATTGTTCCGATTGCCCATCTGTCTGCAGGTGGTAGGCTGTGGACATTGCACTTTCTATGCCGAGTCCCTTGAGTACGGCACTTTTGCTTGAGAACTGGGGCCCACGATCAGAGATGATCTTCCGTGGCAGCCCATGAAGATGAAAATGTTCTCGGATGACATTGTCAGCAGCTCCTTCTGCGTCAATCTCCTCGGTGCAAGGAATAAGATGTATCATCTTTCCATGCCAATCAGCGATGAGCTGAAGCGTGTTGTATCCGTCCACCTCTGGGAGTCCAGTGATGAAGTCGCACGTCACAACCTGGCCCGGGCCATCAGGGATTTTGTTTGGTTGAAGAGGACCGTGCGGTTTGGTATGCAAACCCTTGCCACGGCGACAGGTGTCGCAGGTCTCAACGTAATCCTTAATGAACTTTGCTATGCCCGGCCACCAGTAGTTTTGTGTGACCAATTCCAACGTCTTTGACTGCCCAGGGTGTCCAGCAGGCAGGACGTTGTGGTGGATGCGTACAATCTCAGCACGCAGCGCGTCGTCCTTGGGGACGTAGACTTTGCCTCAGTACAGTAGCAGGTCTTGCTCACTGTTCCAGACACACTGGTTCAAGCTTGTCCAGCTTACTGAGTGCCTCCACAACCTCCTGTTTGTGTTCTCCATGCTTGCAGATACACTGAAGCAGTGCCTTCTCTGGAACCACTGATAGGTGCCCTCTCTTGGCTGCCAATACCCGGAAACAGTCTGGCTACAACAAGACTCAACCAAGATTGTCATCTGCATCTTTGTGCTGGTGGTTGGCCCATCTCGACAGTGCATCGGCCCTACTATTAGACGTCCCAGGCTTGTGCAAGATGACAAAGTTGAATCGTGACAGATAGAGAGCCCATTGTGCCTGCCTGCGTGTGAGGTTCTGTGCTGTGCGCCAATACTCAAGGTTCTTGTGGTCCGACTGGATCTCGAACATACTGGGGAGACCCTTGAGATAGTGACGCCAGGCCTGCAGGGCACGAATGATGGCGAGCATCTCCTTGTCGTAGATCTCGTAGTTGCGTTCAGCGTCGTTCATCGACTCAGAGTGAAAAGCAATGGGGTGCCATTTGCCATCTTCCCCCTCCTGAGACAGAACCGCGCCCATAGCGAAGCCAGATGCGTCGACTTTGATGCGGGTGTTGCAGTCTGGATCATAGATCATCAGGACAGGGCTTCTGGTGAAGCAACACTTGAGCTCGTCAAAGGCAGACTACTCTTTGTCTCCCCATTGCCATGGCACATTGCCTGTGAGGTGATCCAAGGGTTTGCAGATGGCACTAAAGTCCTTTATGAACCGCCAATAGAAGTTTGTGAAACTGCGGAACTTCCATACGTCTGTGGCATTCTGAGGGACAGGCCAATCTGCGATACCCTTCACATTCACTGGGTCCATCTCTATGCAGTTCTCCGAGATGAGTACACTGAGATATTCCACCTTGGGCTGTTCAAATTCGCACTTCTCTGACTTGCAGAACAGGTCATTCTCCTTAAGATGTGTCAGGACCTCACGTGAGACTGTCGGTGAATATGAGGATGTCATCGAGGTAGATAGTGACTTTGCTGAGTATGATGAGGTCCTTGAAGATGTCATTCATGAGCGCAGAGAATGTGCTGGGTGAATTGGCTAACCCAAAGAACATAATGTTCGGCTTGAACAGCCCCCAATTGGTCACAAAGGCAGCCTTCCATTCATCATTGGTCTTAGCTCTCACATTGTTATACCCCCAACAAATATCAAGCTTTGTGAAGTACTTGGCTTTCTTGAGTTGATCCATCAGATCCGATACCAACGGTAGTGGGTAACGGTTCTTAATGGTGATCTCGTTGAGTTGCTGGTAGTCCTGGACTGGACACAGGCTACCATCCTTCTTCTTGACAAAGAAGAACGGCAACAACATCGGCGACTTCGACCCTTGAATATAGCCTTTGGCCAAGTTCTCAGCGAGAAACTTGTCAAGCTCTCCTTGTTCGCTGGGCGATAGGGGGTACACGCAGGAATGGAACATCTTTGCATCGGGCACGAGCTCTATCGCATGGTCATAGGGTCCGTGTTCTGGCAAACATTCGGACACCTCTTTCGAGAACACATGCAAGTATTTGTGATAGTGCTTGGGTACAATCTCCTTGACAGGGCAGACTTCCTTCTTCTGGTACTCTTGCTCAGCGAGTTGCTGTGAATATGTGTATGTCGCTGAAGCAAACAGTTGCAGAGCACCATAAAGGCGTTGTCCATCCTCCCATGCATTGAGAAGAGACGTCTCAGTTCCATCCCACCACGGCAGGAATCCTGGCGGCCAGGGCCTATCCTCCTCCTTCTCCTCAGTCATCACAGCTGCACACACCCTTCCAGCCTTCCTAACCTTCTTTGCCCATCAAGGACTATGGCGCGCCATAAGCCATACCTCCGTATCACATGCTTTGGTCTCGACAGGTTCAGAGGTTCTCTGGTTAGCCGGGCATGTCTCTGGACATCTCAACAGGCGCAGTGAGCCGCGTTCCCAGTCTACTTCAGGGTTGTGCTCGCGTAGCCAGTCCAGGCCGATGATGACATCCTCTTCTCCTATATCCGTCACTACAAAGACCACCTTCTCCCTGTGGTCTCTGATTGCCATATCCAACACGGCAACCTCTGTGATCGTACCATCACGGTTTTCTGAACTGTCGATGTTGTACAGAGGAATTGGCCTTGCCAACTTCCTCGTTGTAACCCTATTCTGTTCTACGAATCGTCTATGTAGGAACTTAGTAGTAGGACCACTATCTACCATAGCTACAATGTCCTTATGTCGCTGCTTGCCAATTAACCATACCGGTATATGAAAGTGTTGACCATCATGATTTACTTCATATACAAACAACGAACCCAGTACAGAAAGTCGACTATTACTACAAGAACCAGCATGCGCAGCGTCCAATGTGGTTCTAATCAAAAACCCTCTTTCTTATCAACCACTGTAAGGGCGGCAATCTTCTCCTCCATTGCCTTGAGCTGGGCCTTGAGTGTCGTGAGCTCGTCGGTACTGGATGAGGAAGAAGAGGCAGCCCGTTGGCCCTTGACCTTGGGTTTTGGGCAGCGGAACACAGGATGTCCTTTCTCACCGCAGTTCCAGCACTCTCCATCGAACTTCTTCTTGCCCGAACCGGAGGCGGCTGCCTTTTCGCCCTTCTTCTTCCATCCAAATTGCTTCGGCCGTTCCTCCTCGTGAACGGCAAGTTGCTGGTCCATCTGCAGCGCGACTTTCTGGATCTTGGCAAGGTCCGAGATGTCGTGCGCTGTGGTCGCAAAGGCGTCCTTGATCTTGTAAGGGAGTGCCGTGCGGTACCGCTCGCGCTTGTCCGCGTCACCGAACCTGGTGCGAGCAGCGATGGCATTGAACTGACTGGTATAGTCCTTGACAGTGCCAAGCCAATGCGAAGCCTTGCAGAGTTTGGTGAGTTCTGCGACGGCTGCTTCCTTGTCGTTTGCAGCGCAGAAGTGCACCTTGAATGACCCCTCAAAGGCCGCAAAGTCCGACCACGCAACATTGCCGCTGGCCACTGTGACAATGTATGGGCCGGCCCACTCAGCAGTGCCACTGGTCAACTTGTTGAGGATCGTGATCCAGCGGATCTCGTGCGCGACACCTTGCGCTTCGAGAAGGTTGTAGTAGATGTGGGCATTAGCTACAAAGTGAAGCCCTTCCTGCATGAGCTTTCCATCATACTCATGAGGGGTGACTTGGGAGAGGAGTTTGGAGACATCAAAGGGGGTGGGTGTGGCCATGGTGGGAGCAGGTGACAGTGCTCGCAATGAGGGCGAAGCGGAAGAGAACGATGAGGGTGGTGAGGATGGAGGTGTCAGGGTGTTGAGAACTACGGTTTCTCGTTTGGGTTCCTCCTCGACTGCAGGGTTTGAGTCCTCTTGCTCGGGTTCTGCTTCAACCTTGGGTAGTGCTGAGGTTGAAGCAATGGGGGAATTGGAGGTGCGGGATGCGAGCCGTTGTCTAACGAGCTCGGCAGTGGTCTAGAGGGTTAGTCCTCCAAGACGAGGGGATGCAGACAGAGTCCCAGTGGGGGTCGGCTTGCGACTTTGGGGCTGAGAGGTTGGACGCGAGGTAGGGCGGGACGCAGGACGAGATGCAGGGTTACTAGTTGCAACTGCTGCCGCTTGGCAAAGAGGCGGACGTTTGGGGTCACGAAATGCAGGTGTAGGGGGTCTGGCAATGTGTGCAAGGATAAGGGCTGGTTGGTCTTTGGTAGTGATGAGTCGAGGTGCGAGACCTTTGACTGCCTCAGGAATAGGTCTCCAAGTACGACTCTGGTGTGGGCATGGTTGTGTTACACAGACAGACCACCATTTCTTGTCCTTATCCCAGTACTCGTCCTGGACTTCAAAGGGGTGAAAGGCATGCGCAAACTCTTTGCAAGCCAGGATGAAGTGTCTCGCTTCCTATCCAGGAACAATGGACGGCTGGTGCACAACCCAACACTGTCTGCTCAGCCTCCTCGGCCTATTGCTGTGTCTTAACCTCAAGGGACACAAGCCCAGGGGTGTCCTGCCTTGGCTTTGTTTTGCCGCCTTTCTCTAGCCTCCCACACTGTAAGGCGGACCACTTCTGTCAGTGCTGGGGTCTCGGGTTAGGAGCTTTCTGCGCACTGTACCACTGAAAGTGGCAAGCCTCGAGTTGAATCAAGACCACGTCCGATGGTGTGACTAGAGCGCGCACTACGCTAGGCCAACACAGAGGATCAAGAGTGCGTACCGTACGAGGGGAAAGGGGAAAGGGTGTGGGTACGCTGGTGCTTGTGAAGTAGTTTCAACCTAATGTTATGACTGGCCATCAAGTAAGGACCAGGGAGACTTACGAGACAAGCAAGGGCATCAACAAGCACTTGTGCAGCAAGAGTGGAGCAAGGCTCAACGGTCAGGGCTGGAGACAAGATGTATTGAGTAAGTAGATGTCTACCAGCGAAATACAGCGAGGCTTACCTGGAGACAAGAGGTCAAAACTGAGGTCTCCAGGCAGCAAAGTACAGGTCCTTATATACGTATAGAGGACAATGAGAATCCGGGGACAATAGGTAACTATGGACACGGATGAACAATGGGAATAGAACAATAGCGACAATGGACAATAAGGAGCTATTGTGCTGAGGAACAAAGGATGAGATACAATGCAACGGAGAACAATAAGTACGACATGAGAAGTAGATTGTCCGGAAAAGGAAAATAAGGTGCTGGTAGCAGATGCCAAATGGAACATTCATGACAGCAATAATCCTGAGACCTTAAAAAAATAAAAAAACAAAAAGCAGCTATGTCACTTCAACAATCACTTCAACAATGTATAGAAGTGCACTTACAGCATGCATATGTCCGACACAACAGAGCAGTGATAAGAAAAGATCACAAAACTTAGCACTGCCACCTTTCATTTCAATCTAATAGAAGTAACAAATCCTAACCCTAACCCTAAAGCTGTGCTGATGGAGTAAGTAATTTTGTAGTCCAGTGTCTAAATTGTTGTAGTGAAAGCCTTTCTGAGTCTGAAATTTATTCCCACAGTACTAATAAGTGTGATATGGATTTGGCAGGTGCACCTCATTATAAACAATTGATTTCATGCCTCATCAATTGTAACCGAGTCACTAAGTAAGAGTATGGTGAATCTCTATGAGAAATCAGAATCTACGAATGTGGGAAATACTAGATGATAGGGTACAGCATGTAGTATGTATAGTACAAAGCAAGACTTGGCATGGTCATAGGGACGTGCACTATATTCCCGACTTCAACAAACATGCACTTCAATAATTGTGTTGTGTGCAGATATGGTGGCCTCCTTCATTCGCTGCACAAATGTCTGCACATCCTGATATTCGGATTTGGATGCCCAGATGAGGCTGTGCAGCACCTGGCTGTAATTCATAAAAAATGATGAGAACCCTGTTGTTTCTGATCACATGGTATTCATTGTGAGCTCAGTTGTGGGCAAGTGCTGGATACAGTCTTTGTCGGACACCCCCTTCTATCCCTCGTACCACCACCATCCGGTGGGCACCTACATCCTTTACGCTGCCTCTACCTACGTAGCGAGTACAGTACATCAGGGGTCCTACACCCTTCCAATTCCTGGTCCCTGGGAGACCAAAATGCATCCAAGCACTACCCGGGCGGGGACTGGGGGGTCAAGCGGTGTGCACCACATGCGCAGCACGCCCCCCTTGTACCTACCCCCCACACACCTGCCAGCGGACTTCCCAGCTCGTCTGGAGATGGCTGCCTTCACCCACTACACATACATCGAGAGCGAGCTGCCTTACAGGCCTCGCTCTCGAGCACACATCACCATGCTGGCGCATCTTGCGCTCGTCATGCTGGACAACAACTGGACGTCCTTCCCCGCTCTGGGGGAGAGCATCAGTCGTGACAGTCCCCCCTTTCAATCCATTATCGATCTCATCGATTGTATCACACGCAACATTGGTTCGCCCTTCCTCCCAATGGAGAGCGCGTTCTGGCTTCCCCCTTCACTCTTTGCTGAGGTCCCCATCCTCGTGGCGATTCACAATTCACACGATGAAATGTGTGAGAACATCCTGATGCATTTCCAGGGCGCCCACGCGTTTCTCTGCCATTTCTCCGGCCTTATGGAGAAAGATCACACACGAGATGATTGGGAAATTCCCGAAGTGATTGCGGTCAGCACCAATGTGCTCGCGGCCAGATTGCTATCTCAAACACACCCGCGGGATGAAGTTTACCTCCCTGCTGACTCAGCATCAAACCGAGTCATCTGGACCCCCTTTTGGGAGCGGTTCAGTGACTCACACTCATACAGCCAAATCTTGGAGATCGCCAACTGGAATGCCCATGTCTACGACATGCTGGCGATTGAGGCAGGTGATAGATAATCCAAGAGACATCCTCAACAGCTGGCAGCTGTGGCCGAGTGTCCATGCCGACCTCAGCCCGCCTTGCTGGCTCACGGAACACCGGCTTCGGGCTGCGGTTCCAGACCACCTTGAGTCTGAGCGCTATGCGTACAGACTCACTTCTTTCACATGTCCGTTCCACAGCGACTTCGTGGTTTGGCAGTACTATTACATGCTCGTGCCCTGCAAACGCAAAGGCCGAGTCCGCACACACTGCCGCCGGCGTGGCACCCCAGTTGTGCACCCAGAAGGCCCACCCCCCAACCGCGCGATCGGCTGCTAGCTCCCTGAGTGGCTGGTCGCGCTCGATCCGGACAAACCACCGCCGTCGGTGCTGTCCCCTTGAGCCCCTCCCTGCACGCCGCCGCCTTGTGCCGCAGCATGCAATCCTCCATCTGCAGACATCACACCCTGCATGCATCCTCCATTAGATCGCAGCACGTCAATTGTCGACACAAATCACACGGACACCACGCCCTGCACGCTCCCACCGATGGAGCGCAGCGCGCTGATCGCCCATATTGAACAACACCTGCGCCCCCTCATGCAGGTTCACCCTCACACGCGCGGATCCACGGTGGGTAGAACAAAGAGAAATTGTCCCCACCTGCAGATGCCTGCTATAGACGTAGCCCAGGCGGATGAGCTGGCGGGCCCCGGGTCTGACGCGGAGGCTCCTCCTCCAGGAACACGATCGTCGGGCCGGCGGTAAGATGGAAAATTACCGAGTGGCCCTCCCTACCACTCCTGGCCTTTGGCCGTGGTCCTACCTGTGCACAAGCACATCACGTCAACCAAACGTAGGATACCGGGAGACGCGCTGCTGTAGTTACATAAGCTCCTCATGTATTACAGTGCTGCCGACATCCTGAGATTTAAAAAAAATTTAAAAAAAATTAAAAAAAAGACAGTCTTTGTCATGAACGTTCCATTTGGCATCTGCTACCAGCACCTTATTTTCCTTTTCCGGACAATCTACTTCTCATGTCGTACTTATTGTTCTCCGTTGCATTGTATCTCATCCTTTGTTCCTCAGCACAATAGCTCCTTATTGTCCATTGTCGCTATTGTTCTATTCCCATTGTTCATCCGTGTCCATAGTTACCTATTGTCCCCGGATTCTCATTGTCCTCTATACGTATATAAGGACCTGTACTTTGCTGCCTGGAGACCTCAGTTTTGACCTCTTGTCTCCAGGTAAGCCTCGCTGTATTTCGCTGGTAGACATCTACTTACTCAATACATCTTGTCTCCAGCCCTGACCGTTGAGCCTTGCTCCACTCTTGCTGCACAAGTGCTTGTTGATGCCCTTGCTTGTCTCGTAAGTCTCCCTGGTCCTTACTTGATGGCCAGTCATAACATTAGGTTGAAACTACTTCACAAGCACCAGCGTACCCACACCCTTTCCCCTTTCCCCTCGTACGGTACGCACTCTTGATCCTCTGTGTTGGCCTAGCGTAGTGCGCGCTCTAGTCACACCATCGGACGTGGTCTTGATTCAACTCGAGGCTTGCCACTTTCAGTGGTACAGTGCGCAGAAAGCTCCTAACCCGAGACCCCAGCACTGACAGAAGTGGTCCGCCTTACAGTGTGGGAGGCTAGAGAAAGGCGGCAAAACAAAGCCAAGGCAGGACACCCCTGGGCTTGTGTCCCTTGAGGTTAAGACACAGCAATAGGCCGAGGAGGCTGAGCAGACAGTGTTGGGTTGTGCACCAGCCGTCCATTGTTCCTGGATAGGAAGCGAGACACTTCATCCTGGCTTGCAAAGAGTTTGCGCATGCCTTTCACCCCTTTGAAGTCCAGGACGAGTACTGGGATAAGGACAAGAAATGGTGGTCTGTCTGTGTAACACAACCATGCCCACACCAGAGTCGTACTTGGAGACCTATTCCTGAGGCAGTCAAAGGTCTCGCACCTCGACTCATCACTACCAAAGACCAACCAGCCCTTATCCTTGCACACATTGCCAGACCCCCTACACCTGCATTTCGTGACCCCAAACGTCCGCCTCTTTGCCAAGCGGCAGCAGTTGCAACTAGTAACCCTGCATCTCGTCCTGCGTCCCGCCCTACCTCGCGTCCAACCTCTCAGCCCCAAAGTCGCAAGCCGACCCCCACTGGGACTCTGTCTGCATCCCCTCGTCTTGGAGGACTAACCCTCTAGACCACTGCCGAGCTCGTTAGACAACGGCTCGCATCCCGCACCTCCAATTCCCCCATTGCTTCAACCTCAGCACTACCCAAGGTTGAAGCAGAACCCGAGCAAGAGGACTCAAACCCTGCAGTCGAGGAGGAACCCAAACGAGAAACCGTAGTTCTCAACACCCTGACACCTCCATCCTCACCACCCTCATCGTTCTCTTCCGCTTCGCCCTCATTGCGAGCACTGTCACCTGCTCCCACCATGGCCACACCCACCCCCTTTGATGTCTCCAAACTCCTCTCCCAAGTCACCCCTCATGAGTATGATGGAAAGCTCATGCAGGAAGGGCTTCACTTTGTAGCTAATGCCCACATCTACTACAACCTTCTCGAAGCGCAAGGTGTCGCGCACGAGATCCGCTGGATCACGATCCTCAACAAGTTGACCAGTGGCACTGCTGAGTGGGCCGGCCCATACATTGTCACAGTGGCCAGCGGCAATGTTGCGTGGTCGGACTTTGCGGCCTTTGAGGGGTCATTCAAGGTGCACTTCTGCGCTGCAAACGACAAGGAAGCAGCCGTCGCAGAACTCACCAAACTCTGCAAGGCTTCGCATTGGCTTGGCACTGTCAAGGACTATACCAGTCAGTTCAATGCCATCGCTGCTCGCACCAGGTTCGGTGACGCGGACAAGCGCGAGCGGTACCGCACGGCACTCCCTTACAAGATCAAGGACGCCTTTGCGACCACAGCGCACGACATCTCGGACCTTGCCAAGATCCAGAAAGTCGCGCTGCAGATGGACCAGCAACTTGCCGTTCACGAGGAGGAACGGCCGAAGCAATTTGGATGGAAGAAGAAGGGCGAAAAGGCAGCCGCCTCCGGTTCGGGCAAGAAGAAGTTCGATGGAGAGTGCTGGAACTGCGGTGAGAAAGGACATCCTGTGTTCCGCTGCCCAAAACCCAAGGTCAAGGGCCAACGGGCTGCCTCTTCTTCCTCATCCAGTACCGACGAGCTCACGACACTCAAGGCCCAGCTCAAGGCAATGGAGGAGAAGATTGCCGCCCTTACAGTGGTTGATAAGAAAGAGGGTTTTTGATTAGAACCACATTGGACGCTGCGCATGCTGGTTCTTGTAGTAATAGTCGACTTTCTGTACTGGGTTCGTTGTTTGTATATGAAGTAAATCATGATGGTCAACACTTTCATATACCGGTATGGTTAATTGGCAAGCAGCGACATAAGGACATTGTAGCTATGGTAGATAGTGGTCCTACTACTAAGTTCCTACATAGACGATTCGTAGAACAGAATAGGGTTACAACGAGGAAGTTGGCAAGGCCAATTCCTCTGTACAACATCGACAGTTCAGAAAACCGTGATGGTACGATCACAGAGGTTGCCGTGTTGGATATGGCAATCAGAGACCACAGGGAGAAGGTGGTCTTTGTAGTGACGGATATAGGAGAAGAGGATGTCATCATCGGCCTGGACTGGCTACGCGAGCACAACCCTGAAGTAGACTGGGAACGCGGCTCACTGCGCCTGTTGAGATGTCCAGAGACATGCCCGGCTAACCAGAGAACCTCTGAACCTGTCGAGACCAAAGCATGTGATACGGAGGTATGGCTTATGGCGCGCCATAGTCCTTGATGGGCAAAGAAGGTTAGGAAGGCTGGAAGGGTGTGTGCAGCTGTGATGACTGAGGAGAAGGAGGAGGATAGGCCCTGGCCGCCAGGATTCCTGCCGTGGTGGGATGGAACTGAGACGTCTCTTCTCAATGCATGGGAGGATGGACAACGCCTTTATGGTGCTCTGCAACTGTTTGCTTCAGCGACATACACATATTCACAGCAACTCGCTGAGCAAGAGTACCAGAAGAAGGAAGTCTGCCCTGTCAAGGAGATTGTACCCAAGCACTATCACAAATACTTGCATGTGTTCTCGAAAGAGGTGTCCGAATGTTTGCCAGAACACGGACCCTATGACCATGCGATAGAGCTCGTGCCCGATGCAAAGATGTTCCATTCCTGCGTGTACCCCCTATCGCCCAGCGAACAAGGAGAGCTTGACAAGTTTCTCGCTGAGAACTTGGCCAAAGGCTATATTCAAGAGTCGAAGTCACCAATGTCATTGCCGTTCTTCTTTGTCAAGAAGAAGGATGGTAGCCTGTGTCCAGTCCAGGACTACCAGCAACTCAACGAGATCACCATTAAGAACCGTTACCCACTACCGTTGGTATCGGATCTGATGGATCAACTCAAGAAAGCCAAGTACTTCACAAAGCTTGATATTTGTTGGGGGTATAACAATGTGAGAGCTAAGACCAATGATGAATGGAAGGCTGCCTTTGTGACCAATTGGGGGCTGTTCAAGCCGAACATTATGTTCTTTGGGTTAGCCAATTCACCCAGCACATTCTCTGCGCTCATGAATGACATCTTCAAGGACCTCATCATACTCAGCAAAGTCACTATCTACCTCGATGACATCCTCATATTCACCGACAGTCTCACGTGAGGTCCTGACACATCTTAAGGAGAATGACCTGTTCTGCAAGTCAGAGAAGTGCGAATTTGAACAGCCCAAGGTTGAGTACCTCGGTGTGCTCAGCTCGGAGAACTGTGTATGTTAGGAACAGATCAGCCGCTGAACCAGCTATGCCAAAAGGGCGCAATGTCAAGCTTGGCTTGACACTTGGCTGGTACTATATACATAGTTTGTAATGCTTTCATGACATACAGCAAGCTTATATTGCAAACAGTTGATCCCTAGATTTCAATTGTATATAAGCTATAAATCTGACTAACGCTGCTGCTTAGGGCTCCTACTCCTTGATTTCCCCAGTTTTACCTATAACTGTTCAATTTATCAAGGTTATTCCCAGTTCTATCTAGCTCAGATTACTTAGGGTTTACTCTATTCAAAATCTACTAAGCAAGAGTTAACAACCTACTAAGCACTATGAAGTACTGAGCTTGCGCTGTTCCATTCACTGCAGCCTTTCAGCCTTCCCTTGTAAGATAGGTAGGGCACTCTGGATGGCTGTGCAAAGATCTGGTGTGCATAAGGCGTGACAAGTGGTGGCCACTATATTACATTTTGGCAGGGCTCCCCCTGGCACAATACTAGCTGCCTGCGTACAAAATCACAATTCTGGGCCACAACCCCCAATTGAATGGGGTAAGTTCCACTTTTGTACAGAAGTAAGTATATTGAATGCGGATAAGGGCAATCTTTCTATACAAGTAAAGTAATCAGTTGAGTCCGATCTTTGTATGTGAGTAAGTAACCAATTAAATAGAGGTAAGTGCGACCTTTGTATGCAAGTAAATAGCCAGTTGAAGGCAGATCACCGACATTTCTATATAAGTAAATAATCAATTGAACAGAGGTAAATCCACCCTTTGTGATAAGTGCCCCACTACTAATGCACTGGTGTACTGCTACTTATATGCATTATATGAGTGATTGCATGAGTGATGTAGCTCATTGGAAAGAGCTCTTTAAAGGCTTTCTAATGGTGGTACTAGTGTGTTGTTACAGTCACTATTGACCAAGATATAAGCAAAACATTAAAAATGCGCAAATGCCTCTCTTTGGGTGCTTATTTTAGGCTTTTAGAAGGCCCCTTTCAAACATGTGCAAATAGTGGTAGTTTCATGTTATTTGACCTACTATTGGCCAAGTCATGAGCTAAATAAAAAAAATGTGCAAATGCCGAATTTGCAAATTGGGCACTCAGCTATTAGTCGCATTAGAAAGCTGCATTTAATACCTTTCTAACAGTAGTACTTACACCCCATTTGGACCAAGATATAAGCAAAACATTCCGGCACTTATACTATCAACACTTTTCTTTACCCATGTATACAATAGTTTGAATGCCAATTAGAATGCACATAAGCTCATTAGAAAGCCGCTTTCAATAGCTTTATAATGAGCCTACATTTGTCTTATTTGACCCAGTATTAACTCGGGTACTAGCAAAACTGGCTGCATTAAGGCTGATTATATAAGTCTGTGGGCGTCTGTTGGACTTTGAGCTAATAGGGTACGGACTTATCCGGACAAGAGGCTATGTGACCACATGGCGCTTAGTCAATGCTATGCATCTTACTTACCGTATTTAGGTTTCTCTCTCATACTATTGTTGTAGAGGTCCGGAGATGTCTGGAATCTTCTTGGACAATCCATACTGCTCTAGAATAGTCTAGGTAGTTCTATGCTTACTCACTCTATGGTGCTATATTGCACAATCCTTGACTCATTGTCTTACTCATGCATACATGTGACTTCTTTATCGCTTACTCATGCACTCCCTACTGTAGTATATAAGGACTGCATTCTCTGCTCCTGCTCTTCAGTCGTTCACTCACTGACTGAAGAGTAAGTACTATACTTGCCTCTCTTTTACTTGTAGTTACTGACTTTACCTTAGTCTCTCTGTGTTTGACTTACAGGTACTTGGTAACTTACAATTTAGTTGTTCACTCACTGACTGAAGATCTCTCTGTGTTTGACTTATAGTTGGAACCCTTGCCCTCATAGCCTCGAGTTCATCAGTGTCCCTCATCGGAATCTGTATGTGTAAGACCTTGGTACTAGCTATAGTTGAGCCTGAATATTGTGCTGGCTTTAGACCATTTATTTGGATGCACGGGCAAAATTCAAATAGAGGATGGATGTTAAATAGGTGGTAGATAATTTTAGCATCCAGATTTCAGCAGTCGAGAGAAGTGAGGCTTTGATAAAGACAAACTGCCTTAATGGAGACTCCTTCTCTGCATGGAGGCAGGTGTGTTACGATACGACTTTCACGATTAGTAATACCACCTGTAACGACATGTACGACCTGCCCTGAAGCACCTGGTCCGTGCACAGGCTCCAAACCAATATATAAACCACTCGGTAGCTGCGGTAATTCCCCAGCTTCGAGTTGGTCTTTAGTCCCCCAGTCCTTCGCTTATTGCTAGCGTGAGGTCTGACCTTATCATAACTCCAAGCTACCCTTTCCTTGACCTACGGCGCACCGTCTTCATTGCCAACCGTGGCGTCCTCATCATCCTCCACTTCTCTCCCCGTCCCAAACCCTCCACTCGTCGTGCGTCTCGCCGACGGCACCACCCACCACCTCGTCCCTATATATACCCTCACCAACTCGTCGCTGCCGTCTCCGTTGTTGACACCACCTATCCCAATTCCGCCCCTGCACCTTTGTCACCGATCCCCAAGTCCCGTTATCAACTCAGACTCCGATTCCGACTCCGCCACCGCCGTAGACTCCGACTCTGACTCCGATTCAGACGCTGGTGTCCCCATCCACATCGCCGTATCCCGACACGTCAATCCTGCGCACGCCACCTTCATCCAAACAAGGGTCAACACCCCGCTGTTCCAAGGAACAGAAGTCACGGCGTACGTCCCACGCTCCCTTTACTCCGTCCTTCCCGGACACGTCATCTTCCGTTTCCCCGCCACCCCAACAACTTTCGCCTATTCTCTTTACGGCATCATTGCATCCGTACAACCCACCTATTGGGTATTTCACATTTCCCTTATACCTTACGTTATCGACCAGACCGCTATTCTACACGTGTCCATTCCAACCGAGTAGTCAGTGACCACGTGTCACAACTCGGCGCAGGAGACCCCGGTTAGCCATACCGCGGTAAAACTGCTAGTGTAACCTACATCTTGTCACATACGCTTACCTACACCTTCTTTGCATTTAGTGAATGGACCCTTGGGATCTGCTGCTTGAATCGTACCCAACTCCGTCTCCATCCCCTCCACCGGTTCTCCGCGCTATAAACGCATGGGAAGATAAGGCGACACGGCTTGCGCAGGACAGCGGCACTGTCAATTCCAGAAATCAGACGACGTCCGAGTCGACGCATACCTCCTCAATGACGATCTCCTCCAGTGCCACCAACAACCGTGTCCCAACCGGTACAATAGCCAGAACCCCATCGAGTTCCGAAGCCCGCAATATATCCCCCTCCCACGCGAACCGCCACTGGAACCAACAGCTCCGGTACCTGGAACAACTCACACAAGAACTCGTGCGCGTCAGCTGACCCCTGAGCCCGTTGTACGCGCCGGAAGTCCGTACCCATGCACCCGTCCAGAATGTCAGCGAGAACCTACCCCACCTGTCGCACATATCCCCATCCCCGTCCAAGTCGCGGGATCCACGGAAGCGTCCCTGGTCGCCGGAAGTAGCCGATTCGAATACCGAGAACTCCCGGAAGAACCCTCGCCTCCAACAGACTCAGACGACGATCAGGAACCTTCCAGACATCATAGATCTGACTCAGATGGATTCATCTGTGCCCTCGAGAACCTTGGTCTCAGCACTTCCCCCATGACCACAGGATCCTTACCCGCTCCCCAAAACCCCATCCAACCTCCTGTCCAAACCGCCGGCATCAGCCAACCACCCCGCGCTCATCGAGCAATGGCGCAAACATTTTCATTCGACGCGGCAACGCAAGCATGGATCTCGGGGGAGATCGCAAACTTCATCGCGGCAACCCAACCCCAACGCGGAGGTAGGAACCATGCCCCACCTAGACTCGCCCAGCCCGAGTACTTCGACGGACTCAGCCCAGACTTCGAACAGTGGAAGTCTGACGTCCAGGTCTACGTGGCCGGCCTGGACAAAGATCCAGCAATATCTGCCATCTTAGGGTTGATTCGTGGTACAACTGTGAACAGATGGAAGCGTAATCTCGTAGAGGACAAGTTTGTGGCAAACGGGAATAGATGGAACTACCCGGACGTAGCAGCGTTCTGGGCCGAGTTGACAGCAAAGTTTAGACCAATAAACTACGTTAACGACGCAATCATCGCACTCAATCAGATTCACATGGGCAATCGCCGGGCCGAAGACTTATTTGACGAATGGGAAGATCTGACAGCCCGTGCCACGGAAAACAGAGACACGGCTAACAACATTTATCGGCTCAAAAACGCGCTACCATCCAGCTACCTAGTTGCGATCAGCACGATGCCGGTAAAGCCTGTCACCTACGCCCAGTGGAAATCTATGATCATCGCCATGGATAACGATTGCATCATCTTCAACCACCAGATCCGTGACTTCACACGTCAACCGCCCCCATGTGCTCCACCTCAGTACTCACCGCCGAATGCTCCCCCGCGCTATGGTAACCCTCCCCCACAATACCCGGGAAATGCCCCACAATATCTGTCACGATACCCAGAGTATTCCCCGGTGTTCCCTCCGTCACGATATCCGCCATACGCCCCAGCGTCACAATACCCACTGCCCCGGCCATACTACCCACAACGTCCCCAGGTACCCACAATGCCGGGAGACAGACGCACAGACACAGGGGTCACATACGGAGGAGCCGGACAGCCGATGGACATTGATCGGCTCAGGGCCCGACCATGCCGAAAGTGCGGCGCAAAGCAGACCGAGAAGGGCTCATGCGAAGACATGTGGCACATCCCCAACCGACCGGCGCAGCTGCGGTACAGAAGTGCCGATGGGAAGAACACGACAGTCGCGAGGAATTCCTCGAAGAGGTCAGACGTTTCCATCAAGAAGACCCCGAGGACTTCCTTGCACAGATTGCCGGGGTAACGGTCCCTACCTATCACAAGGACCCAGAACCACAGCACGCGCCAGAGGAATACATGGATGGATACAACGAGATACAGCAACAGATGGACAAGTACGAGCAGCATTTTCCCTACGGTCCCACGTAAGCGCACATACGCGGCGACCGTCACTGTACAATAGTTTTCAGAATCGGTTTTCTGTCTTGGGCTCTGATGTACCCGCTCCGGGTTGTATGATACCTATGCCTACTTATTCACCGGACAACTCCACCATTCCCCACCCTACCCAGTTACGTACTATACTTATTAAAAATAACGAGACAACTGATCGTCGGAGCCAACCTACAGGCAACAATCAGCGCGGCGGGTTAGAACCCGTGCTTAATTTCTCGTCCAAAAATAACAAAAAAGTCGAAAAAACCCCTAGTGTGCCCATTAACGCCATCCGAGTAATGTCCTACGGTCCGACGTACTTCAAAGTCACACGCGGCACCGGAAGCAAACAACTAGACATACCGGTCATGATCAAAAACCTAGAAACTCTTCAGGTTTACGACACCAAGGCTCTCTGTGATACTGGTTGTACCGGTTCGTGTGTCAATAGAAACTTCGTTCAGCGTGCAGGCCTGTCACCTAAGCCATTCCCACATCCCATTGACGTATTTAACGCCGATGGATCTCCCAACATAGGTGGTAGAATCACGCATTACGTTGACATACAACTACAGATCGGAGACCACGCGGAACAAATCCCGCTTCTAGTCACTGATCTTGGCAAAATGGACATATATCTTGGGCACGACTGGATTGAGCATCACAATCCGTCGATACATTGGAAGAACAAAACCATTGAGTTCGACCGATGCCTGAGCACTTGCCATCACATCGTCAGCGCTGGTGATCAAATCTTCTCCCTACATACCCGATCGTGGCTTGACGCCCGATCAGTCCACATACGTGCAAAAACGTCGATAGCAATGGAAATCGCAATCAAACAGAATGAGGCCAAAGCAGAACAAATGTTCGAGGAAATGATCCCAGAGTACTATCAAGATTTCCACGACGTCTTCGACGAAGCGACGTTCTCCACTCTTCCCGAACGACGGCCTTATGACCACGCGATTGAATTGACCGTGAACGCTAAACCGTATTGTGGAAAGATATACCCCATGACCCTAGACGAACAACAAGCACTAGACGTGTTCTTAGAGGAAAATCTATCCACGGGTCGAATTCGTTCATCGAAATCCTCGTGGGGGGCTCCGTTCTTCTTTGTCAAGAAAAAAGACAGCAAACTGCGTCCCGTTCAGGACTACAGACAGTTAAACGCCTTGACCAAGAAAAATGTGTACCCTCTTCCTCTAATGCTAGAGATCCTAGATCGGCTGAAAGGCGCCCAGTACTACACCAAGTTAGACATACGTTGGGGATACAACAATATTCGTATAGTCGAAGGCGATGAGGAAAAAGCAGTGTTTATCACAAATCGCGGCTTATACGAACCTCTCGTCATGTTCTTCGGCTTAACGAATTCTCCAGCGACTTTCCAAATGATGATAAACTCAATCTTCCAAGATCTAATTCTTCGTGGAAAAGTCATTGTGTACTTAGACGACATCATCATCTGTACAGCCGATCTAGAGGAACACAGACGCATAGTACGACAAGTCCTACAGATCCTTCGAGACAATCACCTTACGTGTAAACCCCAGAAGTGCGAGTTCGAAACTCAGGAAACCGAGTACCTAGGTCATATCATCACCCCCGGCGAGATTCGCATGGACCTGGGCAAGGTCAAAGGTGTCATTGATTGGCCAGTACCCATGTGCAAACGTGATGTACAGAGTTTCCTTGGATTCGCAAACTTCTATAGACGGTTTATCAAGGACTTCTCAAAGATCGCTGGACCAATGAATCGTCTCACGGGTCTTAACGTATGGACATGGACTCCAGAGCATCAACTCGCTTTTGAAGGGATCAAGGGCGCAATCACACACACCTCCGTGTTAGCCATACCCAACGACACGGATCCCTTAAAAGTCAAATGCGATGCCTCGAACTTTGCGATCGGAGCCGAGCTCTCGCAGTGCCAGAACGGACTATGGAAACCTATTGCCTTCCTATCACATTCCTTAACACCCGCACAAAAAGGATACGAGATCTGGGATCAAGAAATGTTGTCGGTTATCGCCGTGTTACAAGAATTGCGTCACTTCCTCCAAAACGCGCGAGAATTTGAGGTCCATAATGACCACAAAAACCTCGAATACTTCTGAAAACCACAACGGCTAAACGCGCAACAAGCGCGTTGGGCGACAACTCTCGCGAACTACCACTTCAAGTTACACCATAAACCAGGTCGTACCATGGGCAAAGTAGACGCTCTGTCTAGACGCGTGGACCATGAAACCGGTCCCGTGATCGAAAACTTCACATTGCTCAAGGAACACTGGTTTGCGGCTTCTCATACGATAGATGGAGCAGACAATTTGAAGAAAATGTGTTTGGAACACATTAATCTTTATGACCGTCTTGTCGTTGAGAAACTAGGAAAGGACAATGATTGGGAATTAGCCGAGGACGGCTTAATCTACAGGAGGGGGAGAATGGTCGTTCCAAACCACTCGGAACTTCGCGGACGCGTCATCGCTTCACACCACGATTCAATCGCAGCTGGACATCCGGGTGCAGCCAAAACACAAGATCTGATCATGAGATCTTATTGGTGGCCATCCATTCGGAAAGACGTTGCCAAGTACGTCACCGGATGCATCACGTGTCAGTGCGTCAAGATTGATCGACAACCACGTGCTGCACCACTCCATCCCAACCCTATTCCTGATCAGAACTGGCAATTCGTCACCATGGACTATATGACCGGACTACCCGAATGCAACGGACATGATGCCATACTAGTCTTTGTTGATATGAAGTCCAAAGACTACATCGCTATTCCCTGTTCAAAAACGCTAGACTCGGAAGGACAAGCAAGACTCTTCATCAAACACGTAGTCGTACCCCACAGCCTGCCCAAGCGCATATGGTTGGACCGAGGCCCTACCCTCGTGTCCTCCTTCACCAAAGAAGTCTACCGACAGATGGGGATCGAAGGCAATCCTAGTACAGCCTATCATCCCCAGACCGACGGCCAGACCGAGCGCATGAATCAAGAGATCCAGACCTATCTACGGATCTTCATCAATCACAAACAGGACGACTGGGTCGAATGGCTACCGCTAGCAGAGTTTGCCTACCGATGTCGTGTACACGCGTCCACAGGAATGTCCCCTTTCTTCATGACTCACGGTCATGAACCCAACACCGGAGTCGAGACTTTGAAAGACGGCATCAATGAATCCGCCAAGCAATTCACCGAGCGAATGCAACACATCGGGAAGCAAGCAGCGCAGGCGCTGGAGATAGCACGAGAAGCGATGAAGCGACATTACGACAAGCACTGACAACCATCACGAGATTACAAGATAGGCGATTACGTATACATCGACGCACAGAACTTCCCCACCGACCGACCAAACAAGAAACTCGAAGACAAGCGCTATGGCCCTTTCTGAGTTGAAGAAAAAGTCGGTGCTAGTGCATATCGCCTAAAACTCCCACCCAAGTGGAAGTTACATCACCCTGTATTCAACGAAGTACTCTTAACCCCTGCACACGATCCCGAATTCCCGAATCAAGGGAAAACCAGTCGAGAAGTACCCACTCTTCTGGAACCCGACCGAGAAGCTGAATCGATCTTGGATTCAAAGATCGTAGAAGGATCGGGTCGATCTCGCAAAGTTCACTACCTCGTTCAATGGTGTGGACTCACACGAGCTGACTGCAAATGGGTACCTTCGGATACAGACGAACTCCAGACGGACGAGGCCAAGAAACTCATCACCGCTTTCTACGCCGCGAACAAATTCGCGCCACGCATCCACGTTCGCTACCTACTCACCGCTACGGACAAGCATGGACAAATAATCACATACGACACAGATTCTTATGACTTTTGGACACGTAGATATAATGACTGGAAAAGACGAAATCCTAATGAAAGTAATACACAACAGGACTATGTACGACACTTTGCTTATGACTAGTTAACCCATGGTATTAACGACTACCCCACTACTAACGCTTCGCGGCTTCCTGGGACATGAAGCTAAAGAGGGGGGTAATGTTACGATACGACTTTCACGATTAGTAATACCACCTGTAACGGCATGTACGACCTGCCCTGAAGCACCTGGTCCGTGCACAGGCTCCAAACCAATATATAAACCACTCGGTAGCTGTGGTAATTCCCCAGCTTCGAGTTGGTCTTTAGTCCCCCAGTCCTTCGCTTATTGCTAGCGTGAGGTCTGACCTTATCAAGGTGTACGTCTCCAGCGGGCGCGCGTCAGCAAGATCACCTTGATCTAGCCGTGGTCTGCCAGAGCCACGGAAAATCCATCTCCGCCCTGAGACTGGCCATTTTCCTGATGGGCGGGGGAACATTCCAATTCGAACTTACACTAGGTGCAAATCAGGATACTTTGCCCGAACTACTTATGGTGAAATAAGTCTGAATATCTTTACCATCCTCCACCGCAACGACCGAAATACCTTCTTGTAGTTGAATACACCCCCTTCACTGTAAGTGCCGCTCTTTACGACAGGTCTACAAAGGGCTTTACGATCGTTAAAGCAAAGGATAGTAAGTATCTCTACTGTAATCTTTACCACAATGTAGGGCGCATTACCCTGATATGCACCCCGTGTTATGGATGGCATAGTCTCATACCAAGACCATCCGCGCGTTAGCGTTCACGTGAGAGGGGTTTGTGTCGAACCTATGGATGGCAATCCATCTGTGTGACCACTTTTGGCAATGCTTTCAGAGAGCTGTCGGGCACACGAACACACCTGAATCTCACCGAAGGTACTACCCTTTGTCAAGTAAATCATCATGACGTTGTACGAGATAAAGGACTGTGATGTCCGTCGCATGGAAGGGGAAAGGTGCAGCAGTGACTGCTTCGTCGGGGTGGTCACAGCCATTGCCAAACAGAGCCGCACAGCATCACATGACAGACGCGTTGACGCGGTCCGCGTGATCCCGACGCGTTGAACAGGGAGACCGACGCTCAGCCTCGTCCGACCTCCCTGCCCTCGACCTCGTCCTCGACCTCGTCCACCCCGCCAATCCTCGCGCTCTGCCCACTGTCTGCTCCCGGTCGTGTGTCTGCTGCCCGCTGCTGCTGTCTGTTGTACTCCTGGCTCTGCTATGAAGACGTGAAGGCGCGGCGATGGAGACCCGTTCGTTGTCGAGTATGTACCAGCCACCTTCTCCTCCTCCCCACCCGTGCTCACTCCTCTAGTCCGTGCCCTGTATATCATCAACAGTACAGAGCCCTACATCCTCGCCCGGTCACACACCAAAGTCGACGTCCACATAGTCTCCACCTCTACCGATGATGACGGACAAGCCATCTATGGCAAAGTCCCTCTTCGACCATGTCTTGAAGCTATACGCCAATCCAGGTTCGTCTCCCTTTTGAAAATTTCCTACTTAAAACATCCTCATATCTATCTTTATCAAGCCCCGAACTAGCTCCCAGTGGTTCTCGCGACTTCTCCGTCTACGTCTTTGACCCTATCGAGTCCCGTACGTTGCCCACCTCTATTCATCCTTTACTCTTCCTGTGCTCATTTGCGTATCTTCCCAAGAACAACGAGCCCCTACCAACTCTTCCTCAACTACCTCACCCGTCGCCCTTGGCCAGGGTTGGATGTCCGATGCCCTCACCATTCATCACTCCCCACTCATCGTCGGCACCCTCTGCTCCGATGGCGTTCACGACGATGCCATCGAGGTCATTTTCTCCCTCAAAGAGGTATGTCCATTCCCTCTTCCATCACCCGTCCCACTCAGCATCGCCCAGGCCCATCGTGCTCCAATCCCCCGTGCAAACTCAGCTTGCGCTGGCGAGAAGAGGCACTCGAAGCGTTCTAATACGCCACTCTTCACAACCGACCCCCTTAGATGGCCAAACCAAGAACCACGAAACGGTAGCAAGCACGACCGTTCTCCCAATGTGCTTCCCCATACCCCACTGGCTTCTCAACTTCCCGTACCCTCCAAGTCTGATGCTGTCTCGCCCGCAGTCATTCACCCAGAACTTCCTTCAGTCACTTCCCAACCTTCTATCGACTCTGCTCAAGCTACTGCACTTCAAGCCCTCTTCGTCGCCCTTGCCTGCCCCCAGCAAAGTCAACAACTCCTCTCTATGCTCTCCGCTATCGACTCCTCGGCTTCCGCTACCCCGAACCCTGATTTGGTCCAGATGCTCAGCATGATGGTCACGTCAGCCGCTTCTGCAGCCGCACCATCGACCACATCCGCTTCGGTCGCCCTTTCATCTCCGGTTGTTCCAGCATCGTCCGCGACTGACACTGATCCGAATGCACCTCTGACATTTCTGTCCGCTCCCGCTCCTTCTATTCCTGCAACCTTCCCTCCGCCCAACGCTCCCACCCCACCCACAACTGACCACGCACACGAAGACGATGAAGTCGTGGTCCTCGACAAGGAGAATGTCAATCCTGTGGCATTCCATCGCAAAGCACGTGAAAAGGAGGACCTGAAGGAGAACTCACGTCTACCGGCTCCGAACCATCCTCTTCTTGAGAACACCATGGAGCCTTGCGCTCGTGTTCACCCCCCAGGGAAGGTGGATCACGCTTCGGTCGATTCATCAGGCCCAAATTCCCGCAAGCGGACGCTCAGCGAAATTATGGACCAGCGGGAGCGAGCGCGGGAAACTTCGCGTAAACGGATGGCCAGTTCCACACGCCGGCCTGTGACGTCAACCAACTTCGGCTCCGTGCTCTCATCTCGTAGTGCCGTTGCAAACTCTGCGCTCAATAGCGAGCCGTATCCAGTAGGGCCGCACGCTGCCTCTGATCCTGCTTGGGATAACGTTCTGCCTTTTCACGGTACATCTGTCTCGGCACCTGCTACTTCACCCCCACGCCGCGGAGCGTCGGTTGTTGGCAAGTCCGCCCGACGTCACCCATACGTTGTTCCCGACTGGGCCCGAACCACTACAGGGACCCTGCCTCGTGCTGCAAATGGTTCCTTCATTAGTGGGGAGGGTACGCTAGTGGAAACCTCTACGCATAAACGTCCTGTGAAAAAAGGCAAGGAGAAAGAGAAGGCAACGGGTCCAAAGGTTCGCAAACCGCGTCCGACAACATATAAGGATCCTTCCGAGAGCATCGAGGACCGCACCTTCCATGGCCCTGTAACGCTCACTACCCCGCTCCGTGACACTGGTGGTAATAGTTCAAGTGCCGTCGCCGACCTTCCGCGGCCCGTCATTGCTTCCTCTCCGCAATCACACGCTTTTCCAATGCCTTTCGCTCCCTCATCGTCCCATAATGTGCTCACAATTTCGCAAAACGTTGAACCACCCTCCACCCCACCTCGACGACGATCGGCAAGCAGCAATCCTACTACACCCGGTGATGACGACGGTTCCCTTTTCACCCCCGAGCCGACTCGTAGTGCTCGAACCCCTCGCAAGCTACCTAGTTTGTACAGCGGGTTGGCCATATCGCCTTCTCGTTTTCCACGCACCTGCAAGCCTCGTACACCATCTAAACGTCTCGGTCAGCCTAGCAGCTCCCGTAGCGCTAGCTCAATGCCCGACGTCCCTCCGACCCATCAGGACGATAGCGAACAAGGAGGGCCGCTGTCTGATGACCTTGACATACCCTTGGACTCGATACCTATCGCGAGCAGCGACGGGGAGTTCGACATCGACTTGCGAGCTAGCCCGTCTACTACATCGAAGTGGCGCTGCGTTGGCTTACCACCATCATCGCCTCTTCCCCCTTCTAGTCCCATCCTCACTCCCTCTGATGCGGACGATTGGGATTCAACACAAGAGCAAGACGAGCAGGAGCCTGCCAATGCGGACGCCACAATTTGCCTTCCACAGCTCGAGATCAACCCTTGTCCAGCCGAGAACGCGCGCAGCAGCAGCCCAACGTCAGAACAAGAGTTGGCCACGCTCTTGTCACAGCAGCAATCGGGCTTTCCCTCGGATGCTGCACTGAGCGGGGACATCTTCGGTCCCGACTTCCTCACTCCGTTCGCTTCTACCCCTTCGGACATCTTTGCCGATCTGGGTCAAGCCCCATTGCCTGATGGCCAGCCATTCCATGCCTGCAGCGACGACGGATTTTTACCCCTATCCGCGTTTTCCGACCTCCAGACAGATGCCGACTTTGAAGCAGCACAGTTTGGGGACTCTGGCCTAAACAGCAAGGAGCCGGTCGATCAGCTTGATCTCGGAGAGATGTGGGCGCTGTTGAATTCACTCATGGGAAACACTGTGGGGGCACTACCTACCTGTGGACAAGATGAATTCACGGCGGGTTCTGATACCTCATTATCGGAGCATGGCGCACCACGACAAGCAGAGGAGCAGGTTCAGTTGGCGATCAACCCGTTGAAGGTGGCGGAGAGCGTTCAGGGTCTCTTATCGGGGTGCGCATTGTAGGTTTGAGCGTCCGCCGTATGTTGTGCGTTGGCCTGGACACGACCACTCCCTATGTACCCTAGTCCTTATTTTAGCCCACATCCATTTGTCGTCTGTGCATGCATACATGTTGTCGCGTAATAGTCATGTTGTCAACCCCGTGCAATAATACAGTATCTTCGAGCATTTATATTTTCGTGGTCAAGTGAGATGGTCACAACTTGCAACGGTGTCGAGTCGGCTGGCGAAGAGGATCCGAGCCAATTTTATCTGAAACCTGGCGGCCGGTGGGCAAGCGCAAGTCCCAAGCCACAGTACGATATACACGACCAGTAAACGTCGAACCGCTCTTTTGTGACGGAAGAACCAACAGCTCAAGTCCCGGCCTCGCGCGACGGACCCGACGTGCACACCGTGTCAGTCTCTTAACTTGTTGACATTTCACCCGTGTAGTTGGCGAAGAGCCCTTGACGGTACCCTCGACCGAGAGCGGGGTGACTGGGAGGGGACTCGGGAGATGTTGTTCAAAATAGCGGAGAACCCGCAATAGTAGTTCAATCTGGTGGGTGAGACGAGTGAATGCGGTGAGATTGCGCCCCATTCGTATCGCATGATGAAACTTACGCCAGTACGGTAGGCATGGTTTCCGTTGGGGTAAATTCCAACGGAAGGTTTTTCGGGGTACGCACCTTCAGGCTGCTGCTTAGGCCATGTATAAGAAGGTGCATGAGCCCGTCACGGAATGAGAGGAAGTCATGCATGGTGGAGAGTAAATAGAAAAATAACACAATGTATGCCGTCGGGGAAAAGGGATAGTTAACGTTTCGGTCGTGTGGGTCAGCAGCAACACTGGGGGCTAATATAGGCATGAGGACATTGGACGAGATGGAGAAGGAGATGGACTGACCCGCAACACTCGTCGCAGCACCTGTCGCAGCAACAATCGTTGCAGCACGGCCTGTCGTCGTATCGATGTAGAAGTCGATTGTAATGCAAGGGGGGGTTGCGATAGATCATGGGAGGATGGGGCAATGGCTGGGCGTATTGGGGACCGTACAAGGGCACCATGCGCATCTCTGGTGCTAGGGGTGTGAAGTAAGATGGAGGTGAGCTAGAGACATGGATGCGTTGGGAAACTGTAAAGGGTTCGCACAGTGATCGTAGTAGCTGCCGGAATAGTTTGTGGGGCTGTAGACGGGGGAGATGACGGGGGAAACGGGGCGAGGATAATAAACGTTGAGGGGACGCTGAGGACCGCCGTAATACATGGAGTGGAGAGGAGTGGGTAGATAGACGGTGAGGTGTAGGGTGAGTGCGGAAGGAGGAGCGGAGGGACAGGTGAGGGAAGGAGGCGGGGAGAGATGGAGAGATTTGAGTAGGGGTGAGGGACCGGTGGGTTGGGAGGATCATCGGTGGCATATGCAGACAGGCCTGAGTGCGATGTGGACGTAAAAAGGGTGTTTATGAAAGACACGCGGCGGCGTGGAAAGAAGGAAGGGCCGGGAAGAGGTAGGAGGAAGGCTTGAGCGGGTCGGAGGGATGGGAAATGAATGCACGTGGACCGGAGATTGGACCGACCAAGGGTTCGGGGGCCTGTGGCTAATTGAAAGCGCATGGGACGGTTACGGATAAGATTGGCTGCGGAGGAAACTGTGAGTGGCTTGAAAGATGCAAAAGGGCGTGTTACTTATGGAGATGAGAGACGCTTCCTAGCAGGAAGAGGGTTCCCATGGATGGTGGTCATTTCCGCGGGTCAGAGATCGATGCTACATATCTACTGGAGAGAAGATGTGAGCACGAGGGTCAATGTCAATGAATAATTGTGGACAGCTGTATACGTACGCGTACGAGCTGACAGAGATGAGAGAGCTCCACCTCGTCCTGAATGCGAGTCAGGACAGGCCTGGAAGCCGGTGTCGGAGCCGGCTCTGTTGGTAATCGGGGAGAGCCTGTCTCGACCATCCTCCGAGTTTGACAGAGACAGCGTGCACGCCGCTCTCCACATTCCCAATCCCATTCCCTCAGGTTCGAGTCCGAGTCCGAGTCCGCTGTGAGCCGCGACCTGCACCATTCTACTAGTAGTAGTACTATGTAGCACACTCGGCCCGGTCCCACGCCACTGCCCAGCTTCCTTTTCAGGAGGCTCAGGCGCTCGCGTGGCATTAGACGCCCCCAGATGGGTTACTCATCCATTGCAAGAAACGGTTTGTCATCCACCGCGAACAGCCCAGCTCAAAAGGACCGTCGTCGCTGCGTCCCCCCCCCTCCAGCTTTCCCCGTCCACCCACCATCCGCCGTGAGTATCCCGTTCCCCTATCCCCCTCCCTCCCTCTCGTCTGTTTTCTGCCCTCAAATCCGTTCGCAACGCGATGGATGCGTTCTCAACCGTTTGGATGACGCTCAACCCTTTCCTTTGTCCAGACCACTCAACATGGGTCGCCGTCCCGCTCGTTGCTACCGCTACTGCAAGAACAAGCCCTACCCCAAGTCCCGCTACAACCGTGGTGTCCCTGACTCCAAGGTACGCCCCCCCCCCTTGAACTGTCCGTGTTTCCCTCCACCCATCATCCATATCTACCCCCAAGATTCGGATTTTCGACCTTGGCCGCAAGCGTGCCTCCGTCGACGAATTCCCCTTCTGCTGCCACCTCGTCTCGGATGAGTACGAGCAGCTCTCCAGCGAGGCCCTCGAGGCCGCCCGTATCTGTGCCAACAAGTACGTCACAAAGACCTCGGGCAAGGATTCCTTCCACCTGAGGGTCCGCGTACACCCTTTCCACGTCCTCCGAATCAACAAGATGTTGTCATGCGCCGGTGCAGATCGGTTCGTCCTTTTCTTGTTGCCCCCTCCCTTGACCTCCACCGTCGCTCACTTTGGGATCCTCGTCCTCTCCTCGCTCAGTCTCCAAACCGGCATGCGTGGTGCTTGGGGCAAGCCATACGGCACCGTCGCTCGCGTCGACATTGGCCAGATCATCCTCTCTGTCCGTACAAAGGAACAGAACGCCGCCGTCGTCCAGGAGGCTCTCCGCCGCGCCCGCTACAAGTTCCCCGGACGCCAGAAGATCATCGTCTCCCGCAAGTGGGGCTTCACCAACGTCAACCGCGAGGACTACCTCAAGCTCAAGGAGGACAAGCGTGTCTTGCAGTACGTTCCCTCCCTGCCCCTACCTCGCTCACCGTCGACCGCATTCTGACCTGTTTCCAGGGATGGTGCTTACGTGCAGTACATTCGTCCCCGCGGCAACCTCGAGAACAACCTCCGTGCTCAGCTCCGCGCTTGATCGTCTCTCATGTATACTAGCTGTTGCCCCGCCACCACTCACAGTGTCGGTTTTGTATCGATGATCTCAGATGTACAGAGATCTGATGTGAGAGGGTACGTGAAGTCTGTGTCTGAGCGATTGCGTACCTGTGGCGCCACTCGTTGCCTCCAATTCACTACATCATCCTTTTTCAGTGGATGATGGTTAGGGGAAACGGGGCATATATCGAACGTTTGCCTCGGTCTATCATGCTTCTTTGTTCTACTCTACTCTGAATATGAGATAGCGACTGATGCGTACATTTCCAACCCTAATGCACCTGTATAGCTGTAATATGAGTGTCTGACCGTCGTGTGTGGAATTTGTTGACCGCGCTGGTGGGGACGAGTCCGTGCCCATGGTCGATGTCGGTGTCCAATTATCAATATCATTACGTCATTTGCGAATATAGTATAGTATGCTGGGAGGGATCAAGACGAGAGCGAGGCGAGGAGCTGCTACTAGCTAGGTGCCATCGCCTCGTCTGAGGCGATTGAACTTTGGGAGCATGTCCCTCAAGTACTCGGCGTGTTTCCTTCGCAAGTCCATCTCCTGGACTTTGCCACGACCGCTCCAAGTGCGGCGCTCTGCGGACGGGCCGTATATGGTGGTGTAGTCGTCGAGCATCTCGTCTTCTGTTGGGACGACGAGGACGCCGGCGCCGATGACGCAGTAGGACGAGACGCGGAGAGTGTGGTGGACACGGGCCCGGGTGCAGACAGTGTTGCAATTTCCGACGGTGGGGGACTCGACGCCTGTGGATGATGAGAAATGGTCAGTGGACGTCGTCCGGTGTGCATGCCGAGGATGTCGGAGACCGAGTTTGCCGGTTGCCAGATGTTAGCAAAGTGAAGAGGGACGCACGGCAACCAATCTCAAACAGATTGTCGTCTCCTATCCGCATCACCTCCTTGCGACTGCCACTCGTCAGCGCGATGGACGGCGCGGGCGGTGAGAGGAGGAGAATGGACCGACCGGTTGACGATGATCGCACCCTCTTCGACGATGCACCCGGAGCCAATGACGATGGGACCTGCTATGGCGAAGATCGTTGCCTTTGGGTGCACGATCGTTCCTGGGGGGAAGGATGTCAGAGAGAGGGAAGGGTGGCCAAGGCGGGGAAATCACTTGCCGGCACCGATGGTGATGTCGCCTTTGAGTTCGACATCCTGGCATACGACTGCCTTGGAGTGGATGGTAAACTTGTCTCGACTAGGGACATGATGGGTGAGATAAGGAGCGGGGCGAGGAGCGAGGGTGGGGCGGAGTCACATTGCAGGCATCGCAGACGGCGTTACGAGTGAGCAATCAAGGCGGGTGTGCGAGGCGAGAACGAGGAGCACAAAGTACTTAGTAGCGAGTGAAGAGGCAGGCGGGAGCCTCGTGGTGGACGACGAGCGCGAGTGGGAACCGAGTCGACTGCGAGGATTTTGGTGAGCGTCGGCGTCGTTGCTGCAGACGCTGTTCCCTTCACCCGATACCCCTTCCTCCTCTTCCTCTTCCCGTTCCCGTTCCCGTTCCCGTTGTGCTTCCCGTTCTCTTCAACTCCCCCTTGGCCGTTTCCGTCGCCGCCGCTGCTCCCGGGTGGAGGCCTCGCTCGGTTTTCTCTCTCCCTCCATCCCCATCCCCATGGCCCCGACATCCAACACTCCCCCCGGCCTCTCGGAGGCAACACGAAACTCGACCGCCCACTGGCAAGATGACCTCCAGTCCCTCTTTGACAACTCCAAGGACCGTTTCGCAGACGTCGTATGGGAGCTCCAGTCAGACAGCGAAAAAGCAGCGGAAGAGGTCTGGGGTCACAAAGGTCTGTCCCCCTCCCCGTCCCTCATCCACCACCACCCCTCCTCTCCTCCCACCCTACTCCGCCCTGACATGAACCATCGCCCACCATGCCCATGTCGATTGTCCTCCTCCCGTCGATCGATCCGTATGATGATCTCTCTTCTAACCTCCCGACCATGTCCCAGCTGTCGTCTACGCCCGTGCCCCGCCCTCGTTTCAAGCCCGCTACTTTTCCTTCAAGCCCCCTCCGCCCACCTCGCCCATCCCATATTCCGCTTCTCCCACTGGCACCCTCCCTGCTCAGTCCGCACTCTCCTTGAATATCGCCCCCGACTATTCCTCCCCCTCCCGCTCCCCGTCCCCCTCTCCCTACCGTCCATCCTCTCCCTCCCCTTCCACCAACAACCCTGGTGCCCTTCTCCGTCTCCCAACAAACATCAACCCCGCCCTCTTCTCCAAGGAGCTCGAATACCTCTACACCGGCAAGGGCCTCGGCCAGTATTTCGAATTCCTCTTCGACGCCGCAGAGAACTCAGAGGAGGGGGATGGCGATGAAGCCAGGCTAGACAAGCTCCGCAAAGACCTCGTCTTCATGTGGAGATCCCGCCTTTACTCAGACGTTCGCATCTCCCTCACCGGCTCCTTCTCCTCCACCAACCACGAAAGCTCGACCGCCATCTTTTCTTCCCATCGTTTCATCCTCATCTCCCGCTCCCCCTACTTCAACTCCCAGCTCGTCCACTGGAACACCAAGCCGACCCCTGGCGAGCCCTTGACACTCAATCTCCCTTCCCCCCCTTTTACTCCTGCGTCCCTTCATTTCGCACTCGGTTTCATCTACACCGGAACCCTCGTCTTCTCCCACCGCACCTATGACCTCGAAACTGCCTTCCATATCATGCGCTCCGCCACCTACCTCGCCCTTGATACTCTCTATGAAGAAGTCCAAGCCCGCATCGTCCAGGAAATGATGCACGGCCTCTTCCACGCCTTTCTCGAATTCTCCGAGTACGAGGCCATCACCGGTGGCAAGTGGGGCACCGGTGGATGTCGTTGCCGCCAGTGCGCCCGCCGCGCTCCCCGTGTGCTCGAGTTCTCCGTCCTAGACGATGTCAAGAACTCTCATCTCGAGCGCGGTGCACGACGTGCGCTCGTCGGCCTCTTTGGCGAAGGCTGGTGTACCTCCGAGTTCGCTGCTTTGCCTCAGAAGACCCGCGACGCTCTCCTCAAGGGTCTTGGAAAGCGCACGACCCCGATGAATGTCTTCCCGCTCCTCGCTGCTTCACAAGCGGCGTTCAAGAAGCTCGACACCATCATTGATACCTGGAGCGATACCGTGCGCGAGATGGTCAACTCCGCCCGTAAAACCATCGACGACGTGGTGTGCTCCCAGGCGTTAGAATGCTTTGAGCAGTCCGAGTGGATCGAGATCATGGAGGCAGATGGCACCAGGTTCGACGATGCCGAGAAGGTCGAAATGTTGCTCGAGTCTCTCCGCAGGGGCCTGAACGAGAAGAATGCCCCCATGGCATATCAGGTCCTGTCCTTCAGTGTCACATCTCTGACTTTTTTTTTTCGCTGACGGCCCCCTTTTCCCTAGGTTCTTGTCGACTCTGTGTTGCTCCGCCCCCACCCCTCAGATCCAGAAGCGGCACTTTTGTCTTCGACCTCTCGTGTCCGTGTCCAGGCTGAGCAGGCGCGCATGGATATCGTGCGATACATCCGACGACGCTGGCTCACCATCAAACAAGACGATGGGTTTGCCGGCTTGGAGGGTTGGGCGGCCAAAGAACTCGCTGCAGGCAAGTCTGATCGCATTCGCATCCTACCGGTGACTGATCCTGTCTACTACCTCAGAATTGGACCTCAAAAACGAGGAAGAGCTCGTCATGCCTCCAACTCCGTCCTCCACCGCCAGAGGCGGGAGACTTACCGTTAGGAACGGGCCCATCCCCAAAGGCGACGATTCAGAGACCATCAGTCTGCATTCCACCCGTAGTCTGGCAAAGTCTGTGATCGGACGAGAGGTTGGTAAATCCTCCGCCGCCTCAATTCGTTCTGTCGCGCGCAGCACCCATTCCACGACCTCGCGTGTCACCACTACCACTATCTCCCGCCGCGTCCCCCATTCACCTAGTGGCTTGCGCCCAGACTCGAAGCTCACTCCCGCCAACTCTGCCGCTTCCCTGTCGCGTACTAGCCTCGCAGGATCAGAGCGTGCGAAATCGCCACTATCCCCCAGTCCAAGCCCGATTCCTCGGAACAGTGTTACGACAGCGAGCGTACGGAAGAGTACTGCGTCATCGATTTACTCCACAACGACCGCCGACCGCGTTCCTCGACCCAAGTCCGTGGCTGCATCCGTCAGGTCCACGCGCTCGACCGCGTCCACTATCCGCAAGGGAGCCGCCGGCCCTTCTACGCCGAGGGCCGTATCTGGCTCCTCCTCCCGAGTCTCCTCTGCCACGACGGCGAGCGAGAACTCGACCGCTTTCGAGACCGCCCGTTCCGAACTCACACCCAGCAGTGTGGGTCGGACGCGAAAGACGTCCGCCTCGTCCGCAGTGTCAACTTCGAGCGTGCACACCACCGGTGCGAGTACCCCACGCTTACCTAAACGTCCGCCATCGGTCGCCTCAAGGACTACGCCGTCGATCAGAGGAAAGCTGACTGATTCGCCCAAAATCAGCCCAGTCGCAAAGCGCACTGCATCCACCGCCTCAGTACGCTCGACGATATCGACGAGATCGACGGCTACACGCAAATCCACTGTACGATCCGTATCTGGCGCTCCACTCCCCTTCTCCAAATCCTCTTCTCCTCCTGCGTCCAAAGCCAACGGAAAGCCGCTGCCGCCCGAAGACGAAAAGGATGCTGTTGTTGGGACGATCAAAGCGAACCCTGCATCTCCTCTAGTCTCCCACGAAAAGCAAGCCAGCGTCGTGTCGGCGAGCAGCGTTTCGACTGTTCGGGAGTCTCTGAAACGGAAGGGTTCCGCCGATACCATCCGGGAGGCTACTCCCGCGGCGAAGCAGCCGCGAGGTGCGACGCTGGAGATCGGCATCCCTTGCATCATCTCTTCCAACAAGGCCCGCTTCCGCGCGTATGCGCGTTATATCGGAGAGGTCGAAGGCGAGCTCGGCCCATGGGTCGGTGTCGAGGTTCCCATGAACGATGCTTGGCCAGGAGACAAACTCGACGGACGCCAGTGGCACGACGGGACCTGGGGTGGCATACGTTACTTCGACATTGGGGCCGCATCGGAGTGGGATTTCGGGCAAGATACTACGGTTCGGAGGCGGAGGAATGATTGGTTGAATAGCCTTGGGAAGGATGGGATGAAAGGCAGCCTGAAGCGCGAGGGCGACCAACTCAGCATCGATCGCGCGAAGAGACTTCGAAGCGTGTCGCCGGCCGTATCCGACATGTCCAGTTCCGAGTCGAGAGGGCTGTTCGTTAGGCCTCAGCAGGTGCTGTATGTTGTGGACGCGGTCGGCTCCGATCTGTGATTGCTGTTTTGCGACGTCCGGGCGCATGGTTACTCTCGTATGTCTGTCTTTCTTTGATCGCGAGCAGGGCCACCGGTCATGCTACGCGGGGTTCGTATACCATGCTCGCGATCTGGGCGTTTCTTCCGCTGTATGATTCTCGTTCTCCTATGGAAGTCGAACAATCGGATACCATCATAGCCTAAAAGCCACTCACAGGCATAGTCGAAAGCTCCCTTTCATCCTCTCCCCGCTGTAGTCAATTCCTGGCCGTATACGTGAAGCACACTCATTACAGCGTGAATATATGTGTGACATTTGACCCGAGAATGGCGCCTTGGCCGGGAGGTACTACCAAGCTGGGACTGATTAATCGCCAGACCCCGCTTTGACCAGTACGTGCACAGGATGCGACTCGGTTTTCCTCAACTTGCGATATTCTCCCGAACGGACCGTTCGGTCTCCAGCTCCATTGTCTGTGAGCATCGGTGATCACGCACCAAGTCATATGGCTGATATTCCAATCCACAGGTTGGCCGTATCCCTTATCTCCAGAAGAAGTCCCATGCACGGCGGTGGCCCTCCTGTGAGTCGTGTTAGATATGTTATCGTCGCTCAATCTCTCAATGGCATGCAATCCCAGGACGAAGTACTCGGACACCCTTTAAAGACTGCGGCCAACTCGCTGGACGCTGTGGAGCTTGTCCTAACTCAGCCCTCCGCCATGCCACTGTGTTCCCCACTTGTCGTCGCCCGAAAGTCGGTCTTTCGGTGGGCGGGTCGCATACGACTTGCTTTTCGATCCAAAAGCGCATTCCTCCAGTATATCCACACCGAAGGGAACGCAGCAGGAGGCCACTCGTGGACGAACGAGGACCTGAAGCCGTCTCCCCCTCACATGCGAAACTGGCAATGGTACAACTTCTGCTTGTTCTGGTTCGGGGTCGGCTTCGGAAACTGGTGAGTGCTTATACAAGGTGTCCTACCCTTCGCGTTGATTCATGTGTCGCCGTGTCGGTTCATAAGGACTCTAGGTTCCAGTATCGTGGGGGCCGGACTGGCGTGGTGGCAAGCAGCCATCGTCGTTTGGATCGCGGCTGGCGTCTCCGGGATGTGCATGGCGTTCAATTCCCGTGCCGCCGCGAACTATCATGTCGGATACCCTGTCATCCTGAGGACATGCTTTGGCATGTATGGTCATTACTGGCCCGTCCTTGCTCGTGGAGCGTGTGCAATGCTTTGGGTGTCCGTCTTGAGTAAGGTTGCCTTGTTCAACCTAGTCTCTCTCTCAATTCACGTTTTCCATCTGAAGACTTCCAAGGCGGCGCATTCGTTTCGACAATGCTCCGATGCGTTTTCGGACATCGATGGGACAACCTTGGCGGGCAGCTGCCTTCGTCCACAGGCACCACTTTACAACGCTTACTCGGCTTCCTGATATTTTGGGCCGTCGAGCTACCCTTTTGTTCCCTACGTCCGAACAAGCTCCGGTGGCTCTACACAGCCAAGGCGTGGCTTCTACCTCCTTCGGTCTTCGGCCTCTTGATATACTGTGTGGTTCAAAGTCGCGGTCACCTCGCATCAGATGCAGAGTTATCAAACACGTCTGAGCCTCCCGGTGGCTCGGCATTGGCTTGGGTGATCCTGAGTTCCATCAACTCCGCGATGGGAAACTGGGTTCGTCCCCCCCCCCCCCCCCCTATAATTCGTTTCAGACTTACTGAACTTGAAATGCAGTCTACATTCATTGCTAACATGCCTGACTTTGCCCGATATGCCACCGACCCATCCGCTACGATGTGGACACACATCATCTTCGTTCCGTTCCCTGCGGCCATGGTAAGTGTGCCGATCTGCTATCTGTCACATATAGTTAGCTCAGTCACTGGCTTTGTTTAGGGAGGGATGATTGGTATCCTGGGGACATCGTGCTTGCAGAAGGCCTGGGGCATCACCCCTTGGAACCAGTGGGATGTGTACGATGCCATCCTGGAACACTCGTGGACAGGACCTGCTCGTCTTGGTGTATTCCTCCTTGCTTTCTCCTCCGCCCTCTTCAACTTCGGAGTCATACTGGGCGCGAACCTCCTTCCCTTTGCAAGCGATGCCACAGCACTCTTCCCCGCGTACTTCAATCTAACACGTGGGATGTGGTTCTGCTGCATCATCTCCCTCGCCTTACAACCATGGAGGATACTGGCCTCCGCATCTGGATTCCTAGCGTTTCTCGAAGGTTACGGCATTTTCATGGGACCGACCGCTGCCATCATGATCACCGACTACTGGGTCGTTCACAAGGGGAACATTCATATCGACGACGCCTATACGTCCAAGCCTGGATCGCGATACATGTACTTCCACGGTGTCAACCTCAACGCTGCGGTTGCGTATGTTGCCGGGATGATGATCCCATTCGCGGGCTTTCTTGGAACGTTTGGGGTGACAGTGCCACTGGGAGCATTAAGGTGCGACCAGATTGGATGGTACGTCAGTGCGGTGGTGGCCGGGGTGGTCTACGTGGCGCTCTGCCGTCTCCTCCCTCTAGAGAATGTGGATGAGTCCCTCGGCTGGGAGGCATTAGCATGCAGGCGTGCGTCAGAGATACAGGACGCGGAAGGTTCGGTAGAGAGGGTCGTCGGAGATGATGACAAGGCAATCGTGATAGAGGATGTAGTAATTGTCTCTGAAATCACGGTCTAGGACGATATCCTATCCGATTAATGTCTTACACATGCGTCTACACAGATACGCGACCTTCGGGTGTCCTTGATCGTTTCTAGAAGTACATTCATAACCATGGATTAAAGAGAATCTTGCCACATTTCCCCTTGTCAAACTGCTCGTAAACGTCCGGAGCGTCATCTAAAGAGACAATCCGGTCAATCAAACTCGCTTCCTCTCCGACGCCCCCGAATACATCCTGGCGTTTCAGCAGTATCTCCAACGCGATGGGAAACATGGCTCGTACGGGACATCGACCAAAGTCAAATGAGACGTTCTTGTCATAAACACTGCGACCGTTGAAGGGCAGCGGAGGCTCCTGATGGACCCCAACGGAGCTTATCACTCCGAACGGCTGCACGATGTCGTATGCCAGCGTGAGTGCACTGTTGTTTCCCACAACCTGTAAAAATGACCGGGTCAGCGAACCACGCAAAAGGTGAACATGACCGTGTACTACCTCGAGTACTGCGTTGCATCCAGCGCCGTCAGTCCAATCCCTCGAAACTTTCTTGGCTTCGTCAATTGATGCCACAAGGAAACGTCTAGGACCCGTTCCGGTAGTGTGGATAGCCTTGTAAACCGCCTCCATCTTTGTGCGACGGGTCTCCAGCGGGTCAATTGCGATGACCTGATAGGCCAACTTGAAGCCTTCGCGCTCTTCCGAACCTGCGAGAATGTCGAGCAGGCTGACAACCGCGCACTAGAGATCGGACAAAATATCGTTGGGTTAGGCATGGATTAAATTGCGTCGTCCGAAAGACGGAACCTACAACACCGACAGGTCCCAGTCCTACAACGGCGATTGTGAGAGTACGATCGTCTGATTGGAGCTGAGCCAATGCTTGATCATCGGCGACAGATCTAGGGACAAACCCGCCAGATGGATAGGCTTTTCCCGTCAAAACGGTTGCAATCTTGGGATGCTGAAGTGCTTGTACAGCTGCGAACGCTCCCGTTGGCAGGATATCCGCAAGCAACAGTAAGGAGCTATCCGAGAGCTTCGACAGAGTTCCTTGGTCACCCGAAGGCGATGGACGGACAGAGCCGAGGTTGAAAAGCGTGCCGCCTGCCTTGGGAATGCGAACATACTGTGCCTGACCTCCGGAGAGAGCGGGACTGCCAAACAGACGGGAATGCGTGCATCGGGACGTGAAACCGATTCGACAGAAGCTATGGGGTTGTAAGGTGAAAACGACCTCAGCAGTGTAACGGGAGGGAAGAAACGCACTGGCATTCGCCACAAGAGACGGTGAATGGGGACACGACCTTGTCACCTATCCTAAGCGTGGAGTATAGCTCCGGTCGTCCGGTTCGGGCAGCACTGGGGTGGAAGCTTGTGCCGAGCGCGACGACTTCTCCAATGATTTCATGTCCGCAGATGAGGCTTGTGTGCAAAGATATTGAGTACGGGCTGGAGAAGCAGAGGAAAAAATGGACGTACTCGCAATCGACGTCTTCGTGCCCTCTGTAGATATGCAGGTCGCTCCCGCACAACCCGGCCAACTGGCAGGCAGAGTGCGTTGGAATCGTTGGTTTTTCACTGACATCTAGGCAACTCGAGTTTTGGGACACGCACCTTGACTTTAACGATCGCATCGTCTGCGTCGATGATGCTTGTGAGGGGACAACGTCGTCCATCAGCTGTCGCGACGAGTCGGAGAAGACAGCTCGCTCACGATGGGATGGGAACATCTTCGACGCGAATGTCATACGCCGGTGGATACCATCGCACTGCTCTCTGCATGGCAGGTAAGTCGGAGTCGGTAGCGTATTTGCCCGACAATCCGTCGTGATGAGTTCCAAGTACAAGAGAGACTTGAAGAGTCAAGACTTGAATCCGGATCCCCCACGGCCGGAAGCAGCCGCACCCTGAATATTATACACCCTGGGATTTCTCAGATGATTCAGGCCGATGCGCTCTATGAAGATGTATACGAGGGGTTAATATTAGTGGCTTTTGATTTTTGTCCATCGGAGGGCGAGGACGTTTATACAAATAAACTACAGAAGAGGTATCACACAAAGCAGATCATTAACCTACGGCTGTCCGTGGAAAGTCAGCACCGAAGAAACCAATCTACAACATCGAATGTTTCTACAGTACTTGGCAATATCCTCGACGCGGGCTCACTCCATCGGGAACAAATCATCGTCTTCTCCCGTCAGGACTGGCCCGCTCAGCGGGCTAAGAGACCCTTGCGGATGGCCACCCCGCCCACTGGGATTGCGTGTTCCCAACCCCGACGGCGCAACAGTGCCTAAAGTTCAACTCGTCAACACACACCAAGGCAATTCAAGCAAACGACACGTACGAGAGGCAGCGGCGGAATACGACAAACGAGAGAACATCGTCTCTAAACCGCCCAACGACGTGCCCGGAGCGCCAGGTCCTGCTGGAGTGACGGGTTGAGACGGCAGCCCGTTGTTGATCTGGTCGAGGAGGCTGCTCGCCGTAGGCGACATGCTCGCCCAGTCTCCAGAGGTGTTGTGTGCATGACCAAGCCCCTTCGTACCTGGAGAGAACCCTCCGCCAAGAGGAGTTCGACCGAGGACGCTCGACGATGATGGAGACGAGATGACAGGAGGAGGTAACGCGTGGATGCGGGAGTAGCCGGCCGCGAGGCCCTGCGGTAGGCTCTGGCCGGGGGCGTGAGCCTGCAACGCACGCGATGAAGGGGAGAGAGCGCTCCGGTGGTCATCCATCCCCGGAACGAATGCGTCGCCCGCACCGGGTCTTCCTCCAGCACGGCGACCGGCTGGCTGCAGATAGGGATCGTTCGGAGGTGGCATGCCATAGGTGCTGGTATGAGGCGGGGACATCGCTACGCCATTGAACTCTACGCCGTACGCGCTAGATGATAGGTTGTGAGTACCGGCGCCCGCCGAGTACATCGACGTCAATCCAGAAGCCATGGTTGGTCGCTGCGAAGGCTTTGTGTTGATGAAGTGGTGCAAACCGGGAAGGAAGGCGGCAGAGGCATTCGAGGGCGAGAGCATTTCGTCAACACGAGGGGCGAGGCCGGAATTGGACGTGAAGGAGCTCGGGGTGCCGTTCCCCAAGCCTCCGCCTAGGTGACTGGTTCCGAGCGTGGCAGCATCGGGGGATCCGATGGGTGGGCCGCCTGCATCGGCCCAAATCGACTTGATATCTTGGAGGAGAGAGGGTGCCGGGACCGAACGCGAGTAACGATGATGCGCGTCCGCGGCAGAGCGTTGGGCACTCGATTCGCGTTCTAAGCCAACGTTGGGACGGGTGGCGTTGGTACGGGACAACCTGCGAGAGCGTTCTTCGGGGGTGAGGAGATCGGTAAGAGAGCTGGGCAGGAACTCCTCGAGATCCTCATCCTCTACGACGACGTCTTCGAGGCCGATTCTGCGGGTTGCGATCCTGTCGGAACCCCAGTTCATGGCGCCGAGAGAGGCTGAAAGGCCGGAGCGGGTCTTGAAGTCGGAAGCGCCGTCGTCGTGTTGTCTGGGGATGGTGAAGACGGACTGAGGGCCGGGAGCGGAGAAGGGAGAGGTGGATAAGGCGTGAGGCTGAGGGGAAGTGCCGGGAGAGAAGCCGTTGATACGAGCGGGACCGCCGGAGGAGGAGGAAGTGTTCGGGGGAGAACCGATGGGGCCGAAGTCGATGGGGGGTGAAGCATCGCTGATGCGACGGGGTGCGGAGGGGGTATGGGTGGGGAGGGGGGCAGGAGAGGCACGGTCCGGAGTGGGGTTGGAGGTGTGAGGGATGGAGGGGTGGTCTGAACCTGGGGCGGGAGTCGGGGCGTCTGGGGTGGAGGAGGATGGAGGCTTGCGTTGGGCGGGGGCCGAGGGGAGTTTATTGGACTCGTCTGGGAGGCCATAGGATGCGAAGTCAGTGTCTTTGACGGGGGGAGCGGGAGCGGAAGGGGAGAGGGTAGCCTTGAGAGGGATGGGGATAGAGGTGCGGGGGTTGGGGGGCATGGCACGCGTGGGGGCGGTGGAACCCGAGAAGAGGGCGTTACGGGACTGGGTGGCTGGGGATGCGGGGTGGTGGGTCACCCTGTGGGGCTTTGAATGTTTTGGACCGTCTTTGGATGGGGGGCCATTGGCGGCATTGGCAGCGAGTTGAGCGGCCTTCTTGTTCTTGCGGTCCATGGACATGCTTTGGCCGGGAAGGACGTGAGCGAGGGCGCACTTGTGGCCAAACTTGCAGTTTCCCTTTACGAACCAGGCGCAGACCTCCTTTTGCTGGCCTGGTTCGAGGAGGTGATGGGAGAAGGGGCAGGAAGAACCTGCGGTGCAGGAGCCGACCCTGAAAAATTTGCAGGGGACATGGGAGAGGTCCTTGGCTGAGAGGAGGAGGGGAAGAACGTCTAGATGAGGGAGGGGAGGAGGAGGAGGAGGAGGATGGAGGATGGACGTACCCTTTGCGGATGGCTTGTGCTTGGGGCCTTTTTCGCGGTCGCGATCCCTGTCTCTGTCGCCGGGCTCGCGCGCGGAGTCGGGGACGGAGTCGTGATCTTTGCGTTTGGGGTCTGCGGCGGGCATTTGGGAGGCAGAGGGGTATTTGGGGGAATGAGGGGGGAGGAGAGAGGCGAGTTCGAGGGAGACGAGGACGTCTGGAAGTTCAAGCAGCGCAACAACCGCGACCAGACAGAGACTCCCCCAAAAACGGCAGCCCCGCCTCTCGCACGTGCTCACCTCGGCCACTCGTGCTTGGCGCCGGTCCTTGTCCTTGCCCTCAGCGTCCGTCGCCCCGCCCCGCCCCGCCCCCATCCCCCGCGATCTCCTTCGGCCTCCAGTCTACCCCGCCCTCCATGGACGACCGCATGTCCACCTTCGTCGTCGGTAGCAACTACCAGGTCCTCGATGTCATCGGCGAAGGGGCCTACGGCATCGTCTGGCAAGTCCCATCTCCTCCCTCCTCCCGTCCCTTCATCCGCTCATCGCTCCCCTTTCACCAGCTCCGCCCTCCATGTTCCCTCCCAGCGCAAGGTCGCCATCAAACGCATCACTCCCTTTGACCACTCCATGTTCTGTCTCCGCACCCTCCGTGAAATCAAACTTCTCCGCCACTTCCATCACGAAAACATCATCTCAATACTCGACATCCTCAGATCCCCCAGCCTCGATGACTTCAAGGAGGTCTACCTCGTCCAAGAGCTCATGGAGACCGATCTTCACCGCGTCATCCGCACCCAGCAGCTCAGCGACGACCACTGCCAATACTTCATCTATCAGGTTCGCCTCCCCTCTCCCTTTCCATCGCTCCTCCCCTGCTTACCCCCGCTCACCTCTTCCCTTCTCCTCCTCTCCCCCCTCCCGCTTCCCTCTCCTCCCTTCAGACTCTCCGCGCCCTCAAGGCTCTCCACTCCGCAGACGTCCTCCACCGCGACCTCAAGCCTTCCAATCTCCTCCTTAACGCTAACTGCGATCTCAAGGTCCGTCCGCTCCCCCGCCCGTTACGTTCATCCCCTCGCGTGCCCCCTTGCCCCATCATCTCACTCCATCTCCCTCCCCACCTGACCACAGCTCTGCGATTTTGGCCTCGCTCGTTCCGCTCGCCCTCCCCCCAACGTGGCAAACGACAGCAGCACCTTCATGACAGAATACGTCGCAACCAGGTCCGCATGTCCTCTCCTCACTATCCGATACCCGCTCGCTCCCCCGGCGCTAACTATTTCCGTTCCCTACTCTCTCGCAGGTGGTACCGTGCACCAGAAGTCATGCTCACCTTCAAAGAATACACCCGCGCAATCGATATCTGGAGCGTCGGCTGCGTTCTTGCGGAAATGCTCAGCGGCAAGCCCCTCTTCCCAGGCAGAGACTGTCCGTCCCTCGTTCCGCTATCCAAGTATGCTACTGACCCATAGCTCCAGATCACCACCAGTTGTCCATCATCTTGGACATCCTCGGCACTCCATCGCTCGACGACTTTTACGCAATCACCTCGCAGCGTTCAAGGGAATACATCCGGGCCCTGCCCTTCCGGAAGAAGAAGCCGTTGAGCCAGCTGTTCCACAACGCCAATCCACTCGTCAGTTACGGCCTGCTCATGGGAAAACACGCGCTCACCTTGATTTTTTTCACAGGCGATCGATCTGATGGAGAAGTGTTTGACGTTCAGTCCCAAACGTCGGATCGAAGTGGAAGACGCCTTGAAGCACCCCTACTTGGAAGTACGTGGTTTCTGTGAGACACCAACGCCGTTTTCGCACACCCTGACCGTGTGCGCAGGCGTATCACGACCCGTCAGATGAGCCCACGGCAGAGCCGTTGGATCCGAGCTTCTTCGACTTTGACAACGGCGATCCTCTCGGTAAGGAGCAGCTGAAAGGTGAGAGAGCCTGCCGCGCCGTCACTGATGAGAGCATCGCTCACGCTGTTGGGTTGGTGTTGCGTGCAGTGCTGATCTACGAGGAAGTGACGAAACCGAGAGTCCAACCGGCGCAGCCAGTCCAGTAGCGACTGGGAATGGCAGGCCATGCGGAGAGAGTGAATATACCCAGCGGAGCAGTCGAATATCAAGTGTGCTATAAGCTTAAGCTGTATACTGGGGCGAGCACCGGAAACGCCGACTGTATCATAAATGTATCATGAAGTATAATGCCACCGTCCGAAGATGATCTGATCATGAGCTGGGATGCCATGGGTGCGAGGGTGTATTAGCTTGTGCGTCCGCCTCCAGACCGGCCGACGCTCTCGCGTTTCTTTTCCAAGTTTGGTGTCATTCTTGAGGCGCTTCAGTGACCGCTCGCCTCGCCACAGATGGGAGTGGGATCGATGGCTCTTTACGGAAAATGGTCTCCAGGTTTCCGCGTGCCGCTCGACGTGGCTGGTGATCGGTATTTACTATTCCCCTACCGTTTGGCGGCGGACAAAGTGTCGGAGGCTAAGTTGTGTGACATATGCATCCTCCTCGACAGTGGGTATATGTATATCCAACGGCGGAAGGGGCTCGCACGATGTTGGGGAGATCTCCTCTCCATGGGGGTCTCTGACGTGGTTATCAGTCGGCGGGTGGAGGAGGGCCGTCCAAGTCCGGGAGCGGGAACAAAGGGGCTCTGGACCGGGTCGCGTGTCTGCGGGCGGCGGCGAAAGATCGCATGACGGGCGAGCCGTGGGGGGGAGCGAAGCAGCTGGCAGCTGACGGTCGAGTGCCTGGGCACGATTTCGGAGATCTGGAAGAGATGGGCGGACGGAAGGGAGTTGGTGAGTGCGAACGGATGTCGATTTGAGGTGTGGCTTACAGCGTCTTGTGTGAGCAGAAATATAACAAGTACGACTTGGACTTGGTCGGAATGAGAGATGGAAGGCAAGTTTATTGCGACGGTGTGCGCAGGTACTGGTCTGAAACTAACGGGGATGTGGCAGGATGATTGGAGGGGGCGAAAGGACAGGTCTCTGTGCGCAGTGTCGCAGCAGCGCATTGCTTCTGGGATCGCATCGGGGGACGGTGGAAAGCGAATGAAGGATGTGGAGGCGGTGTGCGAGTTGATAGGTGCGGCGCGGGAGCGGGAGATGGAGGAGAGATTGAAGAGGGAGTTGTGAGTTCGATCTACAGATGGCTGGCGGTCTGAACGTGATCGCTCGGGCGGCCTCCGGGGAGTGGATTTGGGGAGGTGAGTTCGGGTCTGGTGGGTGGGATGCATCATCTACATGGCTGACGTGCTGCAGGCTGCGTTGAACACTTAGGGAATGTGGCGAGGGATTGGAACGCACACATGTGAGTGAGGTCCAGAGTCCGGAGGAAGGCAAGGGTTTATTTTATTCGCTGATGTGGGTTGACAGAGCGACATTGAGCGGGGGCTACGAATACGGACGGAGGTGGTGCTCATTCGTACGGAGAAGGGAAGTGAAGAAAGGTGCGGAGAAGGGGTCGACGGATGAACGAGAACGGGCTGAGGGGGGAAGATGAGTAGGAGTGGAAGGCAGGCGTAGGTGTAGGCGTGTGTAGAGCGGACTAGAGCGGACGGGGCAGAGGCGGGGTCGGCGGCCAGACATACGAAGAAGCGGGCGTTGGGAACAGTTGCGGGCGGACGTTGCATGGCAGCGGGCCTCATGTCAGTATGCAAAAACAAACATATCTGGACTGGATGGATGAGAGAGCAAAGGCCGCATCGGATGCTCGGCTATCACATTGACAGAGCCACGTGAAAGCACTAGCATGAGCGCTTGAGTGGGGAGTTGCTCTCGACTGGAGCGATCGGAAACCTCCCGGATGAGGTCTCGCTCTAACTTATAACCCACTCTCTTCCCTCTCTCTTCTCCACCACCACCACCGCCATCTCCGTCCTGGCTGGCATTGCGACTCCACCATGTTCCGCATCTCGCCCAGTCTCTGGGAGAGAATACACCACTTTGCTTCCTTCCCTCAGACCGGCGGTACGCTCTTTCCCCCTTCCCACTCGTTCTCCTACTCAACCACACCCCAGTCTCTTTGCAGCAGATGGTCCTCTTTGGCCAGAATCCCAGTCAGGGCACTCTCCTCAGAGGCAGCCAGTTCCTCCTCGGTCCGTCTCCCCCCCCCCCCCATCTTCCCTTCATTCCCTCTCCTGATCCTCTCCCAGAGGAGCTCCCCGTCCGTCTCGCCCACAGAGTAAAGGAACTCGACCAGCTCCCTCACAACCTCGGCGACATGCCCTCCATAAACAAGGTCAAGAATTGGTATGCTCAGTCCTTCGAGGTGCGCCTCCTCCTTCTCTTCCCTTCTCTTCCCTTCTCATCCTTCTCCAGGAGCTCATCTCCTTTCCCCCAATTCGTCTTCCTCCCCACATCCGAGCTGCCCTCATGACCCCCTCCACCGACTCCCTCTCTCTCCCCGAGTCCCGTCCCAATCCCTCCCTCCAGTACCAGTACTATTCCGACGACTACACCGGCTCAACCACAGGCCTCGGCATCGTATCTACCCCCAAGAACGGCAACGGTCGCTCCAATGGCAATGCCCAAAAGATGCGCATTCCCATGGAAAGGAGGTCAGTTTTCCCCTCTGGCCCCGTCCCCCCACCCTACCTCACCTCACCCATACCCCTCCCGCGCTCGCCTCTTCCGGTCCGGTCCCCCTCTTCACAGATACTACGCCAATACCTCCACCGTCAAGGAATGGCCCCCCGAGGTCCGAGAATACAATCGCGCCTTCACCAAATCCCTCGAGACCATCAAGAAGCGCCACGACCCCACCGTCACCACCGTCGCGCAAGGCGTCCTCGAATGGAAACGCAGTCAGAACGCACGCAACATCAACCTCGACGTCCAGCATTGGCTCGACCGTTTCTACATGTCCCGGATCGGCATCCGCTTCTTGATCGGACAGCGTACGTCTCTCCTTCCTATCCCCACGCCCCCTCCTCCTTTCTCACCATCCCGCACGAGTACAGACATTGCCTTGAACACCCTCCAGCCCCACCACGACTACGTCGGCATCATCTGCACCAGCGCCGTACGTCTCCCACAGTCTATTCTCGTCTCCCGCTAGCTAACCCCCTCCCTCACCCCCAGAATGTCCACGACATTGTCCACGAGGCCATTGAGAACGCTCGGTCCGTCCCCTTCTTACCTCCTCCGTGCCTCACGCGACTGACCTCGTGACCGCGTCCCACCACCCAGATTCGTCTGCGAAGAGCACTACTCCATGTTCAAGGGTCCTCCCGTCCAGCTCATCTGTCCAAAGGACCTCCACTTCAACTACGTCCCCGGCCACTTGTCCCACATCTGCTTCGAGCTCCTCAAGAACTCCCTCCGCGCCGTCGTCGAGCGCTTCGGTCACGAGAACGAGGACTCCTTCCCCCCCATCAAGGTCATCGTCGTCGAGGGCAAGGAGGACATCACCATCAAGATCTCTGACGAAGGCGGTGGCATCCCCCGATCGGCCATTCCCCTCATCTGGACCTACATGTACACCACCATGGAGGGCCAGAACATCGACCAGGACTTTGACGCCTCCGATTTCAAGGCGCCCATGGCCGGCTTTGGATACGGTCTTCCATTGTCCCGTCTCGTGAGTACTTGCTTCCCCCTTTCACGCACGCCCGGCGCGTGTCCACCAGCAGTTTCACTCATCCACTCTCTTTAATCAGTATGCGCGGTACTTTGGAGGCGACCTGCGCTTGATCTCCATGGACGGATTTGGAACTGACCTGTATATCCACCTCAACCGCCTTTCAAGTAATCGCGAGCCGCTCCCATAATATTCCTTTCTCTACCCCCCGGCACATGAGTAGACATACATACCACGTGGCCTGGCCTCATACTGTACTATCTGCAACCGGGCAATGATTCCCGCACACTGTACAATTTCAGCATATGTATGAATATATATACTCACGAATCATCGGATGCCATCGAATTCTTGTCCGCCCAAGTAACTATTCGTACACAACGTGCAAATATGGACTGGCTCTTGCGACATGATTGACTGAAAAGAATACCATAAGTAGGGACGATACCTGTGTGCGCGCGTACGACGGCGACATGATGAATGCGAATGACCACGAGCGAAAAAAAAAAAAATAGCACGACTATGCGAGAGGACAGCGACAATATACGACGGGAAAGGAGGCACATGACGACGACAGGACCGTCGAGAGACTCTAGGCGACTGCGAGCTGCGGAACGTCCCAACCTCACGCACCGCCGCCGCCGGGGTCACGAAGCGAATTGTCCCACGAGCGCTTCATCGGCATCGCCGTGAAGTTGAGCGAAGGCAGGCCACTTGCCGGGTCCGCCCCTCCTCCTCCTGGCCCGGGATGATACAAACTCCAGCCTTGCAGCGACGACTCGGATGATTGACGCATGCTCGGCGGCAAATACATGCCGGACCCCTGGTGTTCATACCCTGGTGGGGGAGGCCCTGGAGGTGGCATCGTCGGCGACGGAATCTGCTGCTGCTGCTGCGCCTGGGACGAGTACATCGATTGCAATTGGGAGGACGATGGATGCGACAGGTGAGGAGGGTGCATAGAGAGATCGCTCGGCGAATGTGGCACTTGATGTGCACGCGCGGCTTGCGGTGGACTGGAGCGGGGAACACCCTGCTGGATGCCAGAAACAAACCGGACGTTCATCGGTCTCGACAAGTGAGGAGGTGGATGCATGCCCGAGGGCGATTGCGGATGTGGCACATAGGCGAAACCTAGCCTCGGTCCCGCCGATGCTCTCCCACCGACGGCCAACCCGGGCGAGGTGCCGAGCGGAGCCGTAGTGGACGTCTGCTTCCTGCAGATCTTCTTGGTGATACCCGCCTCGAGGGAGGCCACCTCGTCCGCGAGCCGTTGATTTTTGAACTTGAGCTGTTGGAGCTCGTACTGCCAACTGCTCGAGCGGTCAAGATCCATCTCGTCAAACACGCTCCCTTGTAGCGGATGGACGACGGCGTTCGCTGGCGGGGGTGCGGTGCCTTCGCATCGCTTGACCTGACAAATGACGGGCGGTCGGGAAGCTGGATCCGCACCGCTGCCGACGGTATCGACGACGCCACCAGGTCCACGGGAGGCGCCTCCCTGCAACCTTGGGCGGTAGAGGACAATGTGAACGGGAATAGGATTGCCCTCCTTGGTGAGAACGTCGCAGGCCAGGCCGGAGCTCTCGATTGCTCCGACACCGGCCAGAACCTTCGCCATCTCGACCTGGATGGCCATATGGACCTCCTGCTCGGAGCTCCCATTCACGAAATCTGCGAGCGGCTTCCCGATCACCTCACCGGCGCCCCAGCTGAGCACGTCACGAACAGCGGCGCCGACGTACAGGAAGGTGGCAGTATCACTGAGTAGACCCCAGAATTCGCGCTCGGGAAGTCGCTCCTCCGATTCATCATCGACATCTGTCAGCAGAGGAAGCATTGGGCGCGAAGGAGCGGGCGCGACGAGCCCTCCCGCGCGGGAGATGGGACCCCAGTCGAGGTGAGGTAGGTTTCTGAGCCTGCCGCTGAGAATGATCGCCTTGCGACCCTTTCCGGGCTCGATGTGGAGCCGCCCTCGGCATTCTACCCAGACGTAGCCTCGGCCCTTGGCTTGTATGCGGAAGAGCAAGTCGACGGGGCGTGGAACAACACCGGAGGAGCCCGGAAGCGAACTGTCATTACTCCCGCCACCGGTGGCGGTGGGTGAAGCGGAAGAGGGGGCGGCGCTGGCCGTTAGAAGGGAGGGCCCGGGGGTGGAAGAAGCCTCCTTGAGCTCGCGCATGAGAGGAACGCGATCGGCGGGATGGCAGAACTCGGTGAGGGAGCGGCCGACGAGCTCGTCGGGATCATAGCCGAGGACATGGCGGACGGCAGGAGCGACGTAGAGGAAAGCACCCTTGAGGGAGACGACATGGAGGAAATCGGGAGAGCGATCGAGAACGAACATGTGGAGAGGCCTGTTACCGTCATAGGGATCAAGGGCGATGGGCTCTGCAGGGCTGTTGGAGAGGGCGATAGCAGTGGAGGCGTGGGTGGAGGTAGAGAGCTCAAAGGATGCGGTGAAGGCAGAGTCGGCGAGGAGAGCACGGAGGTCTTTGGACAAGCCGCGCATGGTCATGGAAGAAGTGCGCCAGTCGCGTGTGGGGACGTGGGAGGACGGGACGGGCTTATCGGAGTAGTTGACGACGTAAGTTCCGTCCTTGAGCTTGCTGAGGATGGATTTGGGCTGTTCGGTGAGATCGACCTGGAAGCCAATGTGATAGACGATGTCGTCTGCCTCATCTGGGGAGTTGTGTACGCCGCCGCGGATGGGGATGACGGAGACCATGTTGATGAAGGCGGAACCGTCCTTGCGGTAGTTGATGATACTGACCTGACACTCCTTGTCTGCGACGATGTTTTTGCGCATGTGGGCGACGGCTTCGGGGGAGGTGTGCATGCGCTGGTGACCGCGGTGGACGTGGCCGCCGGGGCTCTGGAGAAATCGGCAATTGCGACCGATAAGCTCATGCTCGTCGTAGCCGGTGAGCTTGAGGAAGGAGGGGGAGGCGTAAACTGGGAAAAGAAATGAGGTACGGGAGAAGGAGCGGAGGGAGAAACGCACCGATGGGGGAATCGAAGCGGCGGGTGTCTGTGATGACGAAGGAGCATGAAAGGTCGACTGGACCGAGGTATATCTTGGGGTAGGGCCTTGTTACTACGCGGGCGAGGAGGGAGAGGAGGTCGAAGCCTGAAGTAGAGTAGATGGGAAGGCCGAGGGCGGAGGGGACGGAGAGAGGAAGGTGGGGAGGGAAAGGAGGGTGAGGGAGATGATCTTGGGGGTCAGGAGATGGGTTGAGGTAGGGAGGGGGGGCGTTTGAAAGGGGGAAGGCGGGGGAGGAGGTGGAGTGGGGAGAGGAGGATGTGGAAGGGCTGGAGGGAGAATAGTGGAATGAATTGGAGGGAGGGCTGGGGGGAGAAAAGAGAGGTGAGTGAGGAGGGTACGGAAGAGGAGAGGGGAGAGGAACGGACAAGGGAGAGTTGTAGCCGTCTGAGGCGGAGAACCAGGAGAGGGAGGAGGAGGAGGGATAGAGACCGGCAGGGAGAGCTTCAGCGCCGCCGCCAGGGGGAACGGTGGGAGCGTTGAAGATGAGATTTGGGAGCTGGAAGTGGACGACGGAGGAAAAGGCGTGGTGGTCGGGGTCGTCATCGGGGGTGTTTTCACCGTCGCGCTCGTTGGACTGGAGATAGCGAGAGAAGGGCATGGCGGCGAGCGGGGGCCGCGGGGGGGTTGACGAATGAGAGGCAGAGGTCAGGGGCGGGTGCAGCGAGGGAGGAGGAGGCGAAGGGGGGGAGGAGGAGGAGGAGGAGGAGGAGGAGGGAGGAGCCAGGCGGGCGGAGGAGGGCCTCATTCCACATTCCCATATATGGCACTCATCTCCAGATGCCCGCACGAGATCCACCGGCGCCTCCCACATCGCCCTCCGCACTTTTCGGCGACAATTCCATCCACCCCCGCACTCTGCCCGCCCTCCTCATCGTCCATCAGCACACAAATCGCCTTTCGAGAGACGAGCGAATCGAGGGTGGAGTGCACACTACAGTACAGTACTAAGCGCCACCTCTGGATCGGCCATGGCCGAGATGTGCGAATAATTGATGACAGCCGCCGGCGTCCAAACAGCCTATGACGCCATGCCCAGTGCCATGCGTCCGAGTCCCATCCCCCCGGGTGTTGGGGGTAGCCGGAGGAGGGACGTTGGATGAGAATATTGCGGTCGGTGCGAGCGCAGTCGACGACGGAAAGCGGGAACGGAGGGAGACGGAGGAGGGAGAGCAGTCGGCCGGAGATCCTCGCAGAGATGGGCAGGCGTCATCGATACGCCTTTTCTTGGCTGCTCCCTCGCTCAGACTCGCCATCGTCTCACTCCCTCTCCACCCCCCCCCCCATCGTCCTCGTCTCGCCTCTCACCGCTAACTCGCCATGGGTGTCCTCGATGTTGTTCCCGTACGTCCGCCCTCTCCCCCCACCTCGCCTAGATCTCACCTTGCGCCTTTCTAGCCCGGTGTTTTGACTGGCGACAACGTCCGCAAGCTCTTCCAGTACGCAAAGGAACACCAGGCACGTTCCCTCTCTCCTCCTCACCCCTGCGTTCCCCACCTAACACTTCTCTCTCTCTAGTTCGCCATTCCCGTACGTACTCCTTGACTTCTCCATGTCCTACCCGCCCCCCACTCACCCTTGCTCTGATCGTACCATCTCAAGGCCATCGTAAGTTTCCTCTCTCCATTCCTCTTCCCACTCGTTTCAAACCCTTTTGCCACAAGAACGTCACTTCCTCTTCCGTCGCCAACTCGGTCCTCGAAGCCGCCCGGTCCGTCTTATCCATACCCTATTCTTTCCTCGCCTTACTAACCCTTCTCTAGCGACGTCAAGGCTCCCATCATCATCCAGGTCTCCCAAGGCGGCGCCGCTTTCTTTGCAGGAAAAGGTCTCCCCAATGACAAGCAGCAGGCCTCCATCGCAGGCGCCGTCGCCGCCGCTCTCCACGTTCGTACCGTAGCAAAGGAATACGGCGTGTGCGTCCCCTTGCTCTCCTTCCGTCCCACCTCCGCTCATATCACATGCCTCCCTCCCCCTTCTATCTCCCCCGTACCCACACACACACCCTTGCCTCTTTTTCTCACCCACCAGCCCCGTCGTTCTCCACTCGGATCACTGCGCCAAGAAGCTTCTCCCCTGGTTCGATGGCATGCTCAACGCAGACGAGCAATACTTCAAACAGCACAATGAGCCTCTCTTCTCTTCTCACATGCTCGACCTCTCAGAAGAGTCCAAGGAGGACAACATCAGCACTTGTGTCAACTACTTCAAGCGCATGGCCCCCCTCGGCATCTGGCTCGAGATGGAGATCGGCATCACCGGCGGCGAGGAGGACGGCGTAGACAACACCGACGTCGACAACGCCCGTCTTTACACCCAGCCAGAGGACATCTGGGACGTCTACTCGGCTCTCTCCCAGATCAGCCCCAAGTTCTCCATCGCAGCCGCCTTTGGCAACGTCCACGGCGTCTACAAGCCCGGAAACGTTCGTCTCCACCCCGAGCTCCTCAACAAGCACCAGCTCCACGCAGAGCAGAAGCTCGCCGACGGCAAGAAAAAGCCTCTCTTCCTCGTCTTCCACGGCGGCTCCGGCTCCACCAAGGACGAGATCAAGACCGCCGTCCAGAACGGCGTCGTCAAGATGAATGTCGACACCGACACCCAGTGGGCCTACCTTCGCGGTATCCGCGTACGTATCCCCATATCCCGCCTCTCCTTCCCATAACCCTCATCCCCTTGTCGATTCCGTAGGATTTTGTCCAGACCAAGTCAGGATACCTCCAGTCTCAGGTCGGCAACCCGGAAGGAGCTGACAAGCCGAACAAGAAGGTACGCACCACTCCTCGGTCACACACCCCCAAAGCGCTTCCGTTGACAGGACCACCCATGCAGTACTACGACCCCCGCGTGTGGGTACGCGAGGGCGAGAAGACGCTTGTCGAGCGTGTCAAGGAAGCAAACACCGATCTTGGCAACACCAGTCAGTCTCTTTGCCTCCTCACTCGTTCCGTCTCCCCCCCCGGAGCTGACCATCGCTTTCTTCTGTCAAGACCGTCTGTAATTCGTAAACCGCGTCCCTTAGCGATGGGCGTTGATGGCATGCACGCCCGCGAGGGGATTGATCGCGCGCGTGAGGAGAGGAGAGGCGCAAGAAGAGTAACGCCGAATGTAGTTTGTACGTGTACAATTCAAATTTTCGCTCTTTCCCCATGACATCTGGCGACCAGGGCGTAAGCCATGTAGATGATGCCATAGTTCTCGTACGCAATATCAACCCATATAGGCCGGCTCTGAACTCTGTCATGGAGAGCATGCGATTGGCGGTAAAGGATATGTGTGACAATGAGGGCAGAATCAGGGCTCGGGGGCGACAGGAGACCGTTGTGTTGGTCCATTACGACGGTTGCGGGCAAGCTTGGGACTTCATCTAAGCCTCAATATAATAGCGCGCGATTCCGGTCTTCATTTGTCTACCGCGCGCCTTGCGAGCGACAATTGGCTGCGACCTCGTCCACAAACCCTACAACCCCGACCTTGACCCCGACCATGAGCGACTTCCTGCAGCGCGAGAGCGACGTCCTTGGCAAGGACTTTGGGACGCCGACGGGTGGATCCTATGCTTGCAACTGCTGACATTGACTTCGACCGCGCCGCCTCTGCCTTCCCCGACATTTCTCTAGATGGCACCGACGACTTCTCTGCACCATCACCCGCTGCACCGCCGACCAAGGCTGCCGGCACGTTCTCCTTTGATGGCTTCAGCAGCCCGCCTCCAACGCATGCTACGGAGGTGAAGGTCACAAGAGATGACGAGATTGAGAAGTTCGAGAGCGAATTCCCGAACATCGAGGTCCCGCAGGTAAGTGCTATGTGACCTCTCTCGTCTAGTTGCAATCCTTGAAGTTCTCTCATAGCAAGCACCCCAGCCCCCAACACAGCAGCCGCTCTTCGGACAGACTCCTTCTACCTTTGCCCCGCAGCCCGCCTACTCTTCGATGCCCATCCTAAACTAGTCACTGGAAGAGGATGAGCCCGAGGTGATCACGTACACCTCATCTCCTTCATTCATCAATCTGCTTGCTGAGATTATACACAGAGCTTGGCGGGAGAAGCAGGCCGCCGAGCTCAAGGCCCGCGATTACATAGGTACAAAGTAGTGACCCTTCGGGTTATCCTTAGGTTTGGCATAGGTTGAGGGCTAATTTTCGCGCGCACGCACAGGCCCTGTGTCCGCGCAGGATTATACAGTGTACAAAATACGTCACTGACAGCGCAGAGGCAGTGTCTGTGCATTTGCGGACATACTGAACGAGGTTGAGGACCACACAAAAGGATGTTGAATTTCCATGTGGTACGGCTGGTGTGGGGAGGCAAAACGCGCACAGGCACTTGATGTGCGTGTGCGCTGCTGCTGAAACTGGAGGGTGCCTTTGTGTGAACCCAGGAGGTGGGTGTATCCATCTTAACAGGCCTTTTATAAGGGGTCACTAAATGAAAACCAAGGGCTTGGCCCCCCAGTTGGGGAACAGGTTGAGGATGCTTTTACAAGATATATGTAAAAGTTTGAGGCGAATTGGCGGACCGGTTTTGGAGATATGCTGCTCCAAAGGGGGAGGACGAGGTGTGCTCTATGGTACCAGGGTGCACATTTCATGGTGCATCCAAATTATGCTGAATGAGTGGAGGCACACTACAATTACATAAATGAACAGTTTGAAGACCACCAGACAAAATCTGCAGCTGGGAGAGGGTTACGATGTTCATGGGCAGGAGGAGCACATGGCGGAAAACGGCCCTAGCTTATAATGAGGCAAATCGTATGTATACATTATGTTTGCAATACAACAGGGAGTATGGGTACCCATTTTAGCCATCACACAAGGCCTAGGAGGCATGGTTAGGGGTTAGGGTTAGGGTTAGGGTTAGGGTTAGGGTTAGGGTTAGGGTTAGGGTTAGGGTTAGGGTTAGGGTTAGGGTTAGGGTTAGGGTTAGGGTTAGGGTTAGGGTTAGGGTTAGGGTTAGGGTTAGGGTTAGGGTTAGGGTTAGGGTAGGGTTAGGTTT